>VXBP01010341.1:174128-204117 GCA_013400115.1 Rhinopomastus cyanomelas
CCTCCTCGCCCGCGCCCCTAAAGTGCCCCCGAGGTGTCTGAAGCTGGGCCGGGCCCCACGAGTCGCTGCCGAGGCCCGGAGGTGCCGGGGCAAGGTCTGTCACCCCCGCCCTGGGGCCGGGCTCAGGGCCCCGGGGGATCCCAGCGGGGCCGCGGGGTGGAACCCGGCCCCTTCCCTCGGCAGACGGGAGCCTGCTACTGCTGCCACTGAGACCAGGTGGGGGTCTCTGTGAAAACGGGGCATCTCCCGTGAGGAAATGGCCCGGTAGTGGGGGTGGGAGAGGTGGGCGTGAAGCAGGAGGAAGGAGCCGGTGGCTTCCCAGGCCCTGGGAGCAGAACTCTGTGCTGTTCCCTTTCTCCTTCCCCTGTCAGCCACAGGGACTGTTCACAAGAACAAGTGTCTGAGGGGAGGTGTGAATGCTGCTGAGTGGCTGTGTTGCTTGTCTCTTGCTTATAACCCACAGCAGGGCTCTGGGTGTCTTTGCAAGGTGTGTGAGGTGTTGGGGTGCAGCCCCCGCGCTGGGGTGTTTGTTTCTCAGAGGGAGCTGAAGCCCAGCCTGAGATGTCTGCTTTGGGAGCTGGTGCAGGCACTGCTCTGCTCTGAGGCTTCCTTATATCGAGCTGCGATGGACTGTTCTGTTCTGGTGTCAGGGTGCTCTAATAAATACCCCACAGAGCA
Source organism: Rhinopomastus cyanomelas (assembly GCA_013400115.1). Classification (NCBI taxonomy): domain Eukaryota; kingdom Metazoa; phylum Chordata; class Aves; order Bucerotiformes; family Rhinopomastidae; genus Rhinopomastus; species Rhinopomastus cyanomelas. Next base: position 174,807 of record VXBP01010341.1, read on the forward strand.
GTACTTAACGTTACACGTGTAAAGCATCAGCTCCTGTGTCATCTGCTGAAGCAAAAGGCACTTCAGGCAAAGGAAAGGTCACACAACTTTCTCTCCCCACCTCACTCTAGGAGTGGGGAAGGAAGGCCGTAGCCTTGCCAAGCCCCTCGTCTTCTCACTGGAAATAATAGGTGTTGCAGCCAGCGTTCGCGTGTTGCGATGGTAGTGTTTGAGGAAAGCCAGGATTCTGCTGTTTTCAGTTCTTTGTCAAAAGCAAACCCAGAATAACTATCTCTGCAGGGGAGAAGCCACCGCAGGTGAGGGAAGTTTGTAATAAAGTCTCTTGCTGCCGTTTCACCATCCCCCAGGCAGCTCTAATGTAGAGGGAGCTGGATGAGGAACAGGGGCTGTGGCTTCCTGCATGTTTAACACATAAATTCAACTGCTGATTTCCAGCCGTGGCTGGATTCAGTCAGGTAAACCTCAGCTGCAAATGGCAGAATGAAAGCTCAGCATATGGAGACTCCCTCGGGTACTCGGTGCGTGATTCAAAGCTGAATGGGAAGCTACAGCGACCGTCGCTGCTTCCATCCCCTTTGCTGCGCTTGTGGTGGTGTGGGTTCCTTGTGGGAGCTCTCTTGGTTGTTCCCTTGTTCAGCTGATGCACAGCAGTGGCTCTGCACGTTGTCTGACCCACCTCCTCTTGTTGAGGCTTCGTAATTTCCCCGAAGCGCTCCGAAAGCCACAGCAGGGAAATGCTTGTTCCGTCAGGGCTCCGTATCCTTCCCTTTCCAGTTCTCTCCTGAGTCCTTCCCCCGGTACGGTGCCAGCTGCTCTATCTCGAGCCCACAGCGAACTCTCTGCCTTGTAGGGTTGGGTTTGCCCGTGCGTCGCTGTGTGGGCTGCGGCGGAAGGGGCTCGTGGGCCAGCTGGCCTCCACAGGGAGCTGCGGGCTGTGGCGCGGCTGAGCTGTTGGCTCTGCTGTCAGTGTGTCACGGGGTGCTTGGCGATGCACGTTAGCTGCTGTGCTTCTCCGTGCTCAGGAGATGGACTTTTAGCATCTCGTCGGGATCACTCAAGACATTTTTAACCAAACGTACTGCTTCAGGGCACCGACAGCTCCAACCCCTCTGAACTTCTACAAGCTGAGCTGGGCTTGGCCAGCTGAAGTCATGCTCTTCCCCGCTGTTATCCATTGAGTGGCCAAAGCTCTGCCTCTGGCCGTGGACTTGGGGTTTCCAAGTGCTCAAACCCCAGTTGAGTGAATTTCCTGATACGTGTTTTTAGCCAGATGGAAGCCAAAGTTGAGCAGGCAGCCTGGGCTGTGTAGAGGCTGCAGTGCTGTGGTGGGTGGTCAAGGAGCTGACATGTTGTGCAGCTGTGTAGCTTCTTCCTGGGTTTCTTTATGAGGTGGCTGAACATATCTGTTTGTAATTTGAGTGGGGTACACGGAATGGCTTTCAAAACCACATCTATCTGCTTGGTCCTGAAGCCCCGTGAGGATTCGTGCCTTTGGTACGGCCCAGCCACCCCCTGGTAACACCGGAAAACCTCCCACCTGCCCACCCCAGTGCACCCTGAGCAGCACCTTTCACTGCCTTGTCTGACTGTTTATCTTTTCAGGAGTTGTAGCTGGAGTCCCTAGCTGGAGAATGACTGTCTCATGGCTCGGTTTTGAGGAGAGGACGTAGGAGATCTGCTGCCGCGCTTTCCCCAAGGTACGAAAGGTTTCTCAGGCAGCTGGGAGTTACCAGCTGTCTGTCTCCCACAGCTTCCCAAGGATGTGAGCATTGCTCACTCGTTCTCCTCAAACTTTCCTCAGCTAGAGCAGTGTGGAGTGTTACAGTATCACAGTATTATCAAGGTTGGAAGAGACCTCATAGATCATCAAGTCCAACCTGTACTTGAGTGTTCATATGTTGCAGCTGCCAGGGAGCAACAGAACTGTCCGGGCAGCGTGGTCAAGGTTGTTGAGCTACACCTTGTGCCATCCCATTGCCCTCTCACTGGTGGCTTTGTTTCTGGGAGAGTTTAGACTGACTGGTCTGTCCTGAGACCTCCAGACCTCCCCGACCCTCCTCCTAGCGAGGTACAGGAATTCTGTGTCTGGCAGGTGAGGTTTGAACGCGGAGGGAGCGGGCTGAGGAGGTTCCTCTCGCTGCGGGCATGGGCTTGCATAATCGTGTCCCAGTGTTGCGTTACAAGGTGCCCTGTGCCTCTTGGCTCGGGTGACTGATACATGATAGCAGCCCGGGCTTCCTGGGGGTTTGCTTGCCCACGCTCTGCCCGCTTCAGTTTGAGGCAGATGCTCAGCGGCGTGTGCTTGTTCGGCATGGACTGGCTTCTGGTACCAGTAAAGCTCCTAGAGAACCAGTGAGCCCTGGGCAACGGGATCCTCAACGGAGGAACTGTCCAATTACAAGACTTCTGCAAACACGCCCTGACCTCAGGTAGTCAAACTTCTCAGTGTTTTTCTTCCCCCCTCTCCCTTGCTTAGCTGGTGCTGCGTGATGGAGCCCTGCAGCAGCCCTTCTGAGAGAGACTCTGTTCCCTTTTGCCTTTGAATTCTCGTTTCACCTCCAGTTTTGGGCTTGAAATGTCAGGGATAAGCTGCCTTAGTGGCTGCGTTCGGCGCTCCACTGCGTCACGTTGCCGAGGGCTGTGTCGGCTTAGCCGTGGAATTTGAGTGGGGTGGAATCAGCGCAGCGTCTCGAACCAGCCCTCCAGTTCTCTGTCTGCTGCTCACAGTGCAATTTAAAGATACCCAAAGAAGCAGCAGAGCGCAGCTCAGTAACCCCTCCTGAGTGGTTTATGCTCTTCCCTGAGATGCTGCTTACCGATGCATACTTGAGGGTTAAAACCCCAGCAGCAGAGTCTGGGGGAGGAATCCTGATGAGAACAGTGAGGGGTGGCAGGGGGGATGGCAATGCTGGGGACAGATCCATCGCCTGCAGCTACTCCCTGAGCTCAGCTGGAAGCAGTGGGCTGGGATCGCCGAGCAGCGTCGGGCTCCTTCTTTGAGCAGGCGGGTTCCTTCCCCTTGCTTGTAGCGGGGTGAAGCAGCTGAATGCTACTTGGTGCATAGAAGCATTTAAAACCCCATGATGGGGGAAGCTGTGGAAGCTCTCAGCAGGGGGGTTGTGCGTAATGATTACAGATGTAGCTCAGAAAAAGGGGGTGGGGGAAGGCTCGCCCTTTCAGCTCTGCAAGGCTCCTTCTCCAGAGCACCATTGATTCTGGCTTTACGTGTCTGCTCTGCGCCTTAATTACTGTGAGTTTTGCTGGAGCTCCCAGTCAAATTTCCTGCAGTAGCACTGGGGAGCAGGGAAGGCTGCTAGCAGTGTGTGTGGGATGCGGCGCAGGACAGGGGCTGCAGAAACTCCCCTTTTGTTCTGCCTCTGCCTTGCCAGGTGGTGCTGGGCGAGATATTCCACCTAACAACATCCCCATCTGTGTGAGGGAGTGAAGGCTGTTCCTCTTGTGGAATTCACCAGAGTGTGTCTGTGTGAGAGATCTCAGCTGTCCACGTGTCTTTCTTTTACAGGTGTGTGGTAAAAATGGTGCAGAAATACCAGTCCCCAGTGCGAGTCTACAAGTACCCCTTTGAGCTCGTCATGGCAGTGAGTAACACTCGGCACTTTTGCTTGTCCAGCTGCTGTGGGCTGCAGCCTGGGGCTAGTGGGAGGTGGGGACGGACCACTGGAATGGGCTGCCCAGGGTGGGTTGTGGAGTCTCCTCCTCTGGAGACATTTAAAACCCGCCTGGATGTGTTCCTATGTGACTTGGTCTAAGTGATCCTGCTGTGTCAGGAGGATTGGACTAGATGATCTTTCCAGGTCCCTTCCCATCCCTAATGGTCTGTGATTCCGTGACTGCAGTTTTGGCTGGAGTTTGTGTCTTTACGGCAGCCTCGTGGGTGCAATGTGGGAACAGAGGTTTGGAGTTTGTTGTCTTTCTGTCCTTTCTTCAATTTGCCACAAGAATCAACATCTCTGTGTTTGAGAGAGGCTGTTCAGTCATCAGAGAGGAGAAACAAACCTCAGCAAACCTCTATTTTCTGTGATTATCCTTTCACAAGGAAGGAAAAGACTGTGATGTTTGGGTAGGTGGGGTGAGACTCCGTCTCTGCCTTATCACTGTGAACTGCTGCTCAGCTGAGGAGCTCTCTAGACCTGATCCAAACTGGTGTCATGAGATGTGTTTATCTAGAACTTGGTTCTGCACTTAAAATTGAGTAAAATGCTTGGAAAAAATTAATCCCACATTGTTCATCCCTGCTCACCCTGTGGCTGCAGCTTTGGAAGATCTTTCTCCACATGTGATTTCCTCAAGGAGCTCGAGGGCTGTGGCTGGAGTTCTTTTGCTGGTGGTGCAGAAAGCTCTCGAGAGCATGGTCTCAAGCTTGGAGAAGAGGGGTGACCTCATTAGTATCTATAAATATGTGAGGGGTGGGTGTCAGGAGGATGGAGCCAGGCTCTGTTCAGTGTCATCTGGTGATGGGACAGGGGGCACTGAGTATGAGTTGGAGCATAGGAGGTTCCATGTAAATATCAGAAGGACCTTCTTCCCAGTGAGGGTGACAGAGCACTGGAACAGGCTGCCCAGGGGGCTTGTGGAGTCTCCTTCTCTGGAGAAGTTTAAGATCCACCTGGATGTGTTCCTGTGTGACTTGGTCTAGGTGATGCTGCTGTGGCAGGGGGATTGGACTGGATGATCTTTTGAGGTCCTTTCTGATCCCTAATGATTCTATGGCAGCTTCCTTAGGCTGAGTTTAAAGGTATCAGTGATCCTCTGGGCTGTGATCTGGACACTTGCTCTTAGACTCCTGCAAGGCTTCTTCTGTGGCCTGTTGGGCGTTTCAGTCTACTGTGGGGATCCCTGAGACTGTCTTCTCCATTCTCTTCTGTGGAGTCTCCTTCTCTGAAGATGTTTTAAACCCACCTGGCCATCTTCCTGCTTGATCTGGAGGATCCTGCTGTGGCAGAAAGATTGGAATGGATGATCTCTTGAGGTCCCTTCCAATCCCTAATGCTCTGTGCTTCCATGACATTTGTCTTTAGTCTGTTCAAGATCAAGAATGAAGTTTATAGAAGAGTTTAAATTTGCCTCTCTCCTGAGTTCCCACCCCTCCCAGTGTGTTTTCCCCTCTTCTCCTGATTTGCTGTGTCCCTTCGTTGCCAAGTGGAAGTGCCCTGACCAGCCTGGGGCTAATGTCTCTGACAGTGAAGGTTTCTGTCCGTGTTCTTTGCTCTCCTCAGCACATCCTGGATTAGAGTTGGATGCTGGTGGTGGTTGTTGTGAAGGTGCTGGCAGCCCTTGCCCTGCACATAGCTCTCCACATTCCTGTGGTCTCTATTAGCAGGATAAACCCCACCACCAGATGCCTGTCAATAGGTTGGCTGCTAATGTAGGAGGGCTGCCCCGAGACAAATCCTGGGTAAGCTCGTTAGCAGAATGCCTCGAGGCCAGGGTTTGATGGGTCTGTTCTTTCAAGCTGTTTAGTTTTGTTTGCTTTCAGTTTTTCAGCAGGACATCAAATTCTCTGGGAGCTCGGGGCTGGGATGGTAGGTGGCACCTTTCAGCTGATCGGCAAACGTGGCAGGGTGGTCAGTCCTCTGTCTTGGAAAGATCAAGTGACCTGTCCAGGGTCACCTGAAGGACTGTGCAGTGGAGTTGGGGGCTGAACAGAGACCCCTAGCTCTGCTTCAGTGCCCTGTGAAAGTCGTGTGACTTGGTCTAGGTGATCCTGCTGTGGCAGGGGGATTGGACTGGATGATCTTTCGAGGTCCCTTCCAATCCGTAGTGATTCTATGATTCTATGTGCTTGCAGCAGGATCTGCTGTGACAGAGCAGACTTTGTCTGGTGGTGGCCTCTGTGGGCTGAGCTGGCCAGGAGCTGTGTTACTGCCCTGGAGACCTTCGGTCGGTGCCTGCTGTGGGTGTGGAGGCTGCGCAGGCTCCACTGGCGCTGTCAGGTACGAGCTGTCAGCTGCTGGAGGCTCTGCAGGGAGAGTGGGCGTACGGCTGCGCTCCTCAGCACGTGGCACTGCTGATAATCCACTCCAGCACAAATCTGACAGCAGCTTCCTCAGCTCTGGGAACCTGGGTGTTCAGCCACCCTGGTCCGTTCCCCTCGCATGCCGTGCGTGAGCCTGTGGAGTGCGGAGCTCTCCTCCCGTGGTCAGTGGCAGGAAAGCAGAGAGCACACGGGTGACCTTGGGACGTCTTGATTTATGGGTCTTTGCACACTTCAGGCTGATACCCGTGTGCTTGATTCTCCGTGGTGACAGTGGGAAGGGTCTTGCTTCCTGTGGGCTGCTGGCGCCGTGTCAGGAGGCGAGTGCTGGGTTTGAGAACACCCAGTTGGTGTGATGGTTGGATCCTGCTGTCCAAAACAGCCCGTGTGCTTTGTTCAGACCTGCAGGCCTGAGAAACAGGGTTGTCTCAGACAGAGGAGGGACATGATTCATGGCTTCCTGGCCCTGCTGAACACGCAGTGCTTCCCGTGCTTGCTGCTGAACCCTGCTGTCACGGACACTGGGCGTCTTCCCTGGGCTCATGCAGAGCCTCAGTGCGTGGTGCTCTCCCTCTGCTCTGCACTGGTGAGACCACACGTGGAGTCTTGTGTCCAGTTCTGGGCCCCTCAGTTCAAGAGGGATGTGGAGCTGCTGGAGGGTGTCCAGTGCAGAGCAATGAGGACGGTGAAGGAAGTGGAGCACCTCCCTGATGAGGAGAGGCTGAGGGAGCTGGGTCTCTTGAGCTTGGAGAAGAGGAGACTGAGGGGTGACCTCATGAATGTCTGTAAATACATGAAGGGTGCGTGTGAGGAGGATGGAGCCAGGCTCTGCTCAGTGTCGTCTAGTAATAGGACAAGGGGCAGTGGGTGTCAGCTGGAACAGAGGAGGTTCCATGTGAGTGTGAGAAGGACCTTCTTCTCAGTGAGGGTGACAGAGCCCTGGAACAGGCTGCTTGGGGGAGTTGTGGAGTCTCTTTTACTGGAGATGTTTAAGACCCACCTGGATGTGTCCCTGTGTCTAGGTGATGCTGCTGTGTCAGGGGGATTGTACTGGATGAACTTTCGAGGTCCCTTCCAATCCCTGATGATTCTTTGATCCTTAACACCTTTGCTATTGTGTCTCTGGATAGTGATCCATGGATTTGCACCTTGCTGCTTTGCTAATACTCATGCATCTCCTCCTGGCATTTGTGGGCTGGATGGAGCAAAGGATGCAGGTCCATGGGTTTTAGACCCTGAACCCAGTCAAATCTGCATCACTTCACTGTGTGAGCCCCTGCCTTGGCTGCGGAAGGAGAGCCCTGCGAAACAGCACCAGTGCTTAAAGGCTGGGGGGAGGTAAAAGCTGCAGAGTGATTTGTTTGTGTGCACCTGCCACTGACCTTGCTGCGTGCACGACATCCCCTTTATGCCTGCAGCCTGCGAGAGCTTGGTACTGCTGGCTAACAAGTACATCACAGCTCTGAGAAGACTGAGCGGCGACGTGGTGCTGGGAAATGGCATCAGCGCTGGCTGCGTGAGGCAGAACAGCTCGTGAGCTCTGATGTGACTCAGTGCTGCTTTCTGCTTGAGTTCAGGTCTCGCTGCTGCCCACGGCGTGTGTTGACACATATAGGATCAGCCAGGAGCCTGATGTGCTGGGAGCACACGCAGGGACGGCGGCGGCGGGTGTCTCACTGTGCCAGTGCAGCTGTAGCTCTGCAGGCCAGGCTGCTTCTGCCTGGGCAGCCTTCCTTGGGAGGGGGTTGGTTGTTGGACTGGGGGTGTGCAGACACTTCTCATCTCAAGCACAACAGACACTTCCTAACAGACCTGTTAGGTGGCAGCTCGTGGTTCCCTTCCCTATATTGGCATCTGGAAGCTTGGTGGTCTGAGGGCTGATGGGCCACCCCTGCCTTCAGGCAGTTCTGAGACTCTTTGGTTTTAGAGGCACTTCTGTGTTCTTTGTGTTGACTTGTTGTGGAGCTTTTTGCTTCCCAGGTAGGATAAAGCAGGGAATGAGCAGCGTGTGCTGGTGCTTCTTCAGTGTGGGTTGTGTCTGGGGCACTAACAAGCTGAGTGGCAAGTTTAGTCCAGGCTGCAAACGTTGTGTGTTCCTGGGGAGGGCAGAAAACCTCACGAGTGAGGTTCCATATGAATATCAGAAGGAACTTCTTCCCAGTGAGGGTGACAGAGCACTGGAACAGGCTGCCCAGGGGGCTTGTGGAGTCTCCTTCTCTGGAGATATTTCAAACCCACCTGGATGTGTTCCTGTGTGACTTGGTCTAGAGGATCCTGCTGTGGGAGGGGGATTGGACTAGATGATCTTTCAAGGTCCCTTCCAGTCCCTAATGATTCTATGACTTGGTCTAGGTGATCCTGCTGTGGCAGGGGGATTGGACTAGATGATCTTTCAAGGTCCCTTCCAATCCCTAATGGTTTTATGAAGAGCTGGAGCTTTGCTCATTTAGAGCAGTTGGGGTCTGGCCCACAATTGTGTTCCACAATCAAACATCCAGGAGAACTCAAATCATTCCATCCTTTGGTTCTCAGCTGTCCCGAGGTTCTCTTGTGGCAGCAGCTCTGGGAGGTTTGACCGAGCAGCTCCTCACAATCTGAGCTGCAGCAGAAGCAGCTCTGAGCACTGAGGATCAGGTCTGGCAGCCAGAATTGCTCCCGTACACCTTTTCCACTGTGATGTTCATGCTGAGAAGGCACAAATAGTCACGTTAAAGATGCTGGATCCTTAAGCAGCTTTACCTGATGACTTCTTCCTGATGCCTTGAGCACGCTGAGGCTGTTTCAGCGTCTTGCTGCTCTCTTCTCTGGTGCTGCAGTCTCACTGCCTGCTGCAGCGATGCATTGGCAGCAGAGCTCCTGAGCCAGGCAGCGCAGCAGCAGCACCCAGCAGCTTGCAGGGCGCATTGGTGACGGGTGTGTGGGTATGGTGAGAGACTAAGTGGCGTGTGAAAGCAGCTCCACGTGCCAGCAGGCTGCTGTCTGGCAGGGACCACATCAGCTCTGTGGTTCAGAGTGACAGGGTCAACGTGTGTTCACAGCCCGTCCAGGTCTCGCGGGCTGCCGCTGTCTTGCTGCAGCTCTGTAAGTCAGCTACAGCACAGCGTCTCGTGGCGCACAGATACACCTCAGCCAATGTTTTAGGGGTTCTATTTTCATCACAGACTGCAAATATCCCCACGTGTTCATTGTTCCAGCATCACCACAGGCAGGTTTTAAATGAAGAGACGTAGAATCTTCGCTAAAGCATTTGGTGCTCCCGCTTTCAAGCGTGAGCTCTGGCACTAGACAAGCATTTGCTGCTGCAGGAGCAGTTTCTGGCAGCTGGAGCCTCTCTGAAGTGGCAGTGATGGTGCAGCTGATCCACGGTCTGCAGAGCAGTGCAAAGCCCAAGTGTCCTTGGATTGCTGTGGATGACCCAGGGCCGAGTGTGGCTCGAGAGCGTCTTTGGCGCTGCTGCGACGCAGAGAGGGACAGGGGTTCCAGATTCTGTGTGGAACGGTGTTTCTGGTTGGCAGTACCACAGAGCATTAGGGTTTGGAAGGGGCCTTGAAAGATCATCTAATCCAATCCCCCTGCCACAGCAGGATCACCCAGACCAAGTCAGTACCCTAGAGCTTGAGAAAGAATCAGTGTTTAAGGGAGCAATAGCGATTGTGATGGCTGGATCTAAGATCACCGAGTCCAGCCATCAACCCAATGCCACCATGCCCACTAAAGTGTTTGCAAGTGCCAGCCCTGTGTGTTTTTTGAACACCTCCAGGGATGGTGATGCCTCCACCTCCATGGACAGCCCGTTCCAGTACTGTATGTGGTTTAAAATAGTTGTCCTTTGGGGTTCCATCCGTGTCACACGTGACGTGAAGTGTCCTGATGCAGCAATCTGAGCAGTGGTTAAGGAATGGATGCTCTGCTGTGCAACAGGATCTGCTCTCTGGCAGGCTTGATGGGTCTACAGAACTTGCCTCTCGAGTGCAGACGAGTTATCCTTGGACATGGATGGTCTTTCTGCAGCTGTGCTCAGTGCCAGCAGCATCCCTGGTCTCTTCTCTTCGGCGAGTTGTGAAGATCAGCTGCTCGTGCTGCCAGAAGCTGCCGGGTTAATGCTTTATGCGCTTGCAGAGGATCTCGTGTTGACTTGACATGATGTTTCAGTGTGACTCCATGGGCTGAAGCTGTCAAGACACACTATAAATATCCCTCATCTTGCTGCAGAGCAGCACTTGGCAACAGGAGTCTAAAAGAAATGATCCCCGTGTCAGCTGCGATGGCTCCTCAGACGCAGCGTTCGTGTGCTCGGTCCCTGGGCCCTGCCACCGCCTCCTCCCGCTGTCGAGCGGGTTGACACTGAGCAGCAGTCAGGCTGAGCAAAGGGCTGGTGTTTCTCTTGAGCTTGTGGTGTGGGACTCTTCCCTTCAAGGGGTTGGGAAATATTCAGTGAGCGCTGTTTGCCGGAGCTGCTGGAAGCAGATGGAGGAGCCGCTTGTTCCCTCTGAGCTGTGCAGAGCTGCTGGCCACAGCTGGCCTGCGTCAGGTGCCTTGTGGAGATCACACGAGCCTCTGGTAGCTTTGCATTGGCCCTGCTTGGGCTCCCCGTGCTGGGTGATGCAGTTTTAGGAGGGGAAGGTGTTAGCGCTGCGTGTGGGTGGGAGGGAAGGTTTGCACTAGCTCAACCGCTCTGTGCGGGACGGGCCCGTTTGCTTTAATCACCTTCTCCAGCTGCAGCATGAAGCTTATTTCCACGAGGGATGAGTCCTCTCAAGCCAAATCCGATCAGAGCAGCCAAGTGCTGGAATGGGTGACCTCTGAAAGGAGCTGCAGCTCAGCAGCACTGCAGCACAGCACAAGGAGATGCAGCCTCGCTGGAGGCATCGTCTGTGTCTTGTGTTCCAGACCCTCCTCTCTCTACTCACTGTGTAGGTGTAGAAGACAAATAACAACAAGCTCCTGAGCAGGGGCTACAAGAGGTGAGACTTTAGAACCATGGTCAGCTGTAACATCCAGACCAGCATGGATGTTTTTAAGCTCTAAGCACAGTGACCTGCCCAAGCCTGACTCTGAGTTCTCACCCATTTGTATGAATTTTCAGAGCAGCTTCTGGGAACCACAGCTTGTCCTCCCAACCAGGCATCACCCTGTGAAGCAGCCCTTTTGCTGTGGGGGTGGTTTGCTGAGCAGCGTGTGCTATCCCTCTTGGTGGCTGTGGTTTGAGGTGTTAGTCACCCAAGGTGCCAGCTCCCTCATCTTGCCAGTTCAGTACATCTACCCTGGCAGGGGCATTCGACTGGATGGTCTTTTGAGGTCTCCTCCAATCCCTAATGGTTCTGTGATTCTCAGGAAGATGGTGAAGGGCCTGGAGAATAAATCTGATGAGGAGAGATTGAAAGAGTTGGGGCTGTTTAGCTTGAGGGAAAGGAGGCTAAGGAGAGACCTCATTGCTCTGTCTGAAAGGACATTGTAGAGCTGTTGGTGCTGGTCTCTTCTCACGGGTTGTTATCGACAGAACCAGAGGGAAGGGCTTCAAGCTCCAACAGTGGAGGTTTAGACTGGACACCAGGAAGAAAATAATTCACAGAGAGAGTGGTCAGGCACTGGGATGGGCTGCCCAGGGTGGTGGTTGAGTCCCCATCCCTGGATGTGTTTAAAAGTCACGGAGATGTAGTGTTGGGGGATGTGGTTTAGGGGTGACCTTGTAGAGTAGGGTTGATGGTTGGACTCTATGATCCCAGGGGTCTTCTCCAACCTGAATGACCCTGTGGTTCTGTCTCTGCAGTGCCTGTGGCTGGTGAGTCCAGGCTCCTGGATGAGGCCAGTGTTCTGCTGTCTGCGTGACTTGAGCTGCTCCACCACCAGGTTTCTCCTCTCTGGGAAGCGGCGGCGAACGCTGCGGCAGGGCAGCTCGAGCGGGGCTCTGTTTCCTCTCGGACGCGGCGCTGGCTTCGTGCAGCTGCGGCTCACGCCCTGGTTCTACGGGGTTTGGTGCGTCCCTCGCGTGCGCCTGTGTTGTAACAGCCAGCTGCTGCTCCCTGAATTGTTCCTTTCACCAAAATCTGCAGAAGTGAGGCAAACTGCTGGCTGCAGCCCAGGGCAGCACAACACTGGCCAATGTTTGCAGTCTGGGGGCTGCCGTTCAGCGACTCCTCTCTGGCAAATACTTCTCTTCTTTGCAGCAAAAGAGTGTTCTCTGAGGCTCCGGAGGCAAAACCGTCTGTCCTGGGAGAGGAGCCGGAGCTGGGAGCACTGGGCTGGCTGGGGGATTTGCAGGAGGTGTGAGCTGGCTCTGCCAGCTGAGGCTAATCCCAGAGGGGTTTAGGGGAAGGGAAGCGGTGGCTTCGTGGAGCCGCTGGTTTTATGCAAGTGCACTCAGTTCTGCTCAGGCCTTGGTGTTTGTGTTCGTGCTGTGGGCACACGCTTGAGAGAAGGCAGTGCCAAGCTACAGCTGCTGCTCCCTCTGCCCCTCCTTTGCCAGAGGAGGGAGAGACAAGCTGTAGTCCCTAGATACTGGCCAGTACACAGTCCCTGCAGCGGCGTGACGGAGCAAGCAGGCAGATTAGCAGCCCAAGACCTGAGAAGGTTCATGGGCTGGCACCTGCAGCCATCAGCAGGTAGGAAGGGCTGCAGCATCCCAAGAGCAGGCAGCTGGAAGTGTCCCACAGCAGAGCCTCACCTACATCCCTGAGTTCACATTATAAATTAACCCTCTTAAAGCAGCACGGTGCTGTGTGGAGCCAGGCGGGTTGGTGTTGGGATCCATCACTTCTAGCACCAGTAGGAGCCTCCCAGATAGAGAGGAAGGTTCTACAAGAGATGTGACAAAGCAGAAGAACATTCCTCAGTGACTGAGAGGAGGATTTCAAGACCTGTGCCCTTTGTTTGTGGCCAGAACTCCAGCTGGTAGCTGCTCCCACTCTCCTCCTGATACCAGAGCAATATGATAATCTGAAATAACTTCTCCTGCTTGCAGAGGCCCAGGAGCAGGAGGGATGGAATGTGTCCTTAAGTGCCTGAGCTATTTTTAAGAGGAGATATCATTCACAGCACCAGGGTATGTGAATACTTAGAGGGGTGACCGGCCTTTGAGTTGCTGTGCTTGTGGAGAACGTGACTGCCCTGCACAGATGCCGACAGTTGGGCCGGTCTCCTTCGTTGTCACCTTTGTATTTTGAGGTGGACGCTTCTCTCTTGAGTATTTATGTCTTCATGCTGCGTAAGAGAAACTTGCCATCTTGCAGAGGTCTTGTAGTAAAACAAGAGATGGAGAAGCTGGGGAAAGAGCAGTGGTGGTTGGCATCATTCATGCAGGTTCACTGTGCTTGCTGCTCGTGCCGTGGGACACCAGGTGGGTTTCTGCTGGAGCTGAAGAAGGAGCTCTGGATAAAAGCCTCTTCAGCAGCCTGTGGGTTCACTTAAAGATGATTTCAGCACCAGGACAGAACTGCTTTAGAAGTGGATAAACTGAGACAAAGTGAGTAGCCAGTAACTGGTGGTGGCCTTGCCCTTGGTAGTCCGGAACTGTTTGACGCATCATGTTTTAAGGCACTGGAGGGTTAAGTATCTTCAAACAGCTTCTTCATAAAGGCACCGTGTGCAACTTGAGTTTGTCTCTGGGGCAAGTCTTTAGCTGGTGGAAGTCAGCAGAGCTCCTGAAGCAAGGTTTCTGCTGCTCAAGCTGTTCTGAGTCCCTTCCAAGTACTTAACCAACAGTTTCTGCTTCTGCATCCTGCGTGGAAGGAAGGTTCTGCTAAGACTCGTTGGCTCAGTGACTGATGTGAGCCGCTGCTGGCTCTGCTTACATAACTGTTTTGCTGTAACTTCAGTCCCTGCACTGGCTCCTCTTTGCTGGAGGCGAACGGTCCCTGTCTCACGGGACTTGTAAGGGAATTAGTTAACTTGGAAGGGGTTAAAGCTGACCTGGCCAGAAGCTGACACTGACTGTTTCTCTCCCAGGCGTACGAGAAGCGCTTCCCAACGTGTCCAGAGATCCCAGTCTTCTTGGGGAGTGAGATCCTGCACGAATCCAAGAGTGATGATGGGGCGATACATGTCATTGAGCGGAGCTGCAAGCTCAATGTGGATGCTCCCAGGCTGCTGAAGAAGGCAAGTGGCCCTGAAGGGGCGGAATCTGGGGGGAGTTGGCTGGCTCACCTAGATAAGGGCTCCTAAAGTTACTCTTTCTGTCTTTCCTCCCTCCTTGTGGTTCTTCCTCCGTCTCAGATTGCAGGGGTAGAGTATGTCTTCTTCATCCAGAAGAACACGGTGAACTGGAAAGAGCGAACTCTCCGCATCGAAGCCCACAATGAGACTTTTGCCAACCGTGTTGTCGTCCTGGAGACCTGCAGCTACTCAGTAAGTGCTCTGTCCTCTTGGTCTTGCAAGCGCCGCACCGGTGTACGGGGTGACATGTCTGAAGTGACTCTGAACACTGTGCTGCACCACACTGCGAGGAGGTGCTCATGGACTGCAAGGGCACAAAGATCTTAGGGTCTGGGGGGGTTTTCCAGGGCTTGAGAAAGGTTTTTAGGTTGATTATGGCTCTCAGGCTGGACAGTTAGACCCTAAAGTGAGAGTAGAAAAACAGATGGTGCTCCAGAGCTGCTGATGTTCCCTGAGCTTCTTGTTGGTTGAAATCCAACTTGTCAAAAGCATCTGAAGGTTGGCCATGTAGTTAGAGTTGGATGTTCAGAAGGAAACCCTTAATGCTTATGATGAAGGCCAGAGGGAAGTCTGGCCATTAGTTTTGTCCACAAATACTTGAAAGCTGTAGCACTGTCATGGTCTTCATACTCTCCTGAGTCACATTCACAGCCTGGGTGGGTCTCATGGTGTAGCTCTGTCTCCAGCACTGGTGTCCCATTTCACCCTAACGGTGCTGTGAGGGCTCTGTCACCATTAAATTAGCTTCATCTCTTTCTGGAAGCAATCAGACTCTGCTTTTTGTTCCCGAAACAAAAGCCTGTATCCTGCTACTTACCTGCCCTTTTGGCAGCTGCACAGCAGCTCAGCTTCTTCTGCAAGCCTGACAAAGAGTGGAGAGTTTGCTGAGCCAGAGAGCACTTAGGGGCTCTGCAGGGCTTCCTACATCAGACCTCCAGCACTGCACAAGGCGCTGGCAGCTCTGAAAGGCTCCCAGGTTAGCTGTGGGGTGGCTCAGAGGTTATGGCACGGGCTGATTTTTGGCTGTGTCCATGGGAAGGAAGTGTCAGCAGCTGGGCTGAGGTGTTGCTCTTCCTGGAACAGGGCGGGAGCTCGCGCTCCGCATCCTCGACACGGTTCCCCGCTCTATTTTTACCGGTTCCCTCATCCCTGCCAGAGAGCAGCGGAAGCAGGTTTATTCTCATCTTCCCTCTTCTGCAGCATTCTCTGGAGCGACTTGGAGAAAGATGATCCTGCTCTTGTGGTTATCTAACATCTCCCCTGGGGGATCTGTGTCCTTTGTAGAGCTCTTATCTTTTTTTGGGGGGTAGGATGGAAGTTTGTTCTTTATTTGAGCTTGTGGACAGCAGCACCCAAAGCTTTTTTTTTTACCATGAAACTCAGCAGACATGTCTGGAAAGGGAAGTTAGGTGTTGAACAGGGTGGGAAAGCCCCCTGCTCTGCTGCTCCCCTCTGCTTTGGGGGAGGACTGACATTAACAGACAAGTTTCCTATCCAGAACCAGCAGTGTTTTGCGCTGCTCTTGGCAGGGGCAGGGCTTCTAATCGTGTGCTCTGACAGGCCACCCCTGTGTGACCCCAACGAGGTGATTGCCCATGGGCAGCCTCACTGCTGTTTTAGGGAGAGTTGTGCTGTGAATGTTTCTCTCCAGGTCTGCTGGGATAAAGGTTTTAATCTTGATCTTCTTGTGTGTGTGTGTGAAGAGCACTGGGTTGAGCCCAGATGTCCGCGTGAGCAGCTCATAATGCTTCCCTGGGAGAACTGATCTGTTAGATGCGGGTCTGTCGGTGCCTCTTCTGCCCCGTAGCCCTGGAGATGAAGCACCCTGTTTGGTGCTGGGACCAGGGCCCTGCCACGTCGTGCTGTTCAGCTGCACGTGTGTCTCTTTGGTCTTAGGTGCACCCTGAGAACGAGGAGTGGACGTGCTTCGAGCAGTCCGCGTCTCTCGACATCAAGTCGTTCTTTGGCTTCGAGAGCACGGTGGAAAAAATAGCCATGAAGCAGTACACGTCGAACATCAAGCGGGTGAGCTGGGCTTCCCTTTGTGCCACGGACCCAGGTGTCTGCTCCAAGTGCTTTTCTGCTCTGGGAAATAGATGCAGTTTGGTGTTTCCAGCTTTACTGACCCCTCTGCAGTCGCTCCTGCACGGTGATGAAACACCCCAGGCTGCTTGCTGGAATGTGTTTGTGTCGGGGAGGATGCAGCGGGTGCTGTGGGTGCCAGGCTCCTCGGACACTGGGGACACTGTTCTCATGCAGGAAGGGAACGTTCTGGGTGAAAACCAGCACCCTGTCTCCCCGTGCTTGGGCAGAGACCCTTCTGATGGCCTTTTCTCCCTGGCTGCAGAGGAGGGGGGGCAGCTAAGTGATGCTTTGGGAGCTGAAGAACAAGGGGGGAAGGTGTTGTAGAGGTAGTTGCACCTGTAGCTCTGGAGTTCACTCTGTCTGGTGGTTCTGTGCAGAAGTTTTTCCAAGAGGGTTGTGCAGAGAAATGTAATGAAGTACAACAAGGGTAAGTGTAGAGTCTGGATTCTGGGCAAGAACAACCCCAGGTACCAGTATAGGCTGGGGACTGACCTGTTGGAAGCTAGTTCAGGAGAAAGGGACCTGGGGGTCCTGATGGCCAGCAGGATGACCATGAGCCAGCAGTGTGCTCTTGTGGCCAAGAGGGCCAACAGCATCCTGGGGTGGGTCAGAATGGGGGTGGTTGGCAGATCAAGAGAGGTTCTTCTCCCCATCTACTCTGCCCTGGTGAGACCACATCTGGAGTGTTGTGTCCAGTTCTGGGCCCCTCAGTTCAAGAGGGATGTAGAGCTGCTGGAGGGAGTCCAGCGTAGGGCAACGAGGGTGATGAAGGAGGTGGAGCCCCTCCCTGATGAGGAGAGGCTGAGGGAGCTGGTTCTCTGGAGCTTGGAGGAGACAGAGGGGTGACCACATTAATGTCTGTAAATATGTGAGAGGTGGGTGTCAGGAGGATGGAGCCAGGCTCTGCTCAGTGTCATCTAGTGATAGAATGAGGGGCAGTGGGTGTCAGCTGGAACAGAGGAGGTTGTACATCAATATGAGAAGGACCTTCTTCCCAGTGAGGGTGCTGGAGCCCTGGAAGAGGCTGCCCAGGGGGTTGTGAGGTCTCCTTCTCTGGAGATGTTTCAAACCCGCCTGGATGTGTTCCTGTGTGACTTGGTCTGGGTGACCCTGCTGTGTTGGGGGATTGGACTGGATGATCTTTCAAGGTCCCTTCCAGTCCCTAACGATTCTATGGTCCTAACGAGAGCTCTCCCCTGTCAGGGCAAGGAGGTGATCGAGCACTACCTGAAGGAGCTGATCTCCCAAGGGATCACATTCATCCCCCGCTGGACACCCCCGGCCGTGTGCGGACAGAAGGATGAACAAGCCCCAGCTGTGGGACACGAAGCTGGTGACCTGCCACTGGACTCTGGGGTTCCTGGCGCTGCCAAAGAGCAAGCGGGCAGCCCCTGCCCTGCAGCAGAAGCTGCCAGCCCCGACGGTACGTTGTGTCCCAGCAGAGGCAGCTGCTGGCCGGCCAAATGCCTGGAGCAGCTCTGCCTCTGATGAGTTTATTTTCATTTTTTTGGCATGAGGTTTCTTCTGGGTTGTGAGTGGGGGAAGGGAAAGTTATTTTCTTCTTTCAGGAGAAACACAAACAATGGAGCTTATGTTTTTCCTGAAAAATCCTGAGTAAAGCTCTGCCGACAGTGTGTTTCTGTTTGGGCTCAGAGGCAAAAAAACCCACAGCCTGGGCTCAGCCTGACCTTGATGGATATTTTATACTTTAAATTGGAGAAGTGTAAAGGTATCTGGGGTTCTGCTCTAACAGAATAGCAGTGGGATATTTTGTCTGTATCACAGAACAGTAGGGATTGGAAGGGACCTGGAAAGATCATCCAGTCCAATCCCCCTGCCACAGCAGGATCACCCAGACCCAGTCACACAGGAACACATCCAGGTGGGTTTGAAACATCTCCAGAGAAGGAGATTCCACAACCCCCCTGAGCAGCCCCTTCCAGGGCTCCATCATCCTCACTGGGAAGAGGTTCCTTCTCACATTCATATGGAACCTCTTCTGTTCCAGCTGACACCCACTGCCCCTTGTCCTATCACTAGACGACACTGAGCAGAGCCTGGCTCCATCCTCCTGACACCCACCCTTATATGACATCTCACACATTTATAGACATTACTGAGGCCACCCCTCAGTCTCCCGCAAGCTCAAGAGACCCAGAAGTTTGGCACTGGGAAACTCTTAGTGGTTCTAGTCTCACCAGACCTTCTCCAGTAGCTTCTCTGCCACCTGGGGAAAGGGTAGGGGTCCATGGACGAGCTGTGTGTCAGAAATGTCTGTGAGCTTTGAGATCCAGGTTGAGCTAAGTGGCAGCTTCCACAGAGCAGGAGAGTTGCTCCTATTTTTCTGCTGGTGTTTGTGGTTAGGAAGTGATGAGTTTCCCTGGGGCTGCCCCTGCAGCTTGTGAGCTCTGTGGATTCACCGGGTGTGAAGCACTTATTGGTTATCAGCCAGCAACAGCATGTCCTGTGGGTTCCAGGCCTTATTCTGCAGCCTGCTGAAAGCAAACAGAAAGGTCCTGCGTGGTGCAGAGCTGGTTCTCCCAGCCCTCCTCGTGGTGTGCCTGCTGCTCCCCTCCTCCTCTGGCTGGGCATCTGCCTAGAAGGGCCTCAGAGGGCTCCTTTGCTCCTGCCTCTGATGGCTGCCAGTCTGCAGCCCCCTGCCCTTTGATCCAGAGGCTTCTGCTCGAGCAGTTGAGGGTTGGGAAACCTCAGTGTTCTACAAGACAGGCCAGTGGTGGTACCTCGTGGTGCTGGCTGTGCCCTAAGTGCCGTGAGAACATCTCTGACTTCCTCAGACAGCTGAGCTGAAGGTTTCTGGGCTCTTCCAGTGGGACTCATACATGACCTGATGGGTAGAAATAACTGCACATCTCTCCCTTGTTCTCCTTGCCCTTCAGCTGACAAGCTGGACGCTGACTACATCGAGCGGTACCTGGGCCAGCTGACTCCAATGCAGGAGAGCTGCTTGATCCGCCTCCGCCAGTGGCTACAGGAAACACACAAGGGCAAGGTGGGTGCCTGAGGCAGAGCAATCCCTTGGACCCCCTGGTAAGAGCCAGGGGTGTGGGTGCTCTGTGTTTGGAGGGACTCAGCTGCTTTGTGAGGTTGGAGCAGGTGCTGCCCAGGACACACTTGCCCAGGCTGGCCTGTCTGGAGGCAGTGTTCCCTGGGAGGCTGGGAGAAGAGGTGGTGGGGTGTCCCCTGTCTCTGGGCAGTGGTGCTCAGCTGAAGGAGTGTCTCTGTCTCAGGACGAGAGGTTGAGTGGTTTGTGGCTTCTTGAAAGCCTCAAGAGGGATCTAAACCAAGATTTCCTGATGGAGTGAGGGTGGGAAGGAAGGAAGGGCGGGCCGAGGAGATAATTTGGGCAAGCTGAGATAAAGACTGCTTCGGAAGAGGGGAAAGCAGAAGAAAGGCAGCTGGTGCAAGTGATCCCCCTGGAAGGCAGAGCACAGCCAGGGACAGTTTCAATGGTAACAGTGCCCTGGCTTCAAGGTCATTCTGAGATCTTCTAGAAGGTCAGTTAGGGCTGCAGGATGGGGCAGGAGGTCCCCTGCGCTCATGAGCTTTGGAAGATTGTGTTTATCTTCTCCTTTTAACTGGCCTCCCCAAAAGAGGCTACTGTTGATAAGGAGTCCTGCCAGAACCTTCTCTGGCTTTGCTGTATCTCTCTGGGGCACGAGCATGTCTCATCTGAGCATAAGGAGTTTGAATGTGGTTTATTAAGCTCTCTGTTTCTTGGGGAAACTACCCATGTAGGAACAGAATGTGACAAGGATGTAGGGCTGTGGCTCTGCTGTCCCTGAGCTCATGAACAAGTCCCCTCTGCGTGCGTGGGTGGGTTTCGTTGGTACCAGGAGTGTGGATGGAGAAACAGGTAGCAGAAGCCCACAGGCTGAAGACAAGAGCAGCTCATGTTGAGTGTGGAAGCCTCCCAGCAGCTGATAAACTGCAGAGCATCATCATGCTGTTGAATCTTTGAATCTTTAAGAGCCCATCAATTCAGAACAACAGGCATCTGCCAGACCTGCCTGAGGCCACTGTGCTGTGTCCTGGCATCTGGACAGGCTGTGTCATTTGGATCGTGCCCAAGAGGTGCAGGGAGAGGCTACAGGGCTGTCTATAGACCTGGTGGAACAGAGGACCCTTTGAAGGACTGTCTGAACAGCTACCTGCAAGCTGCTGTCCTGCCACTGATGCTCTGCAAACAGCTGGGAAGGGCCTTCCAGCCACCCATGTAACCCTCTGACATCTGGGACACGAGTCTCTTCGGGTCTGTGGTGATCTGGACTCTCCTTGCTAGCAGGAGATACCATGACTCTTGGGTATCCACGTGCAAGCAAGCTCTGGATCAGAGTGAGACACTTTATCCCTGCATCTGGGCCGTGAGGATTGTGGTTCCAAGTGCTTCAGATCCCTGCCTGGCTTGTTCATGGGTTGGTTTCTTCCTCCCCCTCCTCGTCAGGGGCTGGGGAATGGAACCTGGAGGTGGGGAGAAGTGGCAGCACGTGAGCAGGAGGTGGAACTTCAAGTGGTGTGAAGACTGCACCCACTTAGAGGCAACAATCAATGGCTTTGCACCATGTAGAAGGTTTTTTACCAGTAAATGGAAAAGCAGGTCAAAGTTAAAACTCTTCTTGTGTATGGGAGTTACTGCTTGGGCTGCACAAAGATAAGAGACTGATTCCACCACAGAGGAAGTCCCCTCAGAGCTTCCTGCCTTTGGTCTGAGGAGAAGCACTGTGTTTGCCTCCTGCCTGAAGCTGCCTCCAGTGTGGGTCTCAAACATGGAGAACAGCAGAACCATGGAAGCAGCCACCCCTGTCTGGGCCACACAGGAGATCCAGGGGCTGCTGCTGGTGTTTGTAGGTTTTGTCTGGGGGACAGCCGAAGGCAAATGTGCATCATCTGGTGGGAATTAGTGTTGCTGTGTCTTTCCTCTGAGTAACTGTGAGCCCCTGTTCAGAGACTCAGAGAATCATTAGGGACTGGAAAGGACCTTGAAAGATCATCCAGTCCAATCCCCCTGCCACAGCAGGATCACCTAGACCAAGTCGCACAGGAACACATCCAGGTGGGTTTGAAACATCTCCAGAGAAGGAGACTCCACAACCCCCTGGGCAGCCTGTTCCAGGGCTCCATCGCCCTCACTGGGAAGAAGTTCCTTCTGATATTAATATGGAACCTCCTATGTTCCAGCTGACACCCACTGCCCCTTGTCCTATCACTAGATGACCCTTAGCAGAGCCTGGCTCCATCCTCCTGACACCCACCTCTCACATATTTAGAGACATGAATGAGGTCACCCCTCAGTCTTCTCTTCTCCAGGCTCAGGAGACCCAGCTCCCTCAGCCTCTCCCCATAATGGAGGTGCTCCCCTGTTCTGCAGAACTGGGATGAGCTGAGCACCGTTATCCTCAGTCTCCTCAGATGCTTCGCACCTTGGCTTTAGGCTGTCTGTCCAAAACCCCTTTCTTGG
Organism: Rhinopomastus cyanomelas; assembly: GCA_013400115.1. NCBI lineage: Eukaryota > Metazoa > Chordata > Aves > Bucerotiformes > Rhinopomastidae > Rhinopomastus > Rhinopomastus cyanomelas. Next base: position 196,514 of record VXBP01010341.1, read on the forward strand.
GGTGAAATCCACTCTTAACATCTCCCACAGCTTTACATCAGCTTGTGAAACCAAGGCTGCCCCCAGCATGGCGCCGCTGCTGGCTCTGCTTCCTTCCCCAAGCTCTCTTTGTGTCAGCAAACAGAGGAGCTTTGAGTGCTGACCACAGGCAGGCTTTGTCCAGCAGCAGGACCTGGATCTGAGCACAGACACTGCAGAGGAGACTGTCCCTGCTTGGCAGGACTTGAGTTTTAATGGGAATGGGTGTGGTGAATGAAACCAGACCCTTATTGGGGAACTGGGGTGGGTGACAGCAGCAAATGCATAGGAATCCCTCTGGGTTTGTAACTGACAGGCTTTTAGTCAAGTCTGGCCCTTCTGTGGGACCTGCTGTATTTATTGTTGATTCCAAAGCTCTCCTGCCTCTCCAGGGATGCCTGTGCAGAGCTGGAGCTGATGGGCAATCACTCAAAGACTGAGCAGTTGTGATTCCCTCCCTGCAGCACGCGCTGACCCTGGTCAGAGTGCTCCTGTGCCACTTGGTCTAGGTGATGCTGCTGTGGCAGGGGGATTGGGCTGGGTGATCTTTGCAGGTCCCTTCCAGTCCTTAATGTTCTGTGAGGGAAGCAGCCAGCACAGGTAACCAGCCTCGACCCACGAGCTTTCTCTTCTCTCAGATCCCCAAAGATGAGCACATCCTTCGCTTCCTGCGGGCTCGGGACTTCAACATTGACAAAGCTCGGGAGATGCTGTGCCAGTCGCTGTCGTGGCGGAAGCAGTACCAGGTGGACTACATCCTGCAGTCCTGGAGGCCCCCGGCCCTCCTGGAGGAGTACTACACGGGAGGCTGGCACTACCAGGACCGAGGTCTGACCCTGCAGCACCACTGGCACTAGTTGCCTCCATAAGTAACCCGGGAGCTTGGGAGGCAGCTGCTGCTCTGCCAGGCGGCTCAGTGCCCGCAGCAGCAGCCTTTCTCTGCTGCCACTTGGTGTTTCCTCTGCACAGACCAGGCAGCTTAGAGGTTGTTTTTGGAGGGGAGGAAGATGCTGCAGAGAGATCTGGACAGGCTGGGTCAATGGGCAGAGAGCAGGGGATGAGGTTGGACAGGTCCACAAGGACCCCCTGCAGCTACAGGCTGGGGGATGGAGAGCAGCCAGGCAGAGGGGGACCTGGCAGTGCTGGCTGGCAACCGGCTGAATAGGAGCCACCAGTGTGCACAGGCCTGGTAGGCCAAAGGTGTCCTGGCTTGTATCAGCAACTGTGGCCAGAAGGACTAGGGACATCATTTGCCCCCTGTACTGAGCACTGGGGAGGCCTCCCCTTGAGTACTGGGGGCAGTTCTGAGCCCCTCACTTGAAGAAAGAAATGGAGGGGCTGGAGAGGGCCCAGAGGAGCAATGAGGCTGGGGAAGGGACTGATGAGGAGAGTGTGAGGGAGCTGGGGGTGTTTATCCTGGAGAAGAGGAGACTCAGGGGGACCTTTTCCCTCTCTCCAGCTCCCTGAAGGGAGGTTGCAGTCAGGTGGAGGTTGGGCTCTTCTCACAGGCAACCAGCGCCAGGACAAGAGAGCAGGGCTTGAAGCTGTTAGGTTGGATGTTAGGAAGCCCTTCCTCATGGAAAGGGTGATCAGACCCTGGAACAGACTGCCCTGGGCAGGTGCTGGAGACCCCATCCCTGGAGGTGTTGAAGGGCAGCCTGGCTGTGGCCCTTAGTGCCCTGGTGTGGTTGATGGCGTGATGTTAGGTCCTGGGCTGGGTGAGCTCAGAGGGCGCAATTCCCTCTTTAAACCCTCTCGTTTGTTCTGAAGATGGGCGGCCGCTCTACATCCTTCGCCTTGGGCAGATGGACACAAAAGGGCTGGTGAAAGCTCTGGGAGAGGAGTCACTGCTGCGACACGTAAGCTCTGTTTCATCCTCACCTGAGCAGCTCAGTTTCCCTGGGGAGGCCACCTGCCAAACACAAGTCATTCCTGTGTGTCATAGGTGACCACTGGAAGCTGGTTGAGTGACTTGGGCACGGCCCAGATCCTCTGTCTCACCGCAGAGGGACAAGTGAAACACTCATGATGGTCTGGGTGGGTTGGAAGGATGATTCCTGATGATGGGCTGTACGTGGGCTCTGTAGCTTCCAAAATAAGCTCTTGGGGCAGTTGTGGTTTCTCAGTCACACCCGGGCTAATCCTCGTCTGTACTGCCTCTGACTTCAGGTTCTGTCCATCAATGAGGAAGGACAAAGGCGATGCGAGGAGAACACCAACGTCTTTGGCCGCCCCATCACGTGAGTGCAGCGTATTCTCTTGTGTCCTGTCAGAGTCTTGAGCTGACCTGCCGAGAAGAGAGCTTCTGCAAAGGTGTCACCCTTTAGGGTGAAGCTGCAGACAGAAGGTCTCTGATGTGGGCTGTTCCTGGCCTTGGGGAACCCGTGTCTGGGGACCTGCAAGCAGATAAACTCTTTGGTTTCATGAGAGCAAATATTGATCCTTCCTTTCATCACTTTCTGTCCCACTTCAGATAAACTTGATCTTCCTGTCTTGGGGATCTTAATCCAGACCCATGAGGATTTATCTTTCTCTACTTACCTGCTGATCTTTCTATGCTGTGAAGCTTCTGACTGGTCTCTGTGTTTTTATTTCAGATCCTGGACATGTCTGGTGGACTTGGAAGGGCTGAACATGCGGCACCTCTGGCGGCCTGGGGTTAAGGCCCTGCTTCGGATAATTGAGGTTGTAGAGGACAACTACCCCGAGACTCTGGGGAGGCTGTTGATAGTGAGAGCCCCCAGGGTTTTTCCTGTGCTCTGGACTCTGGTGGGTGAAACCTGTGCTGCAGAACCATCAGGGGCATGTACAAAGAGCTGGCTGGATGGTTTAGCGTGAGCTCTGCTTGTTTGAAGAGCTGGGGAGGGGAAAGCTCCTGGGTATCTCACAGCTGCCCAGGTATCCACAGCAGGGCTGTAGCTCATCTGATTCTGGTGGCTGTTGACCACCAGCACAGGACATCAAACCTAAACTGCAAATCCCCAGGCAGCAGGGACAGCTGCTTTCGTGTTGATAGGACAAGACTTGTGTTTTTAAACATCATGCTGGAGGACCCTGGAGGTTGATAAATATCTGTTGTGCCTAGTGCCTGCTGGCTGTTCCAGCAGGGTGAGAACCTGCTTGTTAAACTTCTTGTGAGGTTTACGTGTGGTGGCCACAAACTTATGGCACTTGAAGCAGGAAATGTTGAGTCAATACAACACAACTCCCATCTGTTACTGTTTTCCTTGGAGAAGAGCTGGGGAGCTCTGCACTTCTGCTGGGCTGCATTCCTGCTGAGGAGCCTCAAGCTAAAATAACCAGTCTGTAGCTTCCCTCAGGGGTAGTCATGGCTTCTGTCTGCTTCTTGTTTCAGGTCAGCCCCTTTATCAATGAGAACACAAGGCAGAAGTTCCTCATTTACAGTGGGAATAACTATCAGGGTCCAGGAGGGCTGGTCGACTATGTGGACAAGGAGGTGATCCCAGACTTCCTGGGAGGAGAGTGCATGGTGAGTTTCCTTCCTCTGCTCAGCTGTGGTCTGACTCCCTCCTCCGTGATACCTTACTCTAGATGAGGCTGCACCCTCATGTTGGTCTGTCTTGACCCCTCTAGTGCACTGTCCCCGAAGGTGGGCTCGTTCCCAAGTCCCTCTATCAAACAGAAGAAGAGACCGAGACCTCCGATCACATCCGCTTGTGGACAGAGACCATCTACCACTCTGCCAGCGTCCTCAGAGGAGCTCCACACGAGGTACAGACCGCAGCTAAGGCTGTCTGCAACAGCGTGGGGCTCCCAAAGCAGGAGCACGAGGTGGTGCAGCAGCAGCACCGGGCCTTCCTTGGGCGGGCTGATGCTGGCCAACACTACAGGGGTGCAGGTTAAGAGCAGCAGTTTGAGCAGCAGTGTCTTAGTTCTGCTGTGGCCTGATCTGCTGCAGGGTGCAGTGTCTTTCCCCTCCTTTCTGGGGGAATAAAGCTCCCTGGCAGCAGAGGTTCTTGCTCTCAGGCTGAGGTGGGAGGCGAGAAGGCACTGGGAGCATCCTGATGGGGGAATGTCAGAAGATGTCCAGACAAGGAGCTCTTGAGTGTCAAAACAGGCTGCTGGCCTCACTTGGTGCTTCCTCTGGCTCAGCCATGTGGAAGGTGCTGCTTGCTGTGTCCTGACCCCCTCCTTTGCTCCAGTTCCACAGAGGTTTTCCCCTGCCGGGGAGGAGATGGGGTAAAAATGCCCGAGCAGATGCGCTGCAGCAGCAAACTGGCAGTGGGAGTTGCTCTGGGTCCTCCTTAAGAACAAAGACCAGCAGCTTAAGCAAAGGATGGCAGTGAAAAGTGTGTTTGTGGAGCAGGAAGGTGCCAGCTGCCACCTGAGGACCCAGATCTTCTCAACCTGCCTGTTCTCTTCCCTGCTCAGATAGTCGTGGAGATTCTGGAAGGGGAATCGGTTATCACCTGGGACTTTGACATCCTGAAGGGGGATGTGATGTTCAGCCTCTTCCACTCCAAACGGGCCCCCGAAACAAGTCACAAGGAAGCCCCGTTAGCAAGCGCCTCTGCTGCAGGGGACAACGCGCAGCTCATTGACAAGACCTGGGTCCTCGGGGTAGACTACAGCCGCGTGGAATCGCCGCTGGTCTGCCGGGAAGGAGAGAGCATCCAGGTCAGATGTGTTCAGCTCCTGGTGCGGGCAGCCAAATCACTCGGGCTTGGAAGGGACCACCTGATCATCCAGTTCCAACCCTCCCAGCACAGGCAGGGACACCCCACCCTAGACCAGGCTGGCCAGAGCCCCATCCAGCCTGGCCTTAAACACCTCCGGGGATGGGGCCCCAACCACCTTCCTGGGCAACCCATTCCAGGCTCTCACCACTCTCACGGGGAAGAACTTCCTCCTCACACCCACTCTAAATCTACCCATCTCCAGCTTTGCTCCATTGCCTCTAGTCCTGTCGCCACCTGACATCCTAAATAGTCCCTCCCCAGCCTTTTTGTAGCCCCCTTCATATACTGGAAGGCCACAATAAGGTCACCTGGGAGCCTCCTCTTCTCCAGACTGAACAGCCCCAACTCTCTCAGTCTGTCCTCATAGGAGAGGTGCTCTAGCCCTCTGATCATCCTCGTGGCCCTCCTCTGCACACACTTCAGCACATCCACGTCTCTCCTGTAATAAGGGCTCCAGAACTGGACACTGTCCTCCGGGTGGGGTCCCACCAGAGCAGAGTAGAGGGGGAGAATCACCTCCCTCGACCTGCTGGCCACACTTCTCCTGATGCAGCCCAGGATCCAGTTTGCCTTGTGGGCCACAAGTACACGCTGCTGACTCATGTTGAGCCTCTCATCCACAAGCACCCCCAAGCCCCTCTCCTCATTCCCTGTGAGAGCAGCTGCTGTTGAGGTTGAGCTGCTGGAAGGAGAGGCAGTGCTCCATAATAAAAGGCTGATTTCCACCAGCATTGCAGGGATGTGGCTCATGCTTGTGCAGTGGTGTACTGGGCCAGCGGGCCAGTGGTTGCTTTTGGCTTTGCCAAGTCTGTTGGACTCACACACTCATCCCTCTCCCAGGGCTCTCACGTGACCCGCTGGCCCGGCTTTTACATCCTGCAGTGGAAGATGCACGGCCCCCTGCCCTGTGCCGGCAGCAGCCTGCCCCGGGTGGACGACGTTCTCGCCTCTCTGCAGGTTTCCAGCCACAAGTGCAAGCTCATCTACTACTACGAGGTGCTCGCGTCCAAGGACTTCAGGTTGGGGCACTGACCAGGGGGAGCCTGCAGGTGCTAGGGGCTGGGGAAGGGTTGCTGGGGCAGATCTGCAGATGGGCAGGTGCTGACCCTGAGAACACGGCCTGGCCAGATCCCATGGGGTGTGGGGCTAGCAGCTGGCTCCTGGCTGCACATCAGGGATGGCGAGCAGCTGCGGTGAGCCCCGTCTGCTTTGGGTGCAGGCAGCTGAAGAACCATGGACGTGTTCAGGTTAGACCTCTGGTGCTTGGTGGGACAGAGCTCTGGGGTTGGCAATGACAGCAGTGCTCCCTGGGCTGTACTGTGCCCCGAGTGCAGCCCTACAGAGCCTCCAGCAGCTCCCAGGAGAGCTGTGAGAGCCCAGGTGCAGTGTCTGCAGCAGGGAGAATTGCAGCTGATGCATGAGTTTTTCATTGTGACACAGAGACTCTGTAGAGACCAAGCTGAGAACGATGGGACACAAGCTCCTGCCAGCACCACAGGGTGTGAGCTGAGCTGCCAGCCAGGGCTGTTACCCACCAGTAGCCGCTTCCTGACACAGACATCTCTTCTGTTCTCCTCTGTCCTGTTTTAGGGGATCCATGTCGAGCCTGGAATCTTGCAACAGCGGCTTTTCCCAGCTGAGTGGAGCCACGACCTCTTCCAGCCAGTCCCAGAGCAGCTCCCATCTTTCCAGATAGCAGGGCCAGGGGGTGGCTCTGGCAGCGAGGAGGCATCACTGAGGGGCTTCCTGGCCCTGCAGAGCTGCTCCGTGCTCCAAACCAAAGAGCCTCTGGGGCTGAGCCTTGAGGCGTCGCTCGGGTGGCCACCGGGAGCAGCTGTTTGGACGTGGAGAGGCTTCAGACATCAAACCTTAGAGTTCAGAGGGCAAGTCCAGGACTTCTCTGCGGGCTGGTGACGTCGCAGCCGCCTCTTTCCCCGGGTGTGGTTGTTGGGATGAACGTCCGCCCGCACGGATCCGCGTCGCACCCCGCTTGGAAGGGCTCTTCCCAGTCAGCCCTTCCCCTGCGCGTGGCAGAGGAGGCTGGCGTGGCCTTACCGGTGAGACCCGTGGGACTCTGCTGCCCACACGTAGCAGACCCCCGCCACGTTCTCTGGGCGCCAGTTACCCGCTCCGAGGCCGGCCTGGAGCAAGTGGAACATCTCAGACAGCAGCTCCAGGTCAAACCCGACATCTCTTCCGATCCAACAGGGGATGGGTTGGATCTTTTTTCGGAACCCAGAGACAAAGAAGGCAAAATGCTTTTTCTGGAAGGTCCCAGCAGAGACCTTCCTGCCTCCAGAGAGCAGCAGCAGCTCTCTTGAAGGCTCTTGTTCCTTTCTCCTCAGGTTTACAAGCAATAATGAGTAGATCTGACCCGTCCCATCACAGGGGCTGGAAGCTGATTCAAGTTCCCAAGGGCTAAGCAAAGCAATACTTCACTTCCTGAAGGCACAACCTCTCGTGGCAGTATTACAGACCTTCACGTCTTTGCAACAAGAGCTAACTTGAAACCTTCAAGCAAAGGGCATGTCCGTAGGTAGGCACTGACCGAAACGTCTTTATTCAGGCAGCAGCTGATTTTAAATTAATTTTTAACCTATTTATAACTTCAGAAGCGACTATTTATTAAACCCAGTCACCTTTTGTAATGGGATGGGCTGTGTTTTAGACAGGAGTGACTCCTTGATTGTCTTCAACCTCAAGGAATCTTTCTGCTGAGCTTCTCTCGTCTTTGTGGGCGTTCTCACGTCAAGGGCTGTTCCGTAAGGGTTTTGGGGAAAGGGCTAGTTCCACCTTCTCCAAGAGAGGAGCTCAGTCCAGTGCTTCTTGGACTTCACAGGGCTGCTTCTTGAGTTTGGGCAGTTGGAGAAGACGATGCGACTTCAT
>VXBP01010342.1:5000-22877 GCA_013400115.1 Rhinopomastus cyanomelas
ACGGCTTCCTCGCCACTATGTCTCTCTTCAGAGTTTTTTTGAGTTGTTTTGTTTTCTTTTTTTTTTTTACTTTTTCAGGAGTCCAGATTCCCTTTTTGGGTTGGGCTTCCCGTGGCTGCCTCTTCTCTTGGGTTTCTTTGCGTCCTTTTTTGGGATGTGCCTGGCGGTTGTTATTGCTTCTGTTATTAATTGCACCCGGGCCTTTCCCTGCTCTTTGCGGGAGCGCGGTCTAAATTGGCTCTAATAAATATTAGCCGCTAGATTAGGCGAGGTGAAGCTGGCGCGGCGCTCCATTTTCGACCTGTAGCCTCTGCAAAGCCGCCAGTTCTGCGCCAGATTAGCCCCATCCATCCAGTGTCAATGGTTGTCTTGTTGAGAAAATCAGTGAGTAAACACGGCTGACAGAGAGGGGTATCAGCTGATTACTCATACAAATAGACTGCAAACTCCACCAGGAGAAGCTGTTTCCAGAGATGGGTTTCTCGCAATGACAGGGCTGCTTCTCCCAGGATCCCGTGTCCTGCTGTTCCCACTTTGTCCTCCATCAATCACACAATTGTGTCCGGGATGTTTTATAGAGTCACTTAATATCCCTGCCTTCATCTCTATTCACTTAGAGAATGATCTGCCATAAGGGCTAAAGGCTTTTGCAGGTTGGGACCGTAGACAAACCCGGGCCACAATGGCTCTGGTGGTAGACGGCGATTCATGACAGTGACTGGCTTTTTGATGCTAATGGCACAGCCACGGGGTATTACAATAGCGGCCAGGCAGTGATTTAAATGTACTACTGCCATTACCCCGTGGTCCGGCGCACTAAATCACCCATCGCCATCAGAAGCCAGTGGTCATGGGGGTGGGGAAGAGGGAGGAAACCGCTTCGGTTCCGCCTGCAAGGGGTGAAAGGAGACTCGAGAGAGAAGACACGGAGCCGAGACCCCCTTCGGAACGGGCCCGGGGCCGCACCACGTTCGTGCGGCGGTACCCGCTTCCCCGGGACGCAGGAACTGCACCGCAGCATCGCCCAGGGCATCTAGCTTTGAGCAGGGTCATCCAAATTGCCTCTCCGCCTCGCAGGGCAGCTGCCTCCAAACCTGGCGGGCCGACCGGTTGCAAAACTGTATTTTAATTACGATTTTTTAAAGACGAAAGAGTTACAAGGTATCACTGTTTAAGTGCCTCATCTACAAATTAGATTGCTACACAATTAATCAGAAAGTTAATTAATGAGCAAGTTACTAATGAGGACATTTAAAACCAGTGTTTATAGTGTCTTAGTTTAAAAAAACGCAATGTAGCTAATTGGCCTATACACTGATTTCATAACTCACAGCCAAGGTTACAGTACTACAGATGTACTATTATGTACAAACTGTAATGATGGCACTATTTTATTAGCGTATCTTACCTGAATCAATTTTATTAGCGTTTTAACAATGAAAATTCTTTACCGCGAATAGGCTGGAGGCTGGACAGCACAGCCGCGGTACGAGGGTCAGGCGTTTTAGGAAAGTCGAAGGCGTGCTTAGTAGTGGGGCGCCTCACTTTCGCCGAGGCTTGGCGATGGATTTTGCCCCCACGTCCTTGCGGGAAGGGTGTGGACAGGGGGCGCGGAGTTGTCTGCGCCCGGGTCCGCGGCCGCGAAGGAAGCAGCGCTTCTTACAGCAGCCTCCCCACTGGCTTTTCCCCCTCGCAGCCAGAGCATGAGGGAAGGTCATGCGCAGCCCGTCCTCAAGCGGCAAGCACTGAGAAAAGTGGGCTCCGAGAGGGGTTCCTGTCCTTGCCTCACCCCACCGCGGCTCGGCCTGTCTGGTGGGGTAGGTGAGAACTCTTGCTCCCGATGAGCACCCCGGCCCCCGCCTCTCCCGGCGGTGAGTCCCGACGGCGCTGTCGGGTGCGGGGTCAGGCCCTTGGCCACTGCTCGCAGCCGCTTCCCGATTGCGGTAGTGCACAAAACTACCCTTTGTAATCTCCTTTTCAACAGTGAGGAGTACATATAGGTAATTTTAATGAAGAGGTTCCTGTACCACATTATTAGCAATAAATCTACACCATTCTTTGTTGGTTAAAATCATTATCATCATCATCGGTATCATTACTGAACTCATTATTCTTGTGTTACTATCAGAGTAGATTTATGATAACACCCACCATCACGCCTGAGTTAAAGAAGGTGTAAAGGTTTGATTAATAGCTGCTTCCGCGTTTTAATACTCAACATTTTCTCACTTTTTTTTTTTTTAATAAATAAGGGCCATGATAATCACAAGAAGTAATTACTGCTTTTGTTCTAAAGTGTCTGATTAGGCGAAGAGGCGCTTTTCCTCAAGTAAAATATAGGTAAATAAATAACCGTGCAGATATAATAAGTTCTTGTAACGATGCAGTAAGGCAGACTTTGAGAACAATTAAGATTTTGCTCAATCACAGAGACATTTTAGATTAATAAGCGTGAACAGAAAGAAAAACGCGCCAAAACTTCCCATCACAGCCCCCCCTCCCCCCCAAAGGCAAAAAAAAAAAAAGAGCCCCTCTTCATAGGTTTTCGGGGAATAGAAAGGTGGTAGGAGCTGTAGCGAAGGACACAAAGAGGTCGTCACCTTTTTTCCGTGTTTACTCTATTATTAGGAAAAAACCCCAAACCAAACAAAAAACAACGGAAAGAAATGGAAAGAAAAAACCTGAAAGACAACGGCTCGGCGCCTCGGCCTTGGTGTGTGATTTTGCATGGGATGAACGGACTGAATGCTTGCATGCTATAAGGGTGTATTAATTGCACGGCCTCCCTGGAGCGCCGGTTCGACTTCCCCGTGGCGGTCGGCGGTGGCTGCAGGACCGGCCTCGGCGGGATGGAGCCCCGCACTCGCTCTCCCTGAAAGGTTACACGGCACTCTGCCTCGCTTTGTCTTCCCCGTGCCCTTTCCTGGCAAAAATGGAGACATCACATCCTTGCCCAGCCCCGGCTCAGTATTTATGAAGGTTTTCTGACAAATAGGCAGGCTGGCCACGCATGGGTGACTGCCTTCATTCCGCACTTGGCTTGTTTACATAGGACCAGCACCATTTCCACGGATTAAACAAATCACAGTGAAGAGACATTTATAATCCGCCAACGAGGCCACAGGCAGTTAAAAAATGTGTGCGCGTGTGTGTACGCTGTGAGAAAGAAAAATAAATGTTCGTGTCCAGGGAGCTGACCTTCTTCTTGGAGGGTAACTCAAGGGGTATAGATATAAATATAGGTTGTATATAATGTCTTACACGCAAGCCCAAAATACCTATTTAATAATTATCTGTTATGCCCAGTTATTGTGTACAAATGCATAGCATTAGTTTGCATCTTGCACGGTCCTCTCGCCCGAAGCCTCCCCCTCCCCGAGCTCCTAGAAGCTGCTGCAGAGTCCTCCAGCTGCACGCAAGGCGATGCGCACATACACTCGCCGGACCTACGCGTGGGGGGCAAACAGGTGGCGAGGCACCCCCCTGCCACCCCCCTCTTCACGACGGGCTGGAGGAGACACAGCTCGGCTCCTGGGATGGGGGGGTGTGCTTGGCGACCGGAGGCTTGAGTGGGGCAGCTCGTCCCGGCCTCAGCAAGAGGCTCCCGCGGGCCCGGGCTCACCACTCTACTTTTCTGTCTCCTGGAACAGTTATTCTACTAAAAAGGAATGGGAAAAGAAAGGAGAAAAAGAAAGGGAGAAAGAAGGAAAGAAAGAAAAGAAAGAAAAAATTAAGGAAAGGAAAGAAAAGGAAAAGGGAAGAAAAGGAAAAGGGAAGAAAAGGAAAAGGAAGGAAAATAAAAGGAAGNAAAGAAAAAGAGGGGATAAAAAGGGAGAAATTATGTAGGAGCTGAAGATATTTTTCAAAGTAAGAGCATGCATTTTACGATCTCTCCCTCCATCTGCAGAAAGAGTGATGGTGCGGGGGAAGAAGCTATAACTGGAAATGTTGCCCTTTATCTTCTGTCAGCTCTCAGGACACTTGGCTGCTGCTGCTTCTCCGGCTGCTGCTGGGGTTTTTATGACACATGTCACCTACCTCGGGCAGCCGGAGCAGGAGAAGGAAATTCCCTACAAAATAGCAATGGTTTCGAAAAAAAGGATCGCAACAAAATATTGAATAAATTCCCTTTTAATTTATTTGATCATTCCACATTACGGGGCTATGAATTGCTCAAATTTGATAACAAGTACTCAATTCAACTCATTATGTAAGTTAAATTAGACTTCGATAAAATTTCAGTGGCGCGCAGTGGTTCTTAGAATGAAATGTAATTTGTGCAAGAATTTGTTGTATCTGTCACAAATATTTCCAATTAGCGACCGTAATTATTTGATAGTTTCTGCAATTATGGCTTAAACGGGTGAATTTGGGACTGTGGAGGACCCTAATTGGCCTAAATTTGATATTTTGCATATTTGCATAATGAGGAAATTGGTAGAAAATTGTGTTCATTCATTTGTGAAAAATCCTATGAATTTTATGAATTTGAAAGCTCTGTTTGTGCAGACTGTGACTTTGCTTGCTGATCCCTGAGGGGCTGACGCTGAATGCCTGAATGGGCAGTGCGCCAACTTCTCCATCCGGAGGAGAGGCGGGGGAGGGAAAGGAAGGAAGGGGAAAGGGAGGGAGAGAAGGAGGGAGGGATGGCGACCGGCTGGCCGGCTAGACGCGGGAACCGCGGGAACCCCGAGCACCCAGCACTGCGCCCAAGGCTGCCCTGTCCTCCCTCCCGGCCCCCGTTCGTCCGGGGAAAGGGTAATCGCGGGGCTGGGGTCGACGGACGGACACGAGACTAAGATACTGAGAAGTGTACACTTCATTAAATTAAATTGCCAAAGCTGTTCCATTCGGTGAAAGTGTTTGATCTATTGTATTGTCAATTTAAAGTGTTTAAGGAGAAGCAAAAGCATAGATTTTAAGATGCTTGCCCGGCACCCATTCATCATGGATCAGGGTCTTTAAGCCGCGCGTTTTGCTGTAGTTAACATCTCAACTCTCTGACAAGGGAATCCAGACCAGAAAGCATCCTCGCAGGGGCGAACTGGGGACGGGAGCCCCGCCGCCGGCCCCTGCCGCCTCGGACACCCGGGGCACCCCAGCACCTCTCCAGTCAGTGCCTCGCCGTCTGCATAGAGGGAGTTTGCGGCGGAATGGAGGAGGAAAACAGCCCTGCTAGCAGGAGGGGATGGCGATAGGACAATCCTCGCTTTATTGTCTTCCTGGCAGTGAAGGCAGGAAGTGAGGCAACGCGCTGGGTCATAACGGTGCGAGATGCTCTTCTCTCTTTTTTTCTCCTTTCCTTCCGGCGAGGTTGGAAAGTCCCGTAGGTCAGCCTACGGACGGCTGCTCTCCATCTCCCCGGTTAGGTATCTCCTTTACTCCTGCTTTCCAGATCCTGTGCTGCACAGCCTGAGAAAGGCTGTAGAGGTTGAACGAGGGATGTAATATATTCCCCTGAAGAGTTTTACACACTCCAGCTCTCGACTGTAACTTCGGTTGGTTAGCACTTTCCCCATCCACACGGACGTGTATAATGTGAGGATGTAACAGACTCTAAATGCTTTAAGTGCTTTGTTTCACAGCACATTTTCAGTAAAGGTCAAAACAAATTCATCTCCCTTCACTCAGCATTTGTGTTTGTCTTCCAGAGCTGTTTGCACAGGGCTTGGGGTAGAAGAGCCATCAAATAATAAAATGCACCCGTGGGTGAACGCAGGAACCAGTTTTCACAAGCCTTGTTCCGTGATGGGCTGAAGAAGAGGCTATGTATGTCACACATGTCTGTTTGACAACTGTTTGTTGTCATTGTTTGGTCAAATCACTGTACTTTCCCATGACTCCAATTCACTGGTGCTTGTGACGGTGCAGGATGGTGGAGGAGAATAGTCCTAATTTGTAATTAACTGTGAATTTAATGAACAGGAAGGTGAGTAGGCTAAAGGGCTGAAACTGTTTTATGTATTTTCTGCAGTTATAGATTCACCCTACTGAAGACCCTGAAGACGCCTTTTGCACTGTGCCCTGTGGAGACAGGTGGTGCTGAGCCAGTGTACCCTGATCTGCTGTGGATATTCTGACCATAGTCTAGACTTAGTATTCAACCTGCTTTCCCTTCCTCCAGGTTTCCTGTAGCTCTTTCATCTTGTCCCTTTGTGTTCATTCCACTTCTCACATTTGCTTCATAGTTCTTCCACAGTCTTCCTCATCCCGTGTTTTATCCTTCTCCAGAAATGTCCCTTTCCTATGAAAAACTCATGGACATACTTTGGCTGGATCTATGTTCCTTGAAGATGAAGTAACAAATCGGGCTGATTCCTAGAGGACAAAATAGACCAGCAAGGATCTTAAGATAAACAAGAAACTGTGCACAGATTACTGGTTTTATCCAAAGGCAAACTAGTTGATACCAAAATCCTAAATTTATGCTGTGCTTGCACCAAGCATTCTGTCAGTTCTGGATAAGTGAAGAGAAAATATTAGAGAGTTATGCAGAATACAGGATGCATTTTAAGGACACATAAAACTTTAACTAGTTTTATTCAAGGCAGAAATAAGAAGTGCTTTCCTTTGATATGGTAACTGGAAGAATTTCATTACATAATCATCGAGTTAACTTTAAGAAATGCATTTCTTAAAGTAAATCCTTAGATACCACAGGGGCTGTGGGCTTCAGGGTGAGCCTCAGAACACTGCAACTGTGCTGCACAGGTGACCCTGGAATGCTAATGATCTTCCCAGCTTCTGCCTCAACACAACTCTTAAAGCAGCTACAGTTTTCCGTAGATGTATGTTGTAATGTATACATCTTTGCAATGGTTCATACGTGAAACCATGACACCTCCCCATCTTCATCCCCCCTCAAGTCTGCATGGCCAGGTATATGTCATTGCCCTTAGTGGGGCTCTTCAGCTTTCTAGAGCAGAGGAAGCAAACCTGTAAAACAGCATGTAAAAAGAAGTTAAAAAAGCAACCTGTTTCAGTTACAGATGGTGAAGAGAATCTGAAATCAGAAAAAGGTGTTTCATCTTCCATGACATTTTTATTTCCAAGCTTTTAAAGCATCAGCATGCAGCTGCTGTTCTGTTATTTATGTAACCACAGTTCTAGCCAACTGGTAACAACTAACCTCTTGTGCAGATTACTAAGCAGGTAAAGCTTGTAGAAGCGCTACAAATGTTTAGGAGGAAGTGTCATGCCACTGAAATTCACATCTAAAGTTACAGTCTTCTTCATCTCAAAACATACAGGAAGATGGACCTCATATGTAAAGGTATTCCTGCATGTAGTCATTTGGTACTTAAACTGAGGACTCTTGACAGATTTGTTTGTGCTCTGACACTACCACTTAAGGCTACAGGGACGTTGTGTTGAAGCATGGTCTGAAAAAAAACCCTTTCCCCGATGGCTTGAACAGATATAGCTTATTCAAACACTCCACATACCTTACCATAGGAAAACTTGGTGCACTCTGATAGTACTGATCTACTGGTGCAAGAAGGAATGTGAGTAGTAAATAAACTTGCAGGATTAGATTGCTGTCATCCGACAAGCATGTGATGTGATCATAGTGCTTGGATTCTAATAAAGACTAAGACAAAGCAAATAAGCAAACAGAACAAGGAAAAATCATCTGTTCTTTACCTGAAAATAGCTAACCCTTATAATCAGTTGTCTTTCCACTTAATATTTAGTGGTGGTGTTCAGTGAAACATATTAGTGGTGTACTTGTCAATGTTAGGTTAACAGTTGAACTTCATGGTCCTAAAGATCTTTTCCAAACCAGATTGTTCTATGTTCTATGTTTCTATGATTCTGTCCCGATAAAGATGCAATTAAAGAGAAAAAAATGTTATGAATGGTGCAGGCATCAAGTATGAAGGCACATTAAAGGATGAGGGGCAATGGTTGTAAGCTGGAACATAGGAGGTTCCACATAAATATTAGAGGGAACTTCTTCACAGCGAGGGTGACGGAGCTCTGGAACAGGCTGTTCAGGGAGGTTGTGGAGTCTCCTTCACTGGAGACATTTAAGACCTGCCTGGATGTGTTCCTATGTGACTTGGTCTAGGTGATCCTGCTGTGTCAGGGGGCTTGGACTAGATGATCTTTTGAGGTCCCTTTCAATCCTTAATGATTCTATGATTCTATGACTAATACTTTAACAAGTCCACATTATAAAGCCAGTAACAAGTATCTGAACGAAACCCCTGCTTTGAGCTGATACAGGCTTAATGTACGTAAGAAGCCTTTTCATTCTGCTGCTATGAATAATTATTTCTTGTTATCAAACTGCGCTTCTATGCAAATGCATTCTTATATGAGATCTCAAGATAAGTCTGTCAAAACTAACAAAAATGAGTACAATAAAATAAATTAGCACCCACACCAAGAAACTTCTGTCCACATCCTTCTTAATCCAACCTGCTCTGACAGGACTGTTGGACTTAGATGATGTTTCAAGGTCCCTTCCAATCTCAAATATTCTGTGATTCTCTGATTCTGTAATCATAGAGCCACAGAGACTTTTTCTGTGTGCATCTAGTTAGAACTTAGTGAAATTTTGTATGATACTTGCAACAGAAATATACGCACACATTTGAAGTATTAATTAATGAACATATTCCCAGATATTCTCTAAAATTTTCCCAAATCTTTACAAAGTCTTATCGTTACAAGTGAGTTTGAGGTTGCCTTTGGTTATAGCGTTGATTTGAAAATACCATGTGATGTGCATTGATCTTTGTGTGACAAGTAACAAAAGACAATGCTGTTCAATACCATGGCTTCTCATATGGTTTCTCTTCTTCACTGCAGAAAGCAGGGAAGAACAACCTCCCCACTTCTGCTCTGAATGGCGAAAACAGTTGCAAGAACAAGTTTCCTGGGCATCTCTGAAAAAGTTACTGTGCAGCTGGTACCTAAAGTGGTAACACAGCAGTATTTCCTGAAACAAAAACTTCAGCTAAACCAAAATTTTGAAAAGCAATGATCACTGAGTGTTGGCAGTTATTTTCAGCATCCATATGCTGTGTCTGATTAAATCAACGGACAAGACAGAAAAAGATATGAGCACCTTCATTTACCAATTCAGCACTGAAAATGTTAGAAACCTGGAAGAGGCTGGGCTTTGGATAGAAGAGGACAGAAAACTGCAAAAGAAATCAGACCAACTGATGGAGTCAGGGGTGGACCAAGCTGGTGAAGACTGTAGCTATTTTGCACAATTCTGCAAAAATAAATTGCATTTGATGGAACAGTATGTTGCAGTGCTTTTGTGCTGCTCAGGGAAGCTCAATGCAAAAACACAAATGGGTGAACCCATTTATAACGCAGGATATAAAGTATTTAGGTTGGACATGCCATATATTCAAATCAGAAAAAATCCACAGCAGTGTTTTCCCTCAGATTGTCTCCTTAGTGTCCATGTAGCACATCTGTAATAATTTCCTCCACCATGCACACCGGCACACTTCATCTCAGCTGTGAAAAATTATGTTAAACTTGAGCTATAGATAAGATTATCTATCTGTAAGGAATGTGACTGATGCTGCAACTGTCAAAAAAATCACATTTTTGCAAATCCTGGGCTGCCAATTCAGAATCAGGTTGAAATTGAGACAAAAATGTAAGATTAAATACATTGAACTTCAAAATTTCTTTTGTAGAGTTCACTTATTTTCCTGAAGAAAATAAGAAAATTATTCAGTATGGCTTCGGAAAATGCCTTAATGTCAGCACAAGTTTGTGTAGGGTCACAGTAGGATAAAATATAATTGTTATCGACAATTTCAGTTCTTATTTGTTGAGGTATTTTCCTCTCAAGTTTTGCTAGGTAACAGTTGCAACTACCTGTTTCTGCTATTTAATAATACTGAGCAGTTTTTCATACCAACAGTCCTAGAGATATATATCAATGATCTTAATTACACAGGTAATGGAACTGAAATAAAGTTCAATAACAGTGTCTGGCAAATGCGTAAAGTTTCCTCAGGGAAACTTTAAAGCCTCAATAGGTCCTCAATGCCTGTTTGCAGCTTGTTTGAAAGGATCTTATTAATACTGGCTGAAAGATAGGTCTTTGTGCTATTCTCAGCCCTTGTGAGCACTACAGTTGTTACCCAGGACAGCTTCACTGGATGTCCCTTGTGTACTTAAAAAAAGATGGTTTGGAGGACTCCACAGCCCACATTAATTTAGGACAGCCAAGATCATGCAGAATTTGGGAAGGAATGGATGATCTTTCAGTAAGTTGCAGCAGTCTAGCTGTAGGCTTGTAATGTGAGGATCTGTGCCTGCAGAAATAACTGTCCTATACTGTAAGCCAGGAGAAAGCTCAGGAAGACGTGGGACACTCTAAGAGGTAGAATTTATTTGGAACTGGTTACAGAAAGCAGAACTATTAAATTTTTAAAATCTCAGGCAGCTCTGTCCAGAAGATGTGTTTGATGGTCTCCTGTTCATTCCAAAGAAATCAGATCTGTCTGACCATACCAGTACCAGGTGTATGGGTATCTTCAGTTTAGCTCTTTAACCTTTCACCAGACTAACACAGGTAACATAGGAAACAGCTTCTCTTAGAGTGTTTTCTTGTCTTGGTGTTTTTAACACCATGAAAGGGTTCCGTTGTATGCAAGAGAAAGTAATAGGTGATTGTACAGCTTTGCATTTTAGGAGTAGAGAGAATGAGGGGACATGACTATACTTCTCATGTAGTTCCCTCCGAGTCTTTTCTTGGTTGGTGAAGAGGAGGTGCGAATGGAGAGCAGGTGGGGGCTCTGGAGACCCACTTCCTCGAGGTCAAGTTGCTTGCACAGGAAGGCAGAACAAGTCAGGCAACACCTGGGCTGCCTGTCCAGAACCAGGCAACAGGGGTTTAGAGTGCACTTCTCTTAATTTCCAGTGTCATGTGTGGGCAATGTGTTGTCTTAGTCCGTTTAACATAGAAAATAAAAGGTGGTGCAGGAACAAAGAATTATTTTCCTCACTGAAGTTTTTGCCTGCAAATGTTTGGATACACAATCATTTGGCCTAAATGAACCCTCTCAATCAGCTTCTTCTCCAGACGCCTAAGTGTTGGCAGCTCCACCCACCTTCATTTGTGCTCTGTATGGCTTCTTCCCTGGAAAGAAATGAATGGAAACTGATAGATGCTCAGGATTTCTGAAAAACACGGGCTTAACTGTGGACATTGCAGCTGAACTTTATTAGACTACTGCTTTGAACGTATTAGTGCTGGATTTTATTCAGATTTATTAGCGTGATGACAAAAATATCTGTGGTATGGAAAAAAAAGAGCCCCATCACTCAATTGGCTTGATTCATTTGCCTGTAGTATCTCTTGCAGTCCATCTGCTGAAAGGTGAAGCCAAAATGTTTTAGAATTATGTTTTCATAGGGAATTCTCTGTTAATTAGTTATCTCCTCTGCCATGTGTACCAACTGATGAAATCAGCTACTGTAATTTCATGAAAGGCAATGTTGGACTGTTTGTATCAGCATGAGCACTTTCTTACAGACAGCACTCTAGTGGAACACAAGTGGTCCAAATAACATTTTATGTTAATATAATGAGAACACAGAGCCACTGTAGCATCACAATTTCTTTTTTACTTGGGTCTAAAAATGAGATTTTTGTTTAAATGCGGCAGATTTTTTAGACTCAGGTTCATTTTTGCATACATTTTTAATGCATTTTTACAGAGCAGAACTTAGTTTAAGTTACTTGCTAATATTTTTTTTTTATGTTTATCAGAATAAAGAACTGTCTGCTCCGCAGTTGTATTTATCAAGCCAAAGTTACGTATCTTCTAGTGTCATTTGCTGCTTGCAGTTTGTTTAATGAGGACATGGCACTACCATGCTGTGGAAAAGTGTGCTTTGTAATTGCAAATCAAGTACTTCAGCATTCTTATCTTTTAATATCTCAGAATACCCTGGGTAGCTAAATACTGGCTTGTTTCCAGGGAGTATTATTATGGAGGAAAAACAGGGAATACTATTTTATATGCTTTTTGTTGTATTTTTTTTTTTGTTCTTTGCTTTCTGGGGTTCTTTCAATTAATGCCCTGTCCTTAGGCAGTGTTTCTTTCCATCCACTAATCCCAGTGTGACTCCTAAAAGTGGATCCTTCACTTGCTTCCTCTTTTACTGTGGATAACATCTGAAAAGAAAACAGGGATAAGCAGTAGGTGAGAAGTTATGCTGATGATCTGTAATAACCAGAGAATAATTAACTGCTGCCTTCTTCTAGACCAAGACCTTCTCCTTCCGGGTTTGCTGATCTCATGGGAATTCAGAAAATAGCCACTGGTGGAGATTAAGCCATCACTAAAACTTATATACCTGGCACAGGAGAAACGAGAGGATGAATCAAAAGACTTAGCAACTTGAAATCGCTTTTAAATGAAGCACTAGGAGTATCATTGTCTTATTCATATTCTCACAGGAGAGGTGAATTAAAGGCCTCACCAAACACCATGGCTTTCCTAAACTAGAGAGGTTCTTACTCGTGGGGCTCCCTCCCAGGAGTACAAAAGGTACCCCAAAGGCCCTTACTTTGTTGGGTTTTTTTACTCTGTTTTGCAGTCTGTCATATGAAGAAGCCCTCAACTGACCAATATCCTTCTGTGTCTTCTGGTGAAGCATTCTATCATCACATAAAGAAAGATTGGCTGTATCAAAACAGGAAGCAACATTATTATGTCAAAACCAATAAACCAATGGTGTGTAGTGCATACTTGTGTAAATAGTGGTTACTTGCTTTGGAACAAAAAAGTATTAGACCTCCTACACAAGAAGGTTCTAAATACACTTTCAATGCTTTCAAGATACCTTCTGTAAGTCTGTAAAAAGACAGAGTTAAGATGGTAGATTAATAAAAGAAATAACATGCAGATAACATTTCAGATAATCCTTCAAATAGGAGATGTGTGGAAGAAAAAGTAAAATTAAAAGTATTTCCCTCAGGTTCATAGAAAAAACATTGACCTTGGCATCTGACAGTGGTGGCATTTGACAATCTTCATTTCATTTAGCCTGTCCATGACCAGCAGCAAGGCCCACATGATGAAGAAAATTTTCTCAGTGTTTCTTAGAAGAAAATGCTAGGACTGGACAAAAACCCAATGGGATGTAACATCCTGATACAGGAATGGAGAAGTCAGAGGAGTGAAAAAACACATGGAAGGAGCACGTGCACTTTAAAAATGGATCCTTTTAACGTCTTAGGATCCTTTGGCTTTCTGAATTTTATTTTAACATATGTAGTGACCTGACCACGTACGAATTGTCCTGTACAAACCCAAACTCCTTGTCTGTGGCCATGAATCAGAGAGTTAAAAACTTCTGGCACAATGTATGCAAATTAGAAATCTAATTAGCTGATATATGTATGTCTGCAGGATCAGTGAGGCAGACTTCCTAAAGAAGTGATTTTAATTATGGGCTTCTGCCACAATCTGGATGTCAAACAGCAGCTGAGATAATGGAGAAACGTGAAGCAAACGATAGTGATTGTATTTGGATTGTCATCTCACATTTCCTCTTTTTTCTTGTCTTCACATACGCAGAAGAGATTTCTTCCTGGTTTCACCTTAGAATTATCAGAAGACTCACAGTTGTTTGTTTCTGCCATTGCTGTATAACTTCTTTTGGAGTCTGTATCCAGCAAGAGAGAATATTATGTGTTAGTCCTTGGATGTTAACCATAAGGATAGAACCATGGAATCATAGAATGTATTGGGTTGGAAGGGACCTCTAAAGGTCCATCCCCCTTACCACAAGCAGGGACACCTCTAACTAGAACAGATAGATTAGACTTTGAACAGCCTGACCTTGAATATCTGCAGTGATGGAGCCTCCAACACCTCTACAGGCAACCTGTTACAGTGATCCAGGATCCACATATTAAATAACTTTTTCCTAAAGTCCAGCCTCAATCTACCAGATTAAAACTATGACTCCTCATCCTGTTGCTCCATGCCTTTGCGAACAGTTCTTCCCCAGCCTTCTGATAGGCCCTTTTCAGGTATTGCAAGGTTGCTTTAGAGTCCCTGCCTGAGCCTTCTCCCCTTCATGCTGAACAAACCCAGCTGTCTCAGCCTGTCTTCATAAGGCAGGTGCTCAAGCCCTCCGATCATTTTTGTGGCCTCTGGACATGCTTTTACAGGTCTGCATTCTTTTAATTTAGAGGCTCCAGAACAGGACACAACACTCCAGGTGAGGTCTCACCAGGGCAGAACAGAGGGGCAGAACCATCTCGCACAATTTCCTGGCCACACTTCTGACGCAGCCCAAGATGTAGCTGACCTTCTTGGCAGCAACTGCACATTGGTGGCTAATGTCCAGCTTTTCATTCACTAGAACCCCCCTGCTTTTTTCCAAAGGGCTGCTATCCAGCATGGCTTCTGTATTGATGCCCCTGACCAGGTACAGGACCCTGCACTTGGCCTTGTTGAATCTCATGAGGTTTACGTGGGCCCATTTCACCAGTTTATCCAGGTCCCTGTGGATGGCATCCCATCTCCCTGGCATAGGACTGCATTACCCAGCTCAGTGTCATCATCTTGCTGAGAGTGCTCCCAATGCTAATGCTGGTATCATTAATGAAGATGCTAAACAACACTGCTAAACATACAAACCCATTTGGTATGGACCCATCTGGTCCCAGTATGGACCCATTATTTGATAACAAGTAAACTTTGCCTTGCTTGAATACATCGCTGGGTTAAATTTGAGAGGGTGCAGACAGAAAACAGTTTTTAAAAAAGTACAACCCCTAATGCCTCTATATTTAAAAACTGTAATTCTTTCCTACTTTATGACTTTATTCTTTCATTGGTTCTTTCTTTAGTTAATGTAAGGTAAGACCTGAATCTCTGAAGAAGGAATGGAGAAACAAGATTTCTAAAGAAGAAAATGTTTCAAGGTATTTTAAAATATCATAAAGAAACAAATTACAGGTAAAAACCAGAATTCTTCTCCATTCATGACATTTTTTCCAGTGTGCACCTCTATAGCAACAGGGCTACGCTGAGCTTTTTGAGACTTATGTCCTGCTTCTAAAAAAAAGAGCTACGTAGAACAGTTGAATTTAATTTCTTATTCTGGTCACAAACCATCCACTAGCAGGTCATGTTTTTGCCCAAGTTATTGAGTATGTAGTTATCTGAGATCATGTTGGTAGAGATTTATGAAGAGCTACCTGGTTAAATGTTAGTAGTTTGTAGATATTCAGTATTCATGCTGTGTTTTGTACCTATGATGGGTCTAGCCAGTTACACTTGGCTGATTTTACTCTGATGAGAACAGTATGTAAATGTTTCTGACATGATTACTTCCATGCACAAATTTTAAAGTTTGTTTCTGTGAATATTTACCAGTATAATGAAATTTCTTTTAAAGAAAATTCACAGAATCACAGATTATTAGGGATTGGAAAGGACCTCAAAAGATCCAGTTCCCCTGCCAAAGCAGGGTCTAGGATCACCTAGACCAAGTCACACAGGAACATGTCCAGGTGAGTTTTAAACATCTCCAGAGAAGGAGGCTCCACAACACCTCTGGGCAGCCCATTCCAGTTCTCCATCACCCTCACTGTGAAGAAGTTCCTTCTCAAAGTTATGTGGAAAATTAATGGCATAAAATGTAGTTACTTGAATGATTTAGAAAAGCCACATACATAACTCAAAAATACAAGACAGTACTCAACTGAGCTGCTGGAGCAAGTCCAAAAAAAGGGTAGCAAGGCTGATGAAGGGCTGGGAGGACAGGACTTATGAAGAGTGGCTGAGGGAGCTGGGTCTGTTTAGCTTGAAGTGGGGGAGGCTGAGGGGAGACCTTATTGCTGTCTACAATTGCAGAAAAGGAGGTTGTAGAGAAATAGGTGTTGGTCTCTTTTCAGAAGCAGAAACTGGTAACACAAGAAGAAATGGCTTCAAGTCATGTCAGGGGAAGTTTAGGTTTTAGTTTAGACTTTAGTTAAAATTACTTTATTGAAAGTGTCATCAGGCATTGAAACAAGCTGCTAACAATGGTGGGTGAGTCACCATGCCTGGACATGTTTAGAAGTTGTCTAGATATGGAGATTAAGGACTTGGTTTAGTGGTGGGCTTGGTACAATTAGGCTGATGGTTGGACTCAAAGATCTTAGAGGACTTTTCCAACCTGATTTGTTTCATTAGCCTCTGAGTGAAAGCCTCCCCCTACTCACCTATCAAAAATTATGGGAGGAGGTGACTGAATTTTGTTATAGAAATAGTATGACAAGTCCCTTAAAATATGCAGGGAGTATTTATATTATAGTATATTATTAATTTGGCTGTGTGCACCTATGATTGTATGATTCCATGTTTGTTAATAATGATATATTATTTACAACTGAGGGATTCCCAGATCTTGAGTTCTCACATCATAGTAAAAATTCATCCAAAACTTGCTTTGAGTCTTTGTATCACTTCAAATATTCACGAGAACAGGAACAGTAGAAATATAGGGATTAATCCTACTTTTGATAAACCTAATATGAGCTTTGATGATGATTTCAACAGAGATTATACAAACCGCCTAACAGTAAGCACTGCATGCTTTGAATTCTGTGTTGTATGTGACGCACCTACATGTGATGTACAACAAAACCTCATGAAAAAATTACTTTAGGATGCCCAGTCTCATCATCTCCTAATCTCTTCTTCTTTTCTTTTTTCTTGGTACCTAAATAAAAATAAGTATCACCAGTAGGGGGAATAGATGTATAAAAAAACAAACTCAAAACATTTTTATTATTGATTTGGATGATGGTTACTTTCCTTTAAAAGTTACTAGTTTATTGTTTCACGATGTCCTCAGCAAGAATAAATGTCAGGGGAGAGTAAGGTTCTTAGTTGTGTAGCTGAGGTTGGCTAAGAGTTTATAAGTTGTACAAACATACAGCAATGTCATTTTATTTCCTGGGAAAGAGTTATTCTTCATACATCAGTCAGGCTGGGACTGATGCATCAGTTCTGCCTGCTTCTGCTCCTCAAGAGCTGCTTCTACACCATGCCTGTGCTTATCTTTCATAAATGACAATGAAGAGTGTTGTGAAATAAAGTTGAGAAAGAAGTGGAAACAATAAAAAAAGATGCCTGAATTAAAAGGGAAGGTGTTGCCATACCTCTGCTACTGACACCATCCACAGCACCATGCAAGTTCCCTGCATCTTCTCTAGGCTTTAACGACTGCATACACCTGTACCTTGCCTTAACTCACTACTGCATGGAAGTGTCTGCATGTGAGAACATAATCACCAAACCTCATAAAGCAAGGAAAGAGATATGTGATACAGCAGTCTTCAGTCTACTCAGCTTTTGTAAATGGACTACTAAAATGATGAAGAATTTGCCTGAGATGGGGACTCATAGAATTGTTCTTTGCCTAAGCCATTAAAAAACACCCTAAATTGAAAAATACCATGCTATTAGCTTTCAAATACCATTCCTGTACAAATCGATTAAATGGGTGAAGTCAGAACAAAATGCCAGGTGAAAAGACAAGGTGAGAAATGGGATAGTGAAAACAGTTTTTTCAAGGTACAGGAGAACGATGACTGAGAATGGATGGCTGGAAAATGGGACTGACATTCAGTGCCTCAATCAGACCAGAGCATGCCAGTGAGAAAGTGATTTGGCTTTCACAAGACTAGTGACTTTGGTTTCTATGTTGTTTCAATAACTTTCTGCAGTTATGTGCTGGCCCTGATTGACTGGAGATCCTAGGAACTAAATTTATAAAGCCTACCTTTTTTTAATTTTCTTTCTAGGAATACATAAGAAATTATTAGCCAATGGCCAAATGTAGATAAAATTACTAAGAAAGTTGTTTTGTTGTATTATTTCT
>VXBP01010342.1:27922-135716 GCA_013400115.1 Rhinopomastus cyanomelas
CAGAAGCCTGCAAAATCTTCACACACAAACACTGAAATGAATTATTGGAGAAATAAATTATGTCTCACATCGTAACATCTAACACTGTGCCTCTGCATAATTGGAGCTATGCAGCCCAATGTCATTCTTGCATTAGGGTGATGATAAATAACTGCAAGAGGGGGAAAATACCTGAAATTCTCCTTAAAGGAAAACAAAATTAAGGGGATCCTGTATTTTCACAAGAACACTGGTACCTTCACTGCAAGTGCCACTTGCTATCCATTATTAATACCTGCTTTGCACCAAGAGTCAAATGTCCAGGAGATTCAAATATGTTGAATACTACCACAGAAGTCACACCAAAATAATTTTCAGGGGAACACGGACATGTTTCATCTGTTTTACTGCATAAACTAGCCATCACTTTGACCGTTTTCCTGCTGATCACAACAGACTTTTTTTAATTGTAGAATAATAAAAAATAAGGACATTTTAGGGATAAGATTGAAAAACCAGGTTACAAGCACAGAACTTTGCTTTCAGCAGTGAACTAAATCTGTGTTTTCTTGGAAAGAAATTCCGCACTGATCAAAGGTCATCTGAGGAGAAAGCGTTGTAGAGTTAAGTTCAGAACAACAATCAGAAGCTTTTCCTTTCCTGCAGTTCTTCTGCTTTTAGATTATTTAGTACCTCTCTGTTTCTAGTCACCCATATGAAGTATGGAGTAATAACTGCTTTGTGATCTTTAGGTATGGATGCTTCAGATATCCATTACATTACATTATTATACTGTATGCTGAATGCCGCCACCTCAGAGAAAACTGAAAGCCAAAGGACTACATACTGATTCCCTTTTGCTAAGAGTTACAGCATTTCTTTACAGGTAAGAAATAGCTTTATTTATCTGGATCCTTGTGCTACTGACTTTAATCAGGAAAAGGTAGAAATAATGTCTCCCACTCCTAATAAACGTTTCTAAATTACATAAAAGAAACAAAAGCGCTAGCCTATCTTAATAAAAAAGGTCAGCAATTTTGTTTTGTTTATATGGGTGAATTGAATAAGCAACCTGCAAACAGAAGCACTGAAACAAGTTGAGATTGAAAGCATTCCAGAAAGCAACCAGGCAGCCTAGTCAGATATCCAGCAGGAAACCGAAGGTGACAGGGTACCTTCTCATGTCTTTCCAGGCCATTTGATGGGACTGTAAGTCTTCACACCTGATCTATGTTGTTACATATGCTTAGAGAGATCAGTAGGGAATAGCCTGGGAATTCATTTATTTATCACAGTTTGAGGTGATAAATTTATCAGTATTTGAGGAGAATAGAGTGGCTGGGCCCCCAAATGTTGTTTATTGAATTGAATTTTGAATGTTTTCTAATTCTTATATGACATCTCCAGCACAAGCTTTTTTTGTGCTTGGAATAAACAGAAACTGAAGTTAATAATAATCTGAAGATGCATGGCGCCCATGTAGGGCATTCTTTGGTATCACCGGCCAAACTGCGAAGCTCTTAATGATTTCTTAGGCTCTTGGAGAGGAAGGGGGAATTTTGCCTTGTTAAGAAATTGGGGGTGTTTTGTATTGGCATTATAAAATGTCCTTTTACACATTAAATCAAATTAAATGGCTTAATTAGACTTTCTAAGTAATATGTCAAAGTTAAGCATTTTCATGACATGGCAATATAAGAGGTAGGATGGTCTGAAAGATAAAGCCCAAAAGACTGTGTTTCCACTCTCATCTTTCCTACTGGCTTACTCTTTTATATATAGTGAGTCTTGCTTTCTTGAACACAATGAGCACGAGTATCTGAGCTGCTGTATTTTAACTGTTACAGCTGAAGTTAACATAGTCTTTAGACACTCAGCTTCTACTGTGAGAACCAGATCTTCTGTTTCAAGATGTGCATCCTGAATATGCATATATTGTAAAAATCTGTCTAGTTTTGCAACTTTTAACATTAATTTTCTGGTTTTTTTCCAAAATGGGGTTATACACTTGCTTGTCCTTTAAATGGCTGTAAGTGTAAAAGGTATTATATATGCATTTATCCACACCCACCTGGGAAACAATTTTTTCCCCTGTCTTTTGCTAAGTTTAAATCAAGACATATGTGTGCTAAGCATTAATCTAAAAACTGCATTCAGGGTGGTGCAGATTTTCTCCCTGAATACATGGTAGGATGGAGATACATCCTAGAGGTCAATGCAATGACATTTTGGTGGTACATTGATTAACCTCAGTGTGCCTCAAGATACTGTGAAAGCATCATAATACATAAGCATCCTGGTAAAAGCCAGGGATGTGATTAATTTGATCAACTGCAGATATCTGACTCTGTTCTGGAAAAAAAACTAGGTTTCAGTCATCATGAAGCAAGAGTCTAAAAGAGATTGGATGAATTATACAAAGAACCTATGTTGACTAGCAGAGATACAAGTATCTGAGGAGTAGATCTTGAAAGGTAAGCTACAGGAACATTTTTGAAGCGCTTGTGAAGTCTTGCCTGGAGTTCAGTTCTGGGCTCTACAATTTAAGAAAAGTTATTAAGGTCCTTGAATGTATCCAGAGGAGGGAAGAAAATCTGATGAAGCAGCTGGAAGGAACGTTCTCTGAGGGGTGCCTGACACTGGGTTTGTCTAGTTTGGAGAGAAGGAGGCTGAGCTGCAACGACGTTGAACTCTACAGCTTCCTGAGGAGGGCAAGTGGAGATGGAAATGCTGATCTCTTCTCCCTGGAATCTAGTGATAAGACAAGTGGGAATGGTTCAAAGCTGCACCAGGGATTGTCCAGACATTAGGAAACATTTCTTTACTGGGAGGTTGATCAGACATTGAAAAAGGATTCCCTCTCCTCCACTTCACTCCCCTCTGACAGTCTCTCTTTCTCTGGTGGAAGTGATGTGGCCAGAACAGCAATGTAAACTAATGTTCTTAACCTACAGAAATATGTTCACTGCCGGAACAGAAATGCACCATTTCAGATATCAGCCAAAACGTTCCATTTTTGTGCGGTATTTGTGTTGACTTAAGTTATGCTAATCGTCTTTCTATTGCTTTCTGGGTTGAAGAAAATGTAGAATTGTTTATGGGTGAAAGTACTTTCTTCCTATGCATAAAAGTAACATTTTGTAAATACTTTTGCAAAAAAGCAACCTTAAAAATCTACCTCACAACAAATGTGATTTCTAGCCATGGATGTTAAAACACACTTTATCCACGAACGTAGTGCTGTAATGCTGCATCACTACCAGACTGGCTGTTGAAGAATCCCACAGGCCTGTAGTTAAGTTTATTCCATGCATCCAGATCATATTACTTGTAGAACCAAAATGTTCCAGGACTGGACCACCAGCAAGAATCTGGTAGCGCAGAGAAAGCCGTAATGTCTCTCAGACAGGTCTGTTCTGTAACCCCTCATAAACAACTCTACCTTTGCGTTTGTCAGCTGTTATCTCCATCAGGTCATGCAGCAAGGCCAAGCTGTCCTTGTAAGTTAGGTGTATCTTCAGAGAAAACATACATGTAACACGGTTTGATAATTCTCTGTGCAGGTCTTTTCATGCCAGACGGATACTGTTGTGGCCTGAGTGAGAGGATACCTGAAGGGCAGCCTTCTGGTGGCTTTTGAGTTAGTACAGACTGATGGCAAACTTTACGGACCTGAGTACCTCTGGTAAATATTCTTTCTTGCAAGGGTTTGCACTGCTTCCCCACAATGAATACCTCTTCCTCTCTTTCCCTTCTCACAGACTCTAGGCCATTCTGCTGTGTTCTAAGTAGGGATTCCAAGTATTTCTGAAAATGCTAAACAGCAGTTTCTGACTCCCTATGCATCTGTATGACTTTCCAGCTGAAGGCTCTTGAGATTAAAATTCCGTTCTTGTTATACTTCAGTGGAGCACTAGGCTAACCTGCTTTTGGGTGTGATAGAAAACACCAACCCTACTATACACAGGCTCTTATCTTTCACAGAAGAGCATGGCAAAGAACAGATTAAGGCATTTTGATTCCAATATTATAGTCAATCCAAGAGGTCTTGTAGGGTCACAAGGGGTAATGAGAAAGGTACAAGAGTGCACTGACGGGTAGCTCTTGTACACTTGCAGATCTGAGTGCCCATATTTATTTGGGGGTGTGGGGTGTCTACTATTCCAGCAGCATTTTACAAGAAAATATTGAAAACATTTGCCTCTGGTCTAATTTATTTGTGCTGGATTCCTACCACATTTGAAACACAGGGTGTAGAGGGGTTTTTTTAGGAATAAGTATAGATATACATATGTACATACACAAGAAGGGATCGTGGGATCATAGAATCATTACGGATTGGAAGGGACCTCAAAAGATCATCCAGTCCAATCCCCCTGACACAGCAGGATCACCTAGACCAAGTCACACATGAACACTTCCAGGCGGGTCTAAACATCTCCAGTGAAGATCTCCACAAACACCCTGGGCAGCCTGTTCCGGTGCTCCGTCACCCTCAGTGTGTGAAGAAGTTCCTTCTCAGATTGATGATTCCTGAGTGTGTGCTCTCTCTACGTGTTTGCATCCATGACATGTGTTTCAGTAGAATGAAAAATTTATTTGGCTCAGCTTTTGGATTCTGTGTATTTATTTGTTTGTTTGCAATTGTTACCACCTTTCATGGTATTAATATACTTCCACTTCGTCTGCAAATCAGCCTTTCAGAGGTAGTAATATAAAAGAACCTTTTTCCCTTTGTACTGTTAGCATGCTTCGTATGCCGCTGTTCCAGGAGACACATCATGTTTTCAAGTATCACTTATATTGGAATTTTCTGTACGTGATACAATACAAAATTGTTCTAGTGAAAACATTCCTTATAATATGGAAATATGACATCTGTCTCATTTTATTTTAAAAGGAAACTTAAAAGTGTACTATTTTCACATGAACACACTTCTCACATACCTGCGGCACCAGATGCTTTCCTGCAATGTCTGTCTCAGACCTTCGATCATTATCCTCCAATGTCACCCAGCTAACTATCACCACAGGCTGGAAATCACTCATGAATCATGACTTCTGTGATGCTCTAGGACCTCAGATCTACTCTGACCTTAAGCACTCTTTTCAATGCCATTAAATAAATTAAATGTTTAAATTACCTATATTAGCTTTAATTGTATAATTATAGAGTCAACGAGAAATAAATCTATAAAGAGGAAAGTCTGATCTAAAAAGGACTTGCCCTCACTTCGAAGTGGATTAACATGCCAGTGGAAATTGCAGAGTGTAACCTCTGCAGGAAAGCCAGCTCATTTGAAACTTTCCTCCGCTGCAGTCATGTAACAGAAACAATGCCATACAACCTCACATTATTTCAGTGTTTCACAGTCATACCTGGGAGAAAACGGCAGCTTTGCAGGCTTGAGTTAGGACAGGGAGGCAGGGAAACACTTCCTCTAAGATAATACAAATTTCCATTTACTTGCAAACTGCCCCTGTGAATAAAGGTGATGTGGTAAATGAGGTTACCCAGTTTCATCCTGCCTTGTAGTCACTTTTAGAACATCGAATGTGGGCTCAAAGTGTTTTCCCTTTATGCAGAACTCTAGATGCAGGCACATCCCAGGGAGTGTGGGAAAGTCACCCATCAGCAAAGGCAACTTGCAGAGGGTAATAGGAGTTCCATCCTTTACCTTTGTAATTTCCCCCACGCAGTTTAAGACCACTTTGCAGGATGATAGCAGGTGTTAGAGCCCTGTGTGTCCAGGCAGGCTGTAGAGCAGTAGAGCAAGTTTGTGAGAGTAACTTGCCTTGTGAGAACAATTTCCAAATGTTAGTTGTCCTCAGCTTTCTCCTGTTACACTAGGGGCTTACTGCAGCTGGCTTCCATGTCTGAATGCTTAATAAAGTTGATTTACATTGTTTATTTCTGTCCAGAGTCCACCAGGCATATTTTATTTTGCCTCCTTTTAGTCCCCAATTTTTTCACTCTATAGTCTGCTTCCCCAGACTCAGCAATGCTGCAAAAAAAAGACATTATGGCAACATACAGCTAAGCTAGCCACTCAAAGAAGAAAGAAATGTGCTTATTAGTAGCACCTACTAAATTTCTGTTGATTTACCCTTTCACTGATAAAAAATGTGTGGAAAGTGCTTGTAATACGCAACTTATGCTTATTACAGTGATTTTGACTTAAAAAACTCAGTGTGCAGTGCCGTAGATTGTTTTGCCAGCCAGTTTAATTAAAAACTGTGTTAGTAATGTAGAAAGTTCTCCTTCCCCGTAAGTCTTTTCACCATTACTGAAAATTTATCATTAAAAGGTTTCATTTTCCCTTAGCTGCAGTCTTTTGTTGATGATCCTAGCCCAGAGTAGTGGGTGGAGACACATAGTCAGGTGGAATGTTGAGTTAGCTATGGATTAGCTAAGCAGGCTCAGGCCTGGTTTGTACTTGGACTGGAGACAGCTTGTAGCCTTACCATGCTCCAGCAGGGTGGGGTTGGACTTAGATGATCTCTTGAGGTTCGTTCCAAACTGTAATATTCTGTGATCCACCCTACTTGTGTGCTCCTACCCTCTTAAGAAGAGTGGAGAAAACATTCCCCATAGAGAAACAGGAGAGAAGAATTACTTCTTGCACCTTTAAGTATGGGAATCACAGTTGCCAAGACATCCTGTAGCAACAGGGGAGAGGAAACAGTGTTCTCTTCCCACATCCTGCAGCTCTTGAGAATGAGGATCACACTTTTAGAAAGACAAACTGTTGCTGCATCATATATACTGAAAAACAAATTGCAGGGAAGCTGGGCTATGAATTGATTCTCACTGATTACATCCTCATCTTAGTGTTCCAGAATAGTGTAGAAGATCCAAAGGATCCTGTTGTGTGGCATAAATCCAAGACATAAATCCTGTACAAACATCCAAGAATTTATGTCAGCAATAGGGCACCTTGGAAGTGTCCAGTTTTGAGCTTCAGATTTAAATGTAAAGTTAGGGTTGATTTTCAAAGGAAACATTTGTTAAAGCCTCGATTAAGACTTAAAATCAGTAGTGGCTGTCACTACTTTTACAAAAGCCTGCTCAGTTTTTGGTCTTTTTGGCATATAAGGTTATGAACAGAATAGAGAGAGCTTATTCTTCCTTTTCCAACATCCCCTCCAGCACCTCCAGAAACCCAAAAAACCCCTAGATCTCAGAAACTGAAAAGCTAAGATATTTGTTCACATAGTTTTAGTGACCTACATGCAAAGGTCACCTAAATGTTTGAGATGCTGGAGGAATGTGTACAAGAGCTCACCAACATAACAATTTCCCACTTAGATTCAGCTGCTGTGTCTACTTTGAGATCAACAGATAAGCATACAATAAAACACAAATATCCACAACACACAACAAAGAACATTGTAAACATCTCCAAGTGAGCTCTGGTGGAATCGAGCGAGTCCATGTGACACAATACCATAAAGTTGTTTCACTTTGGGTCCAAAAGAATATCGCCCCCAGTACAAGAGATACTGAGTGTACAAGCAATACTGAGTGTTGATGCAATCTCTCATCTCACCTGTGACATCAGTCCTCATGGATGTGCCTTGCAAAGACAAATTGCAAAGCATAAGTTCTATTTCTCAAGCTGAAGGGGTATTTGTCACAGTTGTTTGTGCAGGTAGTTTACTAACTTCTGTGGGAGCCAGAAGGTATTGACACAGTCAACACCAGCAAGACTTCGTCAGAGATACAGTCAGCATGCTCCTCATGTGATGATGGACACTCACCTTTGGCTCTCATGTCACACAGCGTGATTCTGCAGTGCTGGGATGCTCACAAAAACACCTGGAAATGTTCGTTGTTCATCAGTGAATGAGCTGATCTGCTATAACACTGACCAACACTGCATGTCTTTTTTCACTATCTGTGGTAGAATTAATGTTTTATTTAGACTGTGGGCTTCCTCAAGACTTTATACTTCCGCTTTTGTACAGCTCCTTGCACAAAAGAGTCCTGATTTGTGGCATTTTTTTTTCTGATGATATGTTGTTACAAGAAGTGCAGATGCTTCGTTATTGCAAGGACTAAATATCAACAAGAATTAATAGATTCAAATGAAAAATAACAGAAACAGAATGAAAATTATATTCTAGAAAACTGAAGGAGTGAATGCTAACATGGTAGAGATGACTAAACTTAACCAATGATGGATGATTAAATAGTATTTTTAGTAAGCTAATGGCACGTCTGACCAGATGGTTTTTGAAGATACTTTACCACCTTATGTAGTAGCTAGAAGATACAGATACATATCAGTACCAGAAGATCTTGTCCAAACAAAGGCTGGTTTTATTTTTCATTGAAAAAATGTTGGATTTATGATATTTTTATGAAGTCCTTTACATAGCAACAGTGTAAGAATTTGTTTCTGGCATTTCATTTTGATGATTTCCTTTATGATTCTGTTGCAACAAATACACAGTACCTCTGGACCCTTTTACAAACCTTTTTTTTCTGTTTCCCTTGGCAAATTTTACTGTTGATAATTCAACACAAAACAACACACAAGATGTGTCCACTTTATTTTGCTCTTATCCCTATACTCACACTTGCTTCATCAGACAGGACAAATTTAATTTCCTGAGTTTGCTATGACCAATACGCATGGTCTGCAGGATATGGAGGTACTAGATGCAGAGAAAAAAAGACTGTAAGAAAGAACAAAGGCAAACCCAGTAGGGCAGGTGTGAGTCTGATGACAAAAAGCACATGATCAGAAGGGTTCAGAATTCTGAGAGGGGCAAAGCAAAGGGCAGCTTGTTTGAAGCATGGAGGAAGGTTCTATGAAGAGGAGAAGTAAGGAGATAAGGGATTTCCCTGGATAAATGGTAGGTTATCATCTGAGAAAGCAGGCTACCTCATCAATCAAGTATTTTGGATATCGACATGAAGACATACTCACAGAGATTCTTGGCAACCATCACCACTGATTAATGAGAAACAAATCTTCTATGGCTAGTTTATCTCATATTTGTACTCACTGCAGCAGTATCAGGGTGACACATGCAAATACTTCATTTATGAAGAGGAGGAAGTGAGAAGAGTAGCTAAACCAGGTCTTAATCTACATTAGTCAGAAATGACCACTTCAGTCAAACTTTAGCAATGCAGGAAGGTTAATGTCATGCTGGAAACCTCAGCCTGTCAATTCAAAGCACAAAGGAACTAATGACAAATGTCTCAAGTAGGCTAAACCAGTAAGTGAAAGATGAAGGGAGAAACATTTCAGAAGTTGCACCACGAATATGCTCTGCTTTGCTGCAACGTTCTTCATGTCTTTGGTAGGGAAGGTGCACATCATAGTGGAGGAAGTTTTGTATGGATATTACTTGTCTGTTTTGTTCTTTCATTATTTCTCTTAATCTTCATTCTCTTTCAAAAATTGTTTTATTTATGCTTTTAGGGAAAATATGACAATTAATCTATGTGGTTCACAGACTGAAGGTAAGAAGTGAAGATATTGTTATGATTTACAGAAGATAAATTTTGCTGGCTACTGAGCAACATTTGGAGAGCAGACTTGTCTTTGAATAAGAATGGTGAAAAGGGAAGCATCCTTAGCTTAGGGGACATTCCAGCTTAAGTAATAAGGAGGAACAATAAATGCAAACTAAAATATCAAACATAACATCAGGTGGATGAAGACAGTTTGCCATTGGCAGAAATATTAACGACTAGATTTGTCAGCAACTGAGATATGAAGAAGCCTGGTTTTGCTATAGAGCAAGAAAGTAGACTACCTGATTCCTCTTGAAGCTAGTATCTGAATATTTATGAAGATGTAGTCAAGGGTCTGTGAAAATGTTATGAGGTAACAGAACTCATTTGGGTGGCTTTGGCAAAAAAGATTGTGCATTAATGTTATTGATGTACACTGGAAGACTTCTGATGTGAAGCTCGTAATTGAAATGTTACAAACACTTCAGCATATGGATCCTTCACATTCACTTAATTGCCAGTTTAGTAATAATTTTAAGTAATGAGGAATTATTAATAATACGTGAAATACTAAATTGACGTAATCACCAAAAAACGTAATATGACATCCACTGCGCAAAGGATGTTACAATTCCAGGTGTCTTCGTTATATTTTAAACAAGCAATATAACTGGCCAAAGTTATATTTTATATATTTTTATATTTATATCTTTCAAAACTGTTGACTCCATATAAAGTTTACTATCTTTTTTATATAATTGCACTTAAAGGTAAGGCTATCAATCAGACATTCTTGTTCCTCATTCTTAATATTCCTTATTAGCATCCAGTTATGACAAAAAACTTAACAAATGATCATTAACAAACTGCCTCGCGCTTTTGTGGCACAAGTCTCACCGAAATAAATTTCCCTGTGCTGTTTCTTTGATTATATAGGCAGATATCAATACCCTGTTCAGATAGGTGAGGAAATGGGATCAGATTTTTCTCCCGGTTGCAGTTTAATCATTGTGGAGGACTGTGGTATTGGGACGAGAGATCTTTTATCTCCAGCACACCAATAAAAATCTCCCCTAAGTTTGCAATTACTGAAAGTCAATAGCCTATTGGTATGAGAAATGTACTCTTCGAGGACAAATGTCCACAACACAGTTATCACCCTTTTTGCCACACAGAACAGATTGAGTGGGCACAGAGAATGTCAGGCACCTCCCCAGGTAATCCTCGTCACGGCAGGATCAGTGCATGCTGATGTGGGGACCAGTGAAGTGTGCAAGGCTGCTCATTCTCTGGGAGCCTTGTCTAGTCTATGACTTCATTTTCCTGAGTCATTATTCTGACACATCTCATGGGCAACATCTTCAGTGAGAGAAAAGAGCCAATATGAGTCTTTACTTACGCTGGTATAAATCAAGAGAAACCCTACTGAACCCAATGACTTTCTATACAAAATCATACAAGTAAGAGGTAAACTGAAGCTAATAATGAAGAGCCAAATAGAAACAAAAGTCTTCAATTCTCTTTTACCTCACTCCAGGTTTAAGCGAGAGGCACAGGAATTCAAGTTCTCTGGTTCACCTAATCTAGGAGCTGGAGTTGTGAGACTTATGCTTCAGCATGTAAAACACATTGTGTGGCACAAGCTTAAATAAAAAATCATATCCTTGAGTGATGTTATCCAGAATGTCCACATATTCTTTTAGTTCTTATGGTCCTTTTTCATAAAGCTAGCAGCAGTGATGACCTTGTTTAAATTGAAAGGATGGAGACATGTGTATTTACTGGAAGATTTGCCAAATATCATTTACTGAAAGAAGATTACAAGAATGAAAAAATAAATTAAAGGTCAATTTTGTTTCAGTTTTAGGTATACACTGTTCTCAAAAGTTAATAAAAGGAGATCCTGTTTGGTACCTAACCCATTCAAAGTGTTTGTCTGAAGGATGAGTAAGTCTTTACAGTTTGTACTCAGGGTGTCTCAGGACCAGAGATTCATGCTTACTTCGACACATTTTAATAAAATTTCATAATAAAAATATGCACTTAATACTTCAGTTACATTTTAAAGCACTAAATTATGGGACCTGAATAGTCGCTTTCTGATTTTCTTCTTAAAAAAATTCTATACAGGAATTACATGAACAACACATTCATTAGCATCATATGGAGCACTATATTCAACAGCAAATAGGACGTAGCCTTTAAAGCTGTTTCGTATGGGAGACAGAATGAGTTATTTGAACATCACATGGTAACAAAGTAAAGAATTTTTCAGGCTGTGTACAAAGTCCGTGCTCTTTGGGTGATATGATTTTAATGTTAGTACTTATGCTATGATTTGATGAATTGCAATAATTTACTATGTGCTTTATACTCTTCCTTTCTTGTTTTCACATCTGCAAATTTTTTCTGTGAAGCTCAATAACAGTTTGCATTTTAACCGTTTTTGTACCTCTTTCCTTAAAGTATTTAAAGACTCTTGTTTATATGAAGAAATTACTGCAAAAAGGATCTATTTTAATATATTCTGAATGAGTAAAATACTACTCATAGAAACCAAAGCATTACATATTCTGAGAAATGGCACAACAGCGTGTCTTGTTTCTCATAAAGCATGTTAAGCAATAGCCATCATTTTAGGCAAATATTTATTTTATATTTGATCACTAAGCAAGTAAGAGTTTCATTCGTCTTCATTTTTGCATTTTAAGACCACATAATTTAGTTCACAGTGGAGTAAAAAGCTGAATGTTAATAATTTTTCTTTATGCATTGTATTAAGTGAAAGACAATTTATTTTCTCTCTCTTTTGTTTTTGTTTTGTTTAATTTTTATTTTGGCTCTGAATATAGCCAGGGAACCACGATATGCACAAAGCTGAGAAGTCCTTTATTTTGCCATCTACATAAAAAATAGCAGTGGAAGACAGCAATAATGTTCCTTCTCACCTTTTGAAAGATAAATGATGCAGAAAGAAAAAAGAAGCTGTCAACAAGCTGAAAAGGAAGGAAATCAGAAAACTCATTTTCTGGTGTGATTTGGTTCCTGGTAGTCTAAGATTACAATTAGTATTACTTATTCTATTAAGACCTTCTCCTTACTAAATTCTCTGTCCTTAGCTGCAAGACTCATATTCTAATTAAAACAAGAGGCCTATGTTCATGCTTATACTAAATAGTCCGTTGAACTTGAAGGACTCCCACTGAAATAAAAGACCAACACATACTGAGTTATGATATCACAATCCAGCAAACCCCCTGCAGTCTTTTTTATAGGAAATGAATTCTATGGAACATTGTAATGAAGGATATGTAGTAAAAAATTTGTACGATGAAAAACATAATTAAATTCTGTACATTTCACACAGTTCATAGAGAAAAAAATCTCTGAGATTACACAAGTGGGAGAGCAGGCACAATTTTCTGAAAGTGTAATCTATAACAGCTACAGCAGGAAAACATAAACTAGCAAGAATTAGTGATTAGGGATCCAGTCCTGAGAGTACCAAGCAATCTCAAATTTTATTTAAGTCCAAAGAAGCCCTACATATTTGAACCTCTCTGAAGCATGCCCTAGACAATAAGCTAAGAATTTCATCTCATAAGAAAAAAGAAACAGTGAACGTTATCTTTACAGAAATGACAGTGACACTGGAACCTTTTTACATTAGAGCTGAGTGAACATTTTATTTGCTGTAAATTATTATGCACATGTAAGTTTTATTTCTGCTTGTAAGCAACCCACAAAAAATAGTAACACTGTAAAATTCTCAAAAGTACTTCTCACTCAAAATTAGTCACACTATTCTCCAGCGAATTTCTCCTTCAAAGTCTGCTTTCTGTGAATATTTGAACTAGCTTTCACTTTTCCGTGAGATATTCATACTGATAAAGCTTGAGCACTCAAGTGTTCCTGGAAAGAAGATGTAAAAGCATTGCAAACATGGTCTAATTGAAATCCACTTTCCACTGTGAGCAAATATTTGCAGAACATTTTTCCTGCTATTCAGTTTGGTTTAGTTGATATTACAGGCGAAAATTTCACTGATGTGCGCTAAAGAGAGACGTCACAGCAGAACCCTCTTCAATAATGCAGGTGCAGTATTCCTGGAACTAGCAGGCATAGCATGATTTAACCTGCTCTGTCCTTTTGTTTTGCTCAGAGGGCAGCCTTAAAGTAGATTGCTCTATGGCTAAGCAAACTCTCCTTAGTGTTTCAGCCACACATCAGAATATAAGAGCCCTAGCCGTACCTCACTCTAAGCTCCCCTTCAGAGCTAATCAATAAAGTTATTCATCTGGCTTCTTTCATAATTAGCAGTGATCAGGTTATTGCTGGTGTAAGATAGGCTTTTTCAGACCGTATATTTGTTGCTGACGTGAGAGGTCATTATACAACCAGTGACCAGTGGTGTAACTTCTTTTATATTTATACTATAAATAGATAAAGCTATTGCCCCTGAGACATCTTGGTCTTTGGGAACAGACAAAAGTGATCAATCCAGATTCACCCAAACCTTCCTGTGAACATTCATCATGGACACATTTCGGTATGTTAGGAACCTCACCCTCCCTAGGGACATACTGAGGTCTGTAGAGCAACAGGAGCCTCCAGGGGGCAGTTCTGACCTTAGGTGGTCAGAACCGCTTTCTAGACACGTGCACATCATTCCGTATCAATGAGAAGGAGGCTCCACAAAATGCCCAATGTAAATGCTTCAGAAAAGTGTCTGTGTTGGGAGGGATAAATCCAGATATGTTGTCTCCAGTGTTAGATTTATGAGAGTTTCCACAGTTCTATCAAACTCTTGTAAAATTACCATCTTCCTCATATCTTCCTTGAGATGTAGAAATGTCTAGTGAGGATCACCCTTTTGTGTCAACAAATCCCTGTTACTTTGATTACCTTTTAAGCTCATCTCCTCTTATTTACTCATTCATTACAGACTATTAAGCAAAGCACTGACAGGGATAGTAAATATTACAGCCCTTACAGAGGCCTCAGAGGAAGAAAACTTCTCAAAGGTTTGTTACAGGTAGTGCTTTTTTCCCTTAGTGTGAAAGCTGCGCTGCTAATGTCACTAGGCCTATTGACAGATGTATTTTTCTTAAAACCAGACTCATCAGGTTTCTCCTACAATCTGGTGAACATTATCTTTTCATAACTTTGTTCATGGCCTATCTGGGTCACTGCTCAAACACTTAGATCAGCGCCCTCTTGTCTCTGCAGATCTGTACAACATGCAAAATCAAACCAATGGCAGAGTTGAACAAATAAAAAGTAGTTTTCTCCTCATTCTTCACATATACCTTGCCTATACATACAAACCAGTTAATTCTGTAACACGTGAAATACTTCATTAGTTTTTTCTTTTGCTTTCTCACTATTCAGTGCTTAAAAATAGTTTTTTGCATACCCAGTAATTTTCATATAGTTGAAGCACTTCAGCTTGGGTTTTAGGTCCAATGGTCACACCGTAAGAATACAATTCATTCACTAATTAAATGTCCACTACATCGACCACTCCAAATTCGTACTGCAAAGAACTTTCATTTTATACGATGCATAGAAAAAAGAAGAAAGGGGAAATAAAGATCAAAAATATTAATATGTAAGAAAAGAGTGCCTCAAACTGTGCCACAGACAGAGAAACTAGAAAGGGAAAGGAAACTCTTAGTCTTGCAATAATATAGTACCTATACAAATAACAATTCTGACTTTATATTACAACACCTAGCTGACAATCTTTTGATGCTACTTTGCTACTACTGGTTTATTGCCCTATTGGATGGGGGCAGAAAAGCATGTCATTTTTATGTGGCTTATTGTCAAATTGTTCATAAAGCTAGATTAGGCTGCATTCTCATTATACTTGCTCCTCCCACACAGCAGAGCTACATACTATTGTTCCTAGACAGAAGTGTGAAAGTTAATATGACTATTTATTTTAAGGCCCTCCATCTCTACTATCTCCACATATTCATACACACACTTTATTTAGTTACATTTTCTAAAGGCTGTTTTTGTATTTTTAATTGTTTGGTAGACTTAGGATACGTTACAATGGATAACCATGCAATGCATTAAATACTTATGAGTATGTTGTGCCTTCTGTTATAATATAAAATCCATCTATTCTGGTTGATGGGTTTTAACCTCACACAGAATACTTTAAACTCCATTTGGACTTGTGCCTACAATCACCTTAGCAAAGTCTCTTAAGTAACTGCGCACAGCCTAATTAGTATGCATTATCAATTAACAAACTTAATAGCCGGCAGATTGATTAGATCCTCTGTTGCAGGGGCAGAGCTGAAGCGAAACAGAATGAAAAATCATTGCACGCATACACTGCTGCTTTGTTATTTTCTCAGATCCCGCCCCCCCATCCTTTAATGCACACATATGGTTCTGAATATCTCGTAAACTAGAGCCTGCTCTAACTCTTTAATAAGACTCACTTGTAGGTGAGAGAGCCATAGTCCATGCCTTATTTATTTCTGGCTGAAACATAGACCATTTGTTTTCACCCAGGTCTTCCCCCTCTAAATGGTGCAGGTTTTACAGATCTGCTGCTTCTAAGCTGCTTGTTTTCACAGTGACTGATAGGGAAAACCAGGTAAGTTGGACCTGTGTGCACTACTTCAGATAACTCACATATAAGAAATGGTTCAGGGATCACATGAATGGTATGTTGATGAATACCGCAAGGTGGATTCCATAATTATTGTTAAAAAAAGGACTAGTACAAGATATTCAATGTCATATAATTTATTCTGTTATATTGACAAGCTGAAAGAGAAGAATACCAGAAGAAAAACCTTTCTCTTTTGAACACAGAAATCAGATTAAAAAGCTTACAGTACATTTTAGATAAAATTCAGGTGTCAGACAGGATATGTGTACCTTCAGCAATAATTGGATACAAACCCCTGAAAGACTACTCAAAACAACACTGAAGACCATCAGTTGGTATCTTGCCATAGTGCAAAGGTCTGTCCTTGGGCAAAGTCTATTAGCCTTTACACACTGGGTAACAAAGTGTTGCTTACCATGGTAATGTGAGCACTAGCAGCAAGTTGCACAGTTAATAACTATTTAGCATTTATATAGCATTTACATATGCAAATCACTGAAGAAATATTAGCTAATTAATCCACACAACAGAGTGGTGGGGCAGGTCCTGTAAAAGTATCCACAATTGTTGATACAGTTAGATTTGATAAAAGTGCAAAATTACTTTCCCGAAGGCATAAAATACGCTATTGTTGAGACTTACACCAGCACTAAAGTCCCTCTGTTTCACACATCTGCATCTGACACAGTTGTTACAATTTTCATGACAGCAGAATCAAACAGCTCAGGGGTTGAGGCTGGAAGGTGTCTCTGGGGGACATCTGGTTGAAGCCCCTGGATTGGATGACATCAGTTACAGGACAGGACAGGAGTGTAGTGTTATGAAAATACCTGAAAAAATGACTGTAGCTCTGAGCAGTCATGTCTGAAGAAGCTGATGATTACAGTCTCATCCTCATATAAAGGCACAAAAGGTCTGAATTCCCTAGTTGAGAAAATGGCAACAATTAAGGTTGTTGAGCCAAACTGTATTTAACTTTGCCCAATGAGAAGCTGAGCATCCTGATAGAAATTCAGCCTGACATTCTGATAGTACCTTGACAAGAAGAAAGGTGGTGCCTGTCACTGGGTTGAGTTCACAGACCCTGAAGAGTTCAGCACTTTCTGCATTGCCAGGAGATGCTGTCTTTCTCAAATTTTGGCACTTAGACTCCCTGCTACTCCACTGTCCCACTGCAAGCCTTTTGAGGTCTTTTCAAGGGTGTTTTCCACTCCAATGGTATACAACTGTCTAGCATACCAGTTTTGGCTTTGTAAGCATGATCACCTTGAACAAGTGGACTGAAAGAGGCATAATGTTAGTGTGTGGGAAAAATGTCTGCCCTGCTGTGCACTCTGTGCCTATGCCTTGGTGTGGATTTTTTTTTCCCATCCCCACAAGGCAAACAGAAAGAGATAGAAACTGTTTTTACTCTGAGTTGAGAGTAAATCTATACCATTTAAATAAAGCCAACACTACTGATGTAAGAGACTAAAGTCCTTTGAGATTGTTTTGATGTCAGTTGAGTTTTACATAAAGACACACACAGTCTTATCCAGCTCCATTCTGTTCTCACACTCATCTAATCAACACTTTTTATTTTACAATGCAAAAATATCCTTCTTCCCTCTTTTTTTTGTTGACATCATCTGGTCTGCAACTGATGAAACAGAAGTGGTTTCCTAAACAACACACAAAAATTGTTTCTGCATATTTTGGTTTAAAGAGTTAGAATAATGATAGAGATTTTAAACTGTAATTTACAGTATTTTATATAAAAATAATCTTCTTTGGATTCTAAAGAAGTATGAAATCCTGATAGAAGAAACAATAATATCTATATATCAATGATATATCTTCCGCCTGAAAAAGACTTCCATCATTAAAAAAAAATTCTTTAAGTAATAATAAGACTGAAATTCCTTGGAGTCTAGGTAAGAATGGAGCATTAATTAGCTGCCAGAAAATGGTCTCTCAATACTGCAGCAAGAAATATGCCTCTAATTCTCATTATGTGACCCGAGAGAGGGGCATTAGGTATGTAACCAGTGAAACTAAAATGTGAAAACTTTTTTTTAATGATTGGACTACTCAGAGATCAAGAGGTCAATAATCACCTGCTATCAGAGTATTCTTTTCTCTGGGTTAGCAGTGGCACCATACAGCCCCTTTCTCCTAACCTAAACCTGATAGTATTCTATTTAAGGCACATAACTAGATTCAATTCACCATTTCTAAAAAAGTAAAGAGATCATTAAAAAAATACAACAAATAAGCTACTACAGAAAAGTCAAAAGTCAATGCAGCAACTTTCTATTACCTCTGAAGGTATTGTTACCTTTGCTCTACAGTGCTTTAGCCATTTTATGGCACACTGTGGTTGTTCGAGTTACAACTGTACTAGTCAATGCATATAAAGTCATTGAAAGACTCATTTTAATAGGTATTCGTTCTTCTTCA
Source organism: Rhinopomastus cyanomelas (assembly GCA_013400115.1). NCBI lineage: Eukaryota > Metazoa > Chordata > Aves > Bucerotiformes > Rhinopomastidae > Rhinopomastus > Rhinopomastus cyanomelas. The sequence continues at coordinate 46,450 of VXBP01010342.1, forward strand.
ACTCAAGTTATTACAGGAGGGATATGGAGGTGCTGGAGTGTGTGCAGAGGAGGGCCACGAGGATGATCAGTGGGCTGGAGCACCTCTCCTATGAGGATAGACTGAAAGAATTGGGGCTCTTCAGTCTGGAGAAGAGGAGGCTTCCAGGTGACCTTATTGTGGCCTTTCAGTATCTGAAGGGGGCCTACAAAAAGGCTGGAGAAGGACTATTTAGGATGTCAGGTAGTGACAGGAGTAGGGGAAATGGAGCAAAGCTGGAGATGGGTAGATTTAGAGCGGATGTGTGGAGGAAGTTCTTCACCGTGAGAGTGGTGAAGGCCTGGAATGACTTGCCCAGGGAGGTGGTTTGGGGCCTATCCCTGGAGGTGTTTAAGGCCAGGCTCTGGCCATCCTGGTCCAGGGTGGGGTGTCCCTGCCTGTGCTGGGGGTTTTGGAACTAGATGATGGTTCCTTCCTACCCTGAGTGACTCTGATTCCATGGCTTCTCCAGTGAAGTGAGCTTGCTGTGGCAGGGGGATTGGACTAGATGATCTTTCGAGGTCCCTTCCAATCCTTGATGATCCTATGATCCTGTCTAACTCAAACAGTTCTAAAATAATGCATCCCTCCAATCTGCACATACTTCAAGGTGCTTCCTTGTTGTCAGAATCTGTCTTTCAAATAGATAAGAAGTGCATGTGATTTCTGTGGTCTTGTACTTTCCCTTTACTTTGTATCCTTTGGACAGTGTCTGAAACTGAGCACAGTATTCCAGTACTCACTGGCCGTGCTAAAGATTTGGACTCATACCCAGTTCATTTTCAGTACCCTGTTCCTTTGCTCCAGAATGTGTTTTGCACCTTCTCTTCTGTGTGGTGCTCCAGAAAATGTAGCAATGAACATCAAGATATTTGTGCTCTTTAGTTTTCTCCTTCTACTCCTTATAATGTCAATTGATGTCCATTGATGAGATTTAGCCTTGTCAGGGGCCACTTAGGTCATGCTACCTGTTCTTTATCTCCTTCTTTATTCTAGGTTATCACCGTATGCCTCATCTTATTTTCAGCTGGTTTTGCTGTATTTAGTGATGTTATTGTCCAAATTCCTGGGGAACGATTATGTTGACTCATATATCTTATATTTTTAGGAATTTATCATGCAAAAGAAGCAACTGGATACCCTTTAATATGAACATTACCAAACTTGACAGAATAAACAATAACATGCTCTCACATATCTGAGAGTAGACACATAGCATATTATGAGATGATTTATCTACATTTTACAGTCCAATGTTTAAAAAATTATGGTTTGATTACTCATCTTCCATAATCTTAATGATACTTGTATTTTAAGCATAATTTTTCAAAGTGACTAGTAATTCTGGCTATTTAACATTTGGAATAAGCCAAAATTTAAAAAGGCTGATGTTCAGCACTTTCTGAAAAATCTTTCCATTTTATATGTCAACTAAAATTATTCCTTCATTTCTTGTGGAGAATTTGCTTAACCGCTAATATAAGCAAACTGAGCTTATGGGGAAGAGTGGAAGAGAGGAAGAGATAATGGAACAGGAAACTAGGAGATCTAGCAAAAAAAAAAAAATTAGTAAACAATATCAGACAAACCTCACAACTGGCAATTGGTTGTTTCTACTCCAGAAAGTTTTGCCCAGAAACTTGCAATATGTGTTTCCCCTGTTTTAGAAACAGGATGCAACTTCAAGCAATTCAGTCAGATGGATATATGAGAAATTATAGATCACTCTCAGGCAACTGCAAGGACTACCAAGGATTAATCTTAAGTTAAAGAAATGTCTGCCTCCAAAATGAGAGACATGATCTGCTTTTCAAAGCTGTAACAAGACCGCTTGCAGAAAAGCCCACCAGATCACAGTTCCAGGACAAGTTCATAGTCTTTCAACACTGACTACAACAGGAGTACAGGAAGTTAAACTAGCTGACTGAGGAGGTAGTTCAGTGCCTAGTGCAAGAAGTGTGTCCTCTCCTCCCTCAAGGCTACAAACTGTAAACCAGCTAGTTTGGGGCCTCAGCACTCTCCAAAGCAGATGACTTTTCATAACTCTGAGAAGCAGAGACCTCTCCTCTGATTTGGCTTTGGGCTACTGCTGCATCAAAAGGAAGCTATTTCTAGTAATAGCAGTCAGATAGGTCAATGAGCCTTACAACTGCACAGGACCCTAAGACCACAGATGGAGATCAGGGCTGTCTTGCTCACTTCGAGTAACTTGTATTGGGACAGCTGCACCTATGCCTTACCAGTGACAAGACTTTCAGAAGGAACTTAGGTGCCGCAGTACTGGAAGAGCCTAGACTTCAAGCATGCTTTAGGGACATGGCCTGCTGTGGCAAGAGGCGAAAAAAAGACTTGAAAAGAAATTTAAAGCTGCAGGATATGTAATTCAAACTGGACAGAAAATTGCTGGACACACGTAAGCAGTTGTTCTACATTCCTCTTGTTGTTGTTATGACATGAAGAATGTTAGACGAGTGTATCTCAGAACTTCCCAGTGCAAAAGCCCTTATGTCAAAAGCAAGCTCAGGCCATATAATCATGACTGAGAAGTCTATGACAAAAGGTTTACCTGTAAATTCAGTCTGTTTCTTATACAGCAACATTATGATAGATAACAGTTACAAAATAACACACTTATTTTTACAGGAACCAGGTCTCATTCAATGTGCTGAATACATTATGTTTATTATTTCTTTTAGTCTCATCATTCAGTTTGTGACATTATTTACTACCGATCATTCAAACCCAGTACTGAGCACGCTATTATTAATTTACTCCTGGGTTTCTTATACAATACTCTTACAGTATTTTCTTTGGGACTTACAAACATTGATGGATTTCTCTTCACAAACCCTTGTGAACCAAAGAAGTTTCCTGTAACAGAGGGCATACACCACAGAGACTGAAAGAAAGTTATGATGTAATTTTGGATGCTCAGTTTTAAAAGCTTGGAGCCTAATTTTTCACAGTAAAAATTATACCAGAAGTTCTGTATCTGTTCATGAGAAAGTTCCCGTTGACCTTGAGTTTATTCATAAACACCCACTCTTTCCTTCAAATCAGATACGATTATGCATACTAGCCCCCAAGTCATAAAATATGCAACAGGATGTCTGTTTCAGAAAATATAACATATTGCAGTGGGTGGAGCTGAGACTAGAGTCATGGCCCTCACCCCTGTTTAGTATTCTGTGATGTTATGAATGGAGAAATTAGAGTCAGACAACATCACTCCCTCTTGTTGCCCTGTATGAGGTAGGTCCCTGAGGAGAAAATTAGTAGCAAAGCAATCATAAAAAATGAAACAAATTCATACAGGCAATGTTTTTCAGATGTTTTTAGAATATTTAATGGGGTAGGTCTTATAATTACGGTAATGCAGTATTTATTTCACAGTAAGTTTTGTTCCAGCAGACATAGCAGCAGCCTTTTCTAGCAGATTTTTATTGCTGTAACCTCTTTTCCTTCCCCAGACAGCTTCCACTCTTCTGTTACTTCCCACTGCCTCACACAAGTTATTTGATGCAGAATACGCTTTGTTTCTTTTTAACATAGTTGAATACAGACCACACTCCTAAGTTGTGAATAATTGATAATGAGGAATCCCTATTAGATAATTTGTACCAAGTATCTGCAGAAGATACAGGAAATCACATAATGTATGACCTCTTCACAGACGAACTGCTTTAGAAATTATTGAGTTATTCTCACCACAACTTAAATGCCCTGACTTTTTCCCATAAGGAGCTAGAAAATGCCACTCATTTATTTATTTATTTTTAATATGGAGGCACAATCAATATTCTCCTCTCTCTTTCTGTGGGAGACCCTTTATTCATGATTCCAAGTCTAGCTAAATAATAGGTAGGCCAGTGATTTATTTTTTAATATGAAAATCTTCTTATCTATCGAATACTTTAGCCTCACAAATGTCAAGTCATTTATTCAATTGTTAAGGTGACTGCTCATTTTCCATAATTTCTATGGAATTATTTCCACTTCAGTGCTAAAATATACTAAACTTGAAGTAAATCAATTCCCTCCTTGTGCTAAAAATTATCATAGCACAAACTAATCAATGCTATCAAACACTAGTGCAAAAGCTGTGACAATAACCGTATCAGTGAGGAAATAAATTGCTTATTATGTCTAACTGAGAAAAAAGCCTCATCAGTCCCAAACCATCTGATTCACAAAAATACAGGCTATAGGGCTATTGTTCTTAGGAGTAGGCAAGTTTGTTCTCCACTTTACATGAAGTACATTGCCCATAACAATGCAGGCCCCTGGAATTTCTGTCTGCAGCACTACCTCCCCACTACTTTCTTCACTAGTACAAATATTTAGAAGTATTTGCTGAGCAAGCATTATATGGGCATACAGCAGGCTGCTGTGCTCATTTTCCATTATACACAGCTCTCATTTGGTGGAACCCTTGCTATCGCTTAGATTAGTCAGGGAGACGGCATTGCAGTCAGGGTTGAATCAGGAGAGCCAGAACTAGTGCGCACCTTTGTCTCCAACTTCCTGCATGACTAAGTACAGCTGCTCTATACCTCTGCTCCTCCATCTGCAGACAGGGGTAAATATGTCCCTGCTGACTAGTGGTGTTGTGAGGACAATACGACTAATATCTGTAAAGCATTTGGGTGCTTGAATGTAGGGTATAATAGAAAACCTGTATAATAGTTCATTAAGGCAAGGCTGCTTTCCATGCCTGTCTAACAAGACTGTCAGCAAGGATGGCAATTAGTGCCAGTGACTGGACCAAGACCACCAACTCGTTTCCTCTGGGCCCCTAAGCAGCCATCTGATGATAATAATTTTGGGTCTTTACCAGGCAGGGACGGACATGAACGGATGAGCTAGAAGGGAGAGGTTCTATGTTCCGTTACTAATATCCTGAGCCATCCAGGCCTACTATAAAAATTCACTTTTATTAAAAGGTTATTTCTGTCCCTTGCTATAGTATCGCTATCACTCTCTAGGAGAGAAATGATGGAATATAATTTTAAATGTTATCAATGCAATATTTGAACAGCTTTTTTTTCCCTTTCAGAGAAAGTGCTTTGAAAAAAACATCCCCTCCTGTATGTGTTAGTTCTTAGTGGGGGCAAACTTTTTAAATCTCACAGTTCCTTGCTCACTGCAGGGAGAAAAAAAAGAACAAGTCTTCTGTTTTATCTGCTAGGTTAAAGGTTGTGCTTCTCGTGGTCTGAAAGAACGCTTCTTTATTTATGCTTAATAAATTGTCACGCCTAAGCAGAAGTTACTGAAGTATGTGGACATTGATTTCCATTAATACAGTGTCATTGACAGAAACCAGAAATAATCTTAACAGTAATATCTAACACTTACATAATATTAATAATGAGATCTTACATCTTTTTTTCCCAGAAGGAAAATAAAATGCTCTTCATCTCATTCTCAGCTGTTGTGCAGTGGCTGAATTATGGCTTAGCATTTGTTTCCCTCAGAAAAACAACTGCCTCTTAGTCATTCATGGCTAGAAGTGACTGACATTGCTTAGAAGAAGTTGTAGATGAGAAGTAAATATAGACAATACAGTTTATACTGCCTTAGACCAGATACTCATACACTGTAACCCAGTCTTCTCAACATACAGTGCTTCCTTCCTCTCTGCCTGTGGAAGTGATGAATGCAAGACAGCAGGACTTGGCCTTACACTGCTCTGCAGACAGGACTTCCCCTAACAACATGCATAGATTTCCATTAAGATCTGATTCAGCAGAAAATTATATCATCACTCGTGTAGCAGAGCTTGCTAGAGTAGTCCAGGAGATTAAAACACACAGCTTCCTTTAAAATTAATTAGATATTTTCAAAATTTAGCCAAATTTTTCTTCCTGGAAATGGACAAGTCACTGGCTCACTCCAGTTCTCTGTAAGAGAGAATTTTGGAGAAGAAGGGATGGTAGAGCATAAACAGATTGCAGAAAGTCAGGGATTCCCTTCCTGAGAAAGGACCTTACCTTATGACAAAAATATTCCCAAACACGACATCTTATAAAACCACTGTCTTCTGTAGTGTAATTACTCAAGATCTGCCTCTGCTATATTTCGTGTGCTTAATTGTTTAATGTTCTCCCCTTTTGCAGGACACCAGAGTAGAGAATATTTTCAGGGCTTCTGCTAAGAAGCACCATAAAACCCATAAAAATCAGTAATTCTATTTTTAAAGACAGGTTTAAACAACCAACTATATATATTAAATAAATAGTTTCTCAGGCATTGCTGGGGAAAGCACAGTTTTGCAATTACAAGTGTAACTAAGTAGAAGAGTAAAAGCCTTGAGTAGTGAATGTAATTTAGTACAGTGCTCTAAGATATAGTTAAATCACCTAGTAATGAATATGCTAATGTCTGTATTTTTAGATGAACTTAAACTAATTACTTTGATTCTGAAAGAATAAAATTGTTCTCTTCAGGAAAAATGATAGCAGCACTAAATCAAGTGTCTAATACAAAAATATAATTCTACGGATCCTTTCAATATAAATGTCTTTAGATGTGATGTGCAAAGTGCAGCAGTCCCCTTAGGGCTTGTGACTGTAATGCTCAAGGCTCTGATAAGTTTGATACTACCTTGGTTCAGAGTGTGTCAAGAACAGAAATGGAGAAGGAAATGCTAAGTTTTTTTGCATGTCATAGATTTGCAGCAAATGTTTCTGCTGTTACTCACAGACTTGTACCGTAGGAAAATTTCACTATTTTTTGTATATCAGAGTATCAATATACAAATAATTCTTCACAACACTATGTTTTTGTTTCCACCTAAAAAAGTCCCAAATTCCATCTGCAGTAAGATGAGCTTTTTCAGCAGGTTTTTTTTCATCACACATGCCTAAGTGACAATATCATCAGTCCATGAGTGCCCCAGTAGACTGTAATTATCCTAACCAGCTTGCTCTGAGTCTTCCACCTAAGCAACCTGTGTCCATGAGGCTAGAGATCAACACTGTATCTCATACTTGGGCACTTGACACCTGATTGAGCTACATCATAACTACGTCTGTGTTCAGCCCAGTCTTCTGCTACCCTGATTCACTGCCCTGTCTGCTATTCTTGCATGGACCTCAGAAATATCCTGTATTCCCATCCCCAAGTGTCCCTGTCTCCAGCTCCTTCTGGTACAACCCTTGCACCAACACTGTGCCTTATATTGTCCAAAACTGCTAAACAGCCCTGCTTGAGGATGGTGGGATAATGCCCCTTTCCCAGGGTGGGGAAGTCTTAGTGTTTATGTGGTTGCATGACTGACAGAAGTATAGTACAGGTAAGTATGACAGAAAGAGTTAGCGAGTGAACATGCAGCTAATCGATGCGTGTGAATAGATCTGCCATACTTATTCATAAATGTGTAAATGTTGTAAGTAATGAACACACAAAACACGAATACACTCATTTGTCTACTTATGAAGAATCAATTATTTCCTTATCATTTTCTCTATTCCAGACCATTCTGCAGAGGATCATTTTGTCTTACTTCACTGAAAACATAATAAATCTTCAATACATTACTAAATCTAATAAATTACTATAAATCTCGCCGTATTCTTTATTTTCTTACCTAAAAAGGACATTTGCAAATCAAACCTCTAAAGTGACTCATGTCTTGAGTCTTAGTTCAAGTCCATTTAATTTTACAAATTACTCCTTGCATGTAGAATTACTGTCCTTGATATTTTAACACATACTTTTTCTGATTTTACTGCATTCATACAAATCTTTCCACAGAACTGGGGTACTACTCCCTGTTAATCAAGAGCTGGATTTTTAATTTAATTTATTATGTGGCGTGACTCAAGTATTTATGTTTCATATACTGTTTGACTTGGTCTCCTCTGTTTTGCTATGTGTTTGAAGAGCTTTTCTGGCACAAATCTATCTATAAATCTAAATCATAAAAAAAAAAAATCTATATCAGAAACATACACAAATTAGTGAATCTACCTTGGATGTTTCAGGAGGATTTTAAAAGATGTTTCCCAAAGTTCTCTAGCAAAACAAAAACTTGTAAGAATTGGTACAATTACCTAATATTTGTTAATGGAAAGTTGTATTACAAAATGAAATAGATAATAATGAAAGTCACGTACCTGCATTCATGGTAATGTCTTTAGTACCTGTACATCTATCTATAAACATATCTATAAACATCTGTGCATGTCTTTAGTACCTGTACATCTATTATTAAACCTGCTTTTATAACACAGAAATCTCATCATGTCTTTCCATATGTTTCTTCTGTGTTGCAGGAATGTTTTCTTAACTTGGCTATGATTTTGCATTCAAATTCCTGGCATAATGACAGAATAGAACTCAATCAAATAAACGTGTTATGTATTTTGATCTACAAACTCTTTGACTATCCTGATCTATTTTACAGTTACAAGCCTGTGGTTAAACCAGCATTGTGTCTCACGTAATGGAGAAAGAAATTTCCCATGGAGCTTACCAAAGGATGTCTAGCAGTGAGGCTGAGCTCACAAACATCACTACGTCACATGTCACATTGCAAAAGTAAATATTATACTCACAAGGATAATCAGGAGGGTTTTGTTTGACCTGGCCATGGTTTGCATGGGTTTTGTGCAGGTACTGTCCCACCCTGGTACCACTTACCACAATTACATATGGCCACGTCCACACGAGTCCAAACGGGTCATTCATAAACACAAGACTAACATAAACTGGCCCATTTGTACAACACATTGTACAAGGCAGCATGAGTCATTAATAGGACTCGTGCACTACACAATAAGAGCTAAAGCAAAACCTCACATTTCTATGTATTTTCACCAAAAATATGGAGAAACAGGTACAAAAACATAATGATGCACTAGTAATTGTCAACCACAAAAAGCCCTCATTTTTTTCTATACACATGCATGTTATTGTTAGCCTTGGAGAACCTCAGTTTCTTCCATTACAATCTGCTCGCTAGAAAGTCTACACAGAGTAAGTAACTCTGAAGGAAAGAGAAACTTGGGAAGCAGATCCTACCTTCTGCTCAGGCTGAGATTGTCATAATCACTACAGACTTAACTCAGTTTGCCAGTAACTGTATTCGTGCATGTTAGTCTTCATTTTTTCTGGATAAACGCTGGGCCTTGAGTATTTTGAATTGGTACTTACAAGAGACGGAAAATTTGCAAAAGCAGTCTGGCTTAATGAGTTTCTAGAGTGCTGGGCTCTACTGTGGGTCACCTCAAGAAGATAGAAAGGTGGTGAATGACTTCAGTAAGAGCCTAGATTTTCACCATTCTGCTTAAAGGTGTTGAATTTCATGCCAATGAGCAGGTTTGAAAGCCTTCCATTTGTGCCTGCTGTAATATGTTATAATAGACTTGGTAGGTCACTGAAAACTTATTTTTTAAATAAAAAGATTGCCAGAAGAATTTGGCAAACTCCACTTTTCTCTGAGGCTTAAGGAACAGAATATCTTTCCTTGCTCAGCCTGTTCATTTCCATTCAGTAATGCTGCTGTCAACTGTCATCCACAGTGTCTGAGCCCACATAAGCCCCAGCCACTTGCATTACTAGTGCTAGAAACCACAGACTCAGCAATAAGGATGTCATCAGCATACCTGAGATTACAACATCTCCTTCTGCCAATGTTAATACCGCTATGGAAACCATCAACAGCAATACACATTATTATTTCACTATAAATATTGAACAGATGTGACAGCCTTGTCAAACTCCTTTCCTGGTGTCCAACTACTCTGTTATACCTTTTGCTACTTTGCTGCTCTTCTTTGGCCATGAAAACAGATGGCACGTGTTGACCATCTGTGCAGGAAAGCACATTTGCAACATCCAGGTTTCTGAATAACGTGCTAAACTAACACTTTTGAATACCTTTGGTAAAATGCAACTGCAATAGATTACTTCCTTTAGTTTCCTCTGTACTAACTTTGTAAAAAAATCAGTGCGGGTTATGCAGATTTTCACCAGTTACATCAGGTCCAGGATGCAGCAGAGCTGCCATAGTACTTCTACTATAGCAGACAGCTTGCTGGCTCTGCTCTTGACTTTTCTTTTCTTTTCTTTTTTGGAGATGATCAGTTTCCTTGAAAGATAAACAAAAGAATGGAAATTACAACACAGTTCTTGCTTAACACAGTATGTCCTTTCACCTCATTAATCCTTCTGCTTAATTTTAAATGTCTTAAGAATGTTCTTGCAGTTTAGTCACGAGAAGTTAAGTCCACACAGAGAAATTAAATGTTAGGCATTGTTCTTTTTGAGAAGGGCTTGCAGTACCTCACCTACATAAGATGGCTAGGGAACCACAAATCTGAAGAGGGAGTTAACTTTTCCAAAGACCAGGTCAGTAGGAGAATGAGAAGTAGGCAGGAACAACCTAATCCAATTTTTCATCCGTTTTCCTGGTCAGCAACATACCATCCAAAAAAGCACCAAAAGGTTATGCAACATCTAATTTTGTAGGCATTAGCCTTTAAATCAGAGCAAAGCAACTCAAAGAGCCTGGGGAATGACTTGCACAGTTGTGCTTCACCTCCACAGGCACAGGTTTTCTCTCTGAGGGCTTCAGAAGAAGCACAAAATGGCTATGTAGTAGCATGCCTTTACCCTACAAAACTTGCTCAGTGTGTGTTGGAAAAGAGAGCACGTTCCTAGTGTGATTGCCCTGAAGAAACCAGTGTTTCAGCCAGCAGGTCTTCCTTCCAAGTTGATGTCTGTGGCTGTTGGAATTGTCACTCTATCATAAAAGGAGAGATGTGCAAAGCTGAGCAGACTGTGGGGCTGGGTGCTTCACAGGTAGGGGAAGGTAACGGCTGAATCCAAGAGCTACAAGATATAGATGTTCTATCCTGAGCTAAGAATTATGCATTGCTGAAGCTAATATAAGTGCTTTATGTGGAAGAATAGGTAGTCAGACTGTATGCCCTCTCCATTGTTAAATCAATAATGTTTTGGTGTGCTGCCGAAATTCAGTTGCACATCTGCTATTTTTTTTTTCACCTCTAGGTCTAATCAATAAAGAAAAGGTGAAGAGCGAAGGCACAAGCAATAGCTGGAAGCAGCTTTGAGTCTCATTTATGATATTTGTTTTAATTTGGGTGGCATCAGACTCTTAGGAAAAATTCTGGAGATATCTCCTAGTACCCATAAGACTTAGTTCCTTTCTGAAAAGGAGTGATGTCTGATAGATGCAACACTGCAGAGTGATCACATGGTGCTGCTCAATGCAAAAGACAAAACCAAAGAAAAGAGTGTAACAGTGTTTGAGCAGTCATAGTCTAGCATCAGCTCAATCTTGCTGGAAAGGAAATGTGAGGGTTTTGTGGATTTTATGGGCTAATTAGTGATTTATTGCTTTGTCTTGCATTTTTTACCTTGAAGTAACTCCTAAATACTTTCTAGAAATCATAGGCTATGTACAGTCTAAATCATAAATGCGTTCAGAATTGCACAAAAGTAAAGACAAACAAAAGGCCAATGAGGGAATAGTGCAAAAATATTACACCTTAAATTTTAAAATGTGTACTGGTATTTAGTTTCAAAGGAAAAAAATCTTGTTACAGCTCAAGACATGATAATCATGGGCTTTGGACATGTGACGATCTCAAACAAACCTGCTACTTCAGTAGCTTTGCATAACTAAAGACAAAGCAGATATAATTTCTTCATTTTGAGAGTTCCGTGGCATAGGGCAGTGCAGGAGAGCAAGAAACATTCCTCATCTTCCAGCTGAGAGTAACAACCATCACCATCACTATGCTGCATCAAGGTCCTCACAGTGCTTCACAAAGACAGACTGATCATGCCTCAGGAAAGCAGCAAATATTTAGCACTTATTTTGGCCAACCCTAATGTTAAGTGTCTGGCAAATCGTACTTACTGTATTCTTACTTGTCCAGGTGTGATCAGGGACAGCATATCCAACAGTACACAGATCTTGGTTAGTTTTAAACACAAGTAGTTTCTCTGAAGCTAACGAGACGCCCATACATCTTCAGAAATGAAACAGTAGGTGTTCTCAGTGTCATGTTGATTGAAATTCCCTTAAGGGGTTGGATGATAGGCTGAGGACCACATAACGAGTATGTTACTGTGTACCATGTTCAAAAGATGTGAGATGAAGACACTCTGTGAGTCAGATGCAATAGCTTTTAGGATATAGGTGGCTATGAGTTGTGGTCTGGGAGACCTTGATATAGCAGAAGCTAAACTTAGGTGTTGGCATTGAGTAGTCAAATACTGCAACAGAATAGAGGTTCATGTGTATGCAACTTTTAAAACAATTCAGACCGGAATTGTTTGAAGTAGGTAAAGCCACAGATTTTGCTACTCTCTAAGGCCAACACTTTAAGTTCACAAAACCAGTATGGAGTTTGTCAGATGTTCCATGGCTGATACCTGATGCTGTGATTTCCCCTCCCCACCAACAGATACTAAAGACTAAGTACAACACCCTACTCTCCAGCCTAAAGGAAGTCTGTGTTATTTATCAAACTTAGGGATAAAGCCATTGCTGCATTTAAATGAAAAGAAAATTCCCTGTTGTTTGTCTTAGGGACAGGACTTCACTTTCTTAAAAAATGAACCCTTACCATATTATATCACCTTCAGGTTTTCACTACAGATTATGTCTGTACATTTTTCTTACTTTCCCTTGGAATTTTCTTTTTTCCCATTCCTTCTTTGTCCTTTTCCTTCCTTACTCTGTCACTCCCTTCTCCCTCTCTCTCTCTCTTCCCTTCCCACTCCACATCCCCACTTTTCTTTGGTTTCTTACACTATCTTTTCTACACCTTTGATGGCATCCATGCTGCAGAAAACAAACCCATAAAATGAATCTTCCAGTTAAACTTTCAAGCTCTCAGCTTGAGCTTGAATAGGGGCAATGTCAGTAAGTAATCCCTTTTGCAGACATGATATGAAATGGTAGCAGAGGAATAATTCTACCCCAGAGCAGGGTGTTGAGGAGAGTATAAAATGTACATGCGGCCTCTTTTAATTTTTGTTCTCTAGAACAAAATATGTGAGGAACCTCCTTAATTTTCACATCAGTGTTTGCAGCTCAGGACTCCATTAATGCACCCCTCTCCCTGCTGCTGTTCTATGCCCTAGTTTGCAGTCAGTTCATTCTGCACTGATGTATATTTCATTGCCCAAGGCTTAATTTTGATTTATTGTCCATCCATAAATTAGAAAAATATGCTCTGGAATTCCATCCCGCTGAAAAGCTGTGCCTGATGTCAGGGGACTGGGTGATATTTAAGATGTCAGAAATACATATTGGATTAGTGTGCTTTGTTTCCCCACAACAGCAGGTGTTTAATCATAGCTGATGGCTGAAGTTAAATGCATTAGGACAGGATCAGCCAAGAAGATGGAGTTTTTCTAAACCATACAAACTCCAGATAAATATCTCTAAACTAATTGTGTGTCCATATCTTAGGTACATTTTTATTTACTTTAGTACTTTAAACAATGAAAATAACCACTGGAACGCAACCCTGCGTTTAAGATTGGTACAAATCTTTGATGCTCATGAGTGAGTGGCTTTTGCACGGTATTAGGCTGTCTCTTCTTGGCCCTCCGATGGTTTAAGATCTTTTCAAAAGGAAAGATAAATAAGAAAGAAATAAGAAGGGCTAAAGCAGCTTTAGAGCTTTTTTGAGGCTGGGGGTTATTCCCATAAAAAAATCAAGACATGAATGTAAAAGAAGATTCTTACTGTACACAGAACCCTAAGTAACACAGGCCACATCCTGCATCCAAGTGTTCTCTTTAATGTTTGTTTTCTACTGCTGATTTTTGTTTGTTGCAGTTAAGCTTGCTGCTCTGTTTATGTTAATGAGAAGCCTCTGTGTATAGAAAAATGATCAGGCCTGGTCTTGAGCAATTTAGCTGGAGGCCGAAGGGAAGACGCTTAGGAGAGCAAACATTTTCAAGGTCAACCGGTGAACTGTAACAAGCCAGTGAGATTCATGGCGAGAATTGTATACTTTGACACAACAGCGATTTGATTAAAAGAGAAAGTAATGGGTTTAAACAGTCGCTATGAGGATGTAGCCAGAATTTGTTAGCTTTTCGCAAATTACTTAACAGAGCAGTGATGGAACTGGAAATAGGACTGTTTTGCGTGAGGTAAAGAAAATACGGTTACATTTGAAACAAGAATAATAAACGATGCTAATGTTTGTTGTTAAATGCATTTCACTTCATTCACCTTGCAATGATTTCTAGGAAGTTTAGAACATTATAAATGTTACAGACAGCTATAATAAAGTTGATGGGTTTTAAGTTTTCTGATATGCAAAACACAGCTCCTGTTACTGCATTTATAAAACCTCAGCCCTCTATGAATAAATAATACTCTGCTTATATAGGACCCTTCACACGGAGATATCAAACCACTGCGAAGGCAGGCAATGGGACCTAAGATTCACTCCTTATGCTGCGCAGAGAAACTGAGGCAGAGAGGCTTTGACTTGAACAAAATGGGTGAGTCAGAGGGAAATGTGTGATACAAGGCTACATTTTCCAGTCTTTAGGCTATGAAGTTTATTTTGGGGTAACTAGATATTTACTGCAAGCTCATGCTTAAATATCATAAGCAATGAGGATATAGAGTTAGGCATATCTTCTAAACATTTGCTGTTTCTATACCCCAGCTACAAAAGAACACCACCCCAAACCCCAGATATTTATTATATATACACTGTGCCTCTCCTGCCTTACTCTTTTAAAAGTATTCTGAGCTGGCTCAGTTGGTAGAGCATGGGACTCTGAATTCCTGGGGTCATGGGTTTGAGCCCCATGTAGGACATCTTGAGGCAGTACTGCAGGCTACCCTGCTCCAGCAGGGGAGGTTGGATGAGCCTTCAAGGTCCCTTCCAACCTCTAACATTCTGCGATTCTGTGAAACCACGGTCTGAATTCATACAGTCAGAAAATTGTCTGGGTTGGAAGGGATCTCCAAAGATCATCTAATCTAACCTCCCTGCAGTGAACAGGGACATCCTCAACTGGATCAGGTTGCCCAGAGTCTTGCTGAGCCTCACCTTGACTATCTCCAGGGATGGGGCTTCAGCTGCCTTCCTGGGCAACCAGTTCCTATGCTCAAACACCCTCATAGTAAAGAACATCTTCCTAACATCCAACGTAAATCTGCCCTTCTCTGACTTGCAACCATTGTCTAAATTCAACTCTTACCGCACCATAAAGTTAAATCCAGTTTGCACGTGTTCCAGAGGATACTCTCTTCTGCAGGCAGATTCCACCCCAAGCTCAAAGCAGAGACTACCCAGAGCCTGATCCTCATGCAGCTCAGTAAAATTTCACATGCAAATAGCACTGCAATTATCTAATCAGGCTGGATATTAATCAGGCTGGTGTATTCCAACAGAAAAATGTATCCTTCCAGTTTTTCAATTACGTCTGCATCTACTGTGATTCGCTTTGCTTCTTTGTGCACACAGGTTATGTGGCTTTTTGTGGGCAGGTCTGTTCATAAGTATCCGTTGCTTTAAAAAAACCCACAGCCAGTAAATATAAAAACTCCTGCTAATGGTGAATAGCTGCCTCACATCATCAGAGTAGGAGTAGGTTCTGGAATTTTCCAAGGCGCATGGAATGGAAGGGAAGATCACAAAAGTACCTTATCAGAAATGACTGAACATGATCACAAGCACCTGAATCAGAGATGACAGAGATGACTCCGTGGCTGTAGTTTTTATTTTGTAAGTAATTTGTTTAAAAAACTGTCATGTTGGGTTTTTTAATGGACATTGCTTAAACCATTTCTCTAACCTGGCTGAAATTCATTGTTCTTGATGGTCAGCTGAGACACTGAGTTCATCCAGTTACCAATTACTCTGAGGAGGTGGTGGAAACTTGTCATTGGAGCTTAGGCAGGGGGCAGGACTGAAGAGCAAGCAGGCTGACCACTGAAAAACTTCTCCAAAATTGCCTTTGAGTGTGGTTCTAACACTCCAGCATGGTTCCAAGGTTTGTTGTCTTTTGTCTTAATGCACAAGAAGAAGACAAGGAAAAACTGCTAAAGATTCAGGTTTGGGTGGGAATCATTAAATAATATGGCTTTGCTTTCCTCTAAAACTGTCCATTTAGAGTTACATTGATGTTGATTCAATTCCAAAGAATTGAATTGCCCCCATTAAGCAAGAAGAGCTTGAGGATGTAGGCCCAGTTTAGATTTCCTGAGAGTGTTTGAGAATGTAATTTACAAATTAATACTAAACTAGTTTTTAGTTTAAGGAGTAGTATTTCTGATTGTAGTCTGGGAAGCAAAGTGCAATGGGAAACAGTTTAAAAATACACAGCTATCAAATCATGGATCATCTCTAGTGGAAAAAAGATCCCCTATGGCAATCAAAACCTTTCAAATAGCTAGTTCGTTTAAGTAAAAAGATTAGCAACAGTAAAACTGAATGTCAACAGGAAGTGTCCAAGGAAGATTCCAGACTATTACTCTGTGCAAGAGCACAGAAATACAGGTTCACCTGATCTTCAGATTCAACGTTTTCCAATTTAATGCTGGTTGAAAAAGCATCCAGCTGATAAATCCTTTAACCTCTACAAGCCAGAATATTCTGCCCCTTAGTATAAGTAGTTGATGCTTCAATTCTTTAAAAATATTTTCTAGAGGAAGATTTTGGGTTGAGCAGTGTATTGATAAGGGGTCACAATTCCTGATATCTGAGGTCTTCCATAGACTCCTTAAGTGACCTTCAATAAGTCACCACATTTCTATTTCCATTTTTGAACAAAGGGTATCCTACTTACTTATCCCTCAGGGACCTTGTATGTCTTAATCAATCAATATTTTTCATGACACTTTGCGATCCACAGATAATTAGAGATTTTGTGACAATAAAGCGTAAGTATTGTACACAGCTTACAGGCTGTTCTCCCTGCCCCCCAGGGTCTCGTCACAAGAGCTGAAGTGGTGAATGTCAGCACATATTTTTAGAGCACATTGAAATGAAGTAACTTACTAAAAAGTACCAAAGACAGCCTAAAACATGCTCCCTGTTAGATTATCCAAGATGTCCTTTGAAGGAAGACAGAAACTCCAATGCACTCTGACCTCTAACACCACCTGTAGAGTTACAACAGCGAAAGGAAAAGTGATATAATTTTTAAAAGTAAGAGCAGAGAGTTGTATGGTGCTGGAAGTCTAATGTTAAACTTGAAGTTGATTGAGCAGGTCCTTGGGCAAACTGTCAATTAAATTCTCCCAAATAGAAGCACCATAAAAATATTTCTTTGGGGGGAATATACAGGGAGGGCCCTACACTCTTTGTGTGGTCAGACTCTAGGTGTTTCACTGAGATCTGTAATTAAATGATAAATGATATTGTGGTCTGCTATGTTTCCACTTGCTCTAGTAATAAATCATTGGGACGTTGAAATGTCCTAGGTTTTGTTACTACCAGACCTGCTTCTCCTTTCATGTATGTGGCAGAACTTTGAACTATGAATTTTTCTCATCTGCATCAGACACTTTGTATTTCACATGCAGCAAAGAAGGGCAAAGTTCTATATGCAAACTTAGACAAGCACTATTATGCTGTGGAATTGTGTTTATTCGCTTTGTGCTGCAGGGTTAGCATGGGACGGAGGTCCTGGAAAATTCATACAGGAAACAAGCAAAATACTTCTGGGAAGACACAGGACAGTATCATACCTAGAACTGAAAATGTTGACAGAAAGACAGACCACTGTCTGAGTTTTTGCTTTCGGAAGTAGTTCAGCTAGACACTACAAAAAAGTACTTGTATCCAAAATAAAAGATAATCTAGATCCTAGCTAAGCTGAGATGATAAAAATCAACTTTTTGTTTACAAAAAACATGAAAGAACATGCAAAACCGTGTTCTTCGTCATTAACTGGGCACCTTTTGTATATGGAGTAACTGAAGTTAACAGTAATGATGATAATAAAGCCATATGTTTTATTCCAAATGAAGACAAATAAATGACTGCAGAAAACGAAAAGTATGATACACATTTTTTGGCTATTGGCTTGAAAATCATAGCAATAATGAGCTGTTTAAATTATCAAAGGAAGCTCATAACTTTCTGGATATGCTTCTAGTCACATTTGCTAGCTTCTAAATGTTTAGTAACTAATTGGTCTTTCACATTTCCTAGTGGAACAAGGAATTTTTTAAATTTTATTTTAAAGTGCTCCTGCTGATACAGACATGAAAGCACTAAGATGAGGCAGTTCACAAGTCTGCGTGTAGTCTATTCCAAAATGCAAGTGCCTCAAATACACTAGTCTGAGAAAAGTCCTCAGGATAAACCGCTGCCCGTGGTTAATCGGTGCATCCATTTAAAAATACCAATCAGATCCCAAACATGAATAGTTTATGACTTAATTTATTATGTAATGTTCTAATGGTGTATCTACAAGCATGGTCATACTGCTAGTTTCATATTTTTTAAAGTGGGTTCTTTGTCGTTCCACCAGACTTCTAATAATAGCAGGCGCTGTCTACAACTTTCTTTGCAGCAGGTTAGTTGTTATTTTCAAACCAAGCAGATAGCAGAATGTATTGGGCCTGATGGATGTAAAACTTTCAAGATTTCAGTTCAAATAAATTTTCTCCTTCGACTGACAAAGAATTTTGTCACAAGTCCAAAATGCTGATCAAATTTTGGATATCAGAAGTATTAAACTTGAGCAAAAGATGTGGTTTTGAGTAAAAAAACTCACATCATTAAGTTCATTGAAAATCAGGCAAAACTTTCCAATTTTTCTTCATTTTGTGATTAAAACTAACAATTCCAAATGAATCATAGAATCATTACAGATCGGAAGGGACCTCGAAAGATCATCTAGTCCAATCCGCCTGCAACAGCAGGATCACCTAAACCAAGTCACACAGGAACCCGTCCAGTCGGGTCTTGAACATCTCCAGAGAAGGAGACTCCACAACCCCCCTGGGCAGCCTGTTCCAGTGCTCTGTCACCCTCACTGTGAAGAAGTTCCTTCTCAGGTTGATGTGGAACCTCCTATGTTCCAGCTTACAACCATTGCCCCTTGTCCTATCACTACATGACACCGAGAACAGCCCAGTGCCATCGTCCTGACACCCACCCCTCAAATATTTGTAGACATGAATGAGGTCACCCCTCAGAATATTTATAGTTACTAAAGATTTCAGAGAAAACACTGTCCTTCCCCTTAGAGTTTCTTACCACAGCCAGAACTAATGAGATGCTTAATTATTACCTCTACGCATTGCAAAAAATAATACTGAATTTCTAAGCTTTGTGAGGAAAAACAGATTTTTCTTCTAGGATTAGGCAGTTCCATAGGAAGTTGGGAACAGAGAAGTCAGAGGAGAGTACAGATTTGTGTACAAAGTGAGAGTAGCACCTATAACCCTCACTCGTCGGGGGAGACCGTAGAACAAGAAAAATCAGGAGCTAATGAACAGGGAATGACAGCTGGGGTCAGGAAACTAGAAGACCAGGCAGTAGTTTTGAAAAGTACCTTTTCAAAAAGCATAAACATAACCTGTAAACAGGTTGATGGAGAAGCACCAAATGTATATGGTTTTAAAAGTGAATTAGAAACATTCAGGACAGGAAGAGGTAACAAAGGTGAGTAAGTCCATGGTTCCAATGTAGCACAAATTCCCTAAATGTCTGATTGCCAAGAAGAAGAAATATTACAATACTTGCCTTAAAACTTGACAGCTGCACCTGGTCACTGCTGAGATTAAGCTACACCAGACAGATCTTTCACAGGGTTCTTCTCATATTTTTTTTTTTACATCAGCTAATGTAGTTCGGCGTGTAAATGAAAAACAAGTGTTAAAAAAATTACAACCCTTGACAGAGTCAATTATAAGAGCTCAGAACAAACTTTTGCAAAATTACTAGCCCTGCAAAGTAGCTTTCACACAGGACTATGATCTAATACTCTCCACCAGACTACAGCACTAAATGGGAACTGAGACATCTAATCTGGGAGCGATCTTGTCTTGTACAAACACAGTACAATTTGTCATTCTGCTGTTGTTTCTTACACAAAGATAATGAAAGTGGGACGTAAGTCTGACCTACATACCAGGACTTGTTTCAGGACTTTTATCCCTGTAGGCCTTCTGGATTGCCTGTAAATCTGCTTTGCAGCCTTGTGAAGGTTGTCCTCCTACCAACCTCAGGACTAGCTCTGAGGTCATCGGTACTTGAAAGCCTGACCGTGGGTGCTCTTTCAGCTTGTTGGCCAATCTTACACTATCAGTCTGTGCTACATCTCTTCATAGGGAAGAAAGGAATTATTGGTCAGAAGGACATCTGCAGAAGACTAATTAGAGAACAAAGAGGCCTGAGTGTTACTCTAATTAAGGGAAATCCTTGTCTCTAGGAGGGGTTCTTTCCTCAGCAAAACACTCTACTGCTGTTTAACGCTCTCCTTCTCCTTCTTCCAGAAAGGGGAATGGGCATGGCTCATCCATGTGCCCTTTCCACAGACTGGACACTAACCCTCTCTGGTGGTGCCCGAAAGGCTGAAGGGAAGGTTAACATGGACACAGCCCCTGCAGGTCAGGGGCATCTTAGCGGGGCGTGGGGCCACAGGGCTTAGCTCAGTGGCTTTCTCCCTATTTATGTTTTTTGTCATTACTCAGTTCAGCCACACAAGGCAAATTGTGTTTAATAAATTAGCCTAATGGATTCCGCAAGTGGTTTGTGAGTGGGGTGCTTCCTCTGGTTAAGGAAAACATTTATATTGCCTCTCACTTTGCTTTTCACAATGATGAGGGTAAGCGGAGGGCATGGGACAGTGGGGAGGGGGAACCAAGCCTGCCTGTCATCCCCTGGGCCAGAGAACCGGGAGCACCCGCTCAGAGGAGGTGTGGGGAGCCTGGGGCACTGGTGCCCTTTGTCTTCCCTCCGGTGGCCCCACAGCCCGGGGCTGCGGTACCTACCACAGCTTCCTCAGGCGGCAGCTCCCTCCCCTTCCTCGCACCGCACATTAAACTCTTCCAAAGGGGCCTCTTTAACAGCTCCCCATGAAATAATAATTCATTATGTCACTAGAAGGGAAGAAAGGGAGTGTAAGTGTCTTGATGGGATTAGTGGAAACCCCCGCAGAGATGATTTAGGAGCCGTGATAATTCATTTAATAGGGGCCTGGGGTAAATTGCTAGACAGGGAAATGTAACAGAACCAGCTTAGAAAGGGCGCATTACAGGTCTGTATATGATAACTGGCTTCATTAGCAATATTTAAGAGATTTCATTTAAGAATGAGTCATAAAATGCAGAACTATTTCATCCACCTGGTTTGGTGGCCTTTAGCTTTACTCTGTCTGAATATTAAATTGGAAACCACACTACAGCAACACATTTTGGAAACTATTCTTTTGGCTGTTATTTGAATGGTTGGTTTAGTTTCTCGTTTGTTAACCTTTTAAAATGGGTGTCATTGAATGGCTAACAGTACATCCAGAACTCAGAGAGATGAGGAAGGCTCCAATGACTGAGAACAAACTGCCGCAAAACTTTGCAAAAACTCCAGATTCCCACTGCTGTGCACAGATGAGTCCAGAAAGTGTCAGCAAACAGCAAACGATTTCCATGAAGCTCAGTGAGCTAACCCCTTTCCCATTGAACACATCTAATTATGCAACAGCTTGGATGGGTGGAACAACAAACATGCATACAGAAATAATCAGCTGGACTTTGGGAAGCCTACCATTTGTGTTGTGGAGCTGAAGTTTGCCACAGATGCAGTTATTAGTAAAGGCTGGGCATGGTTTTGAAAAAGAAAGAAAAAAAGATAGATATGATGGTTTTCTTCCAAATTAAATGTTTTAAAATTGGTAATCCTGAAAAATATTCTGCTTTTGAAAAAGCTTTTTTTTTAAAGCAAGGTCCAAATAAGTGGCTAGAGATCCCTATTCAGTATAAGTGGTAAATATCAAAATTTAGCAGGTGACGGCTACAGACATAGAGAACCAAGTGCTGCACAGCCTTGCAACTTCATTAACTCCTCTGTGAGATGTGAACAATGGCAGAACTTGGCCTGGCACTCATGTGGTTCGGATGTGTGTGTGGTGATGGCCATCATTCATGGAAAAGAAATTGTTCAGGACAAAAGCTATTACAAAGTGTTTTATAAATCCTTAAGATTGTTCTCTTGTGCTTGTCAAGTATCATTTCAGTGGTATTTGCCTCCAGTGCTTGTGAGTTACAAACTTTTGCACGTTAGAATGATTTCTTTAGAACACTATTTTAATCCTTTGTGTCCTTCGATGCCTTTTTGTGAGACACAGTTTATTCCAGGACACTGGAAAGTGCTTAGCAAGTACCAAAAAGTGGGTCATAAGCCTGTAAAGGTTTTTCAGTGACCCCTCTTTATTTGTCGTTGGTTAATTCTTTCAATCATTGGAAACAAAGGCAAGGCACTCTTAAGGAAATATTGTCAAATAAATTATTAAAGCAATTCTGTCAGAAACATGTGTGCTCTGCCTATTAGTCTCCTGAAATATTGAAAGTATTATTTTAGCACCTCTACATAGGATTAAGCTAAGATTTTTTTTATCATATTTTTTCCTGGGGATGTTGCCAGCTGAATTCTACTGTAATTCACTTTGCAAGCTACTGTCAGAGACAAATAACTGAAATCTTTTTAGTCCTCATACAAAATGGGTGCACTAATAAACCCCTCTAATAAAAGAAGACAAATAATTATACAGAAAATTATGCTATTACATATACAGAGCCATACAAGAAGGAACCAGATCTTCCTTATAATATTAAAATTCTGTTTATGTACCATAGAAAGACCAGTGACATTTCTATCCCTTTTTTTCCCCAACTTTGAAACCCCACACAGAGGTTGCTTATGAAATAATATTGTAAACTGCTCTGGAATATGGCAAGCGATATCTTTATCAAAGGTAGCTATAGGTATTAATAATTGTGACTGTCAGTTGTAGGAATAAGACAAGTGTTTTAATAAATCACTAGTACTCCACACAAATAAAAAAGAATGACTAGCTTTCTCTCTATTCCTTTCCCTAGCGACCACTGCCTGTTATGACTTTGAATGATTCCCTCTAATGGAAGAGAGCCAATACTGTCCATTACTCCAGATGGTCAGCTTGACTGCAAAAGTTCTGCTTCTCGGCATTCAGACATACCTTGCCAGCAGATTTTATTTTTTGCTCTCCATGATAATTCAGTATCAGTTCAGCAATCTAACACATGGCAGACAAAAACTGGGTTATCTTGCTGATTATTTTTAAAAAATCCATTTTGGCATTCACCTTAGAAAGTACACAGGGCTTTCCTGCTCATCTTGCATTAAAAGGAAGTCAAAACAGACCAACAGCTCTGTAATAGCCAGTAAGTAATACATTAATCACTCTCTGCTGCACAGTTAAGGGGTGACAGGAGAAAATATAACAGACTTTGTAGACACATTCTGATCCAGGCTTTACCTTCAAGACAATCCTGACCATTACCATGGTTAGCACTAAACACAAGCAGGACTTGGTCCAGCATCTTCCATGTAGCTGTCAATGTGTTTTCATGTACTGCGGGCATGTGACATGCTCTGTCCTGGTTTCTGTAAAAGCAATTCAAGTCATGCAAATATTTCATGCTCTAATCAGCAGAAAGTAGTTAAGTACCGGCCTGTGCATGCGATTTACCAAAGTTCAACTAATTTTTTAGTTAGTAGATAACATCTGTGTATTATAAAGTAATGCTCATCACTTCACACAAGTGGCATTTGCTTACTCCTGTTCTCTGTTAATACAAAGAGGCATTAGCAGACACTTGTAAATTTTCCTGTGTGCAGCTTACATAAAAACTAATGACAACAACAAAAAATGACAACAACTGCTCCCATTTAAAGGCACTGCACCTAGAATAAATATTGCAGGTGTCCTGGGGGATAAATATTTCAAGTGCTCAGACATCTCTCTGGAATGCCTTACCGCATCTCGTCATCCACAAAAGCGTGCTACAAAAGGGGGGCTTACACACTACTTGCACGATTTGCTGTAACGCGAAGCTTATGACTCTGCATTTCTGGCCTAAAAATTAAAATGAGCCTGTTTTGCAAACTCAAATAGCACTGGTAAAACCAGAATGGTGGTTTTGACACTGAATCACAAAGAATTTCTCCATGTTTCTATCCTTGCACAAGAACACAAATTGGGCCGACAACAATGTATTTCACTGCAACAGTATCCATCGTTTAATTCATTGAATCATTGAATAATTAGGGATTGGAAGCGATGATATGTCTTATTTCAGGAAATCAGATATTTTGGAAAATCCTGGGAATATTTAGGTACAGCATTTTATTTATTTGTTTGGTTTTTAATTGCTTCCAAGAGAAAACTAACTGTACATTTGGCCTCCCGATGTTTTCAGAAATTATTATCCCTGTAGCACTATCAGTACATTCAATAAAATCAAGTTTAACTTGTGTTTGAAACACACACTACAAATAGATGTGTAGATGGATGAGATACTGAGAAAAGGAATAGTACAGATTATGAATATTAAGATTTATATTAATATATAAGCCTATTAAAGTACAGTAAAACCTGTCCTTCAGACCACCTTTTTAAAGATATCACCTCCCTGATGGGACCACTAAATTTCGGGCCAAATTATTTTCCCATAAAGAACAATGAAAAGAAAATGATTATATTAAGACTACTTCTACTATGGTTTCTTTTCATTGTTCCACCAAAAATTATTCCAAACAGTAAAATAACATTGATTTTGACCTTGTTAATGAACCTGAAGAACTTCAAGGCATACTTGACCATAGATTTCTGTTTAAACAGGAAAAAAACTGACATGCAGTGATCATAATTTCATCAACCTTGGCAGAAGATATGTAATTTCACTGGTATTTTGGATAGGCAGCCTGTCTTGATATTGTTAACATTCCATAGGGGCAGAACACGGGCTTTTCCTTCATATCAACACCCTTAAATGATTCTGTAATTTGTATAACATTCATTTAGTCTTCTGAGAGTTAGCAATATTTTAAAAGGCTGTGTGGTACAGATTTATATACTATTACAGGATTAATTTAATTTTTCCAAGATGTCCACCTTCCCTATGGTAGGAAGTTTCCAGAGGTGTCTCACTGGGACTTCCTCACTCCCTTTAGGAGAGCTACACCTAGTCAGTGTAAAATGTAGATGATCACAGTGTCTTCATTATTAATATGAAGGATCCCAGAGACTACGAGTCCCAGTATACAATTTCCCACTGTGATTTAAGCATCCTTCCACAGGCTGGGACCTCCTAAAAACATCCCTGTCTAGATTAGGCGTGTTCAAAACACAGGTTGCATTAATCATGTTGCCTCAATGCACGTTAATATTGCTAGCCACTGCATTTTTTACTTCTACCTCACTGTCTCTGTGCATACACAAAATGCAGCATTTCCCACCAGGGCAATGCTAAGGTTGCCATCAATGGTGCAAAGTCTAGTTGGAAGTCTGCAGCTACCTGTGTTCCCCAGGGGTCAGTACTTACTTATCAGTGACCTGGATGAAGGATCAGAGTGCACCTTCAGGAAATTTGCTGATGACACCAAAGTGGGGGAAGTGGCTGATACACCAGAAGGCTGTGCTGCCACTCGGTGTGACTGGGATAGGTTGGAGAGGTGGGCAGACAGGAAGTGAATTAAGTTCAACAATGGCCTATGTAAGGTCCTGTTCCTGAGGAGGAACCACACACAAGACATGCACCCCGTGCAAGTTGGAGGTTGACCTGCGGAAAGCAGCACCACAAAGAAGGACCTCAGAGACCTGGTGGAATATAAGTCAACCATGAGCTATCAAAATGCCCTTGTGGCCAAGAAGGCTGATAATATCCTCGGATGCACTAAGAAGAGTATGATCAGCAGGTCTTCACTCTGCCCTGGTGAGGCCACATCACAGAATCACAGAAGAGCGGAGGTTGGAAGAAGACTGGAAAAGATCTCTGAAGACCACCTATTCCAACTCCCCTGCTAGAGTACTGTGTCCAGTTCTGGGCTCCCCAGTTTAAAGAAGACAAGGAGCTACTGGAGAGAGTCCAGTGAAGGGCTACACAGATGATTAAGGGACTGGAGTATCTCCTTTGCAAGTGAAGGCTGAGGGAGATGGATCTGTTTAGTTTGGAGACAACTTAAGAGGTGATATTTTCAGTGCTTATAAATATCTAAAGGACAGGTGTTGGGAAGATCCTTTTCAGTCGTTGCCCACGACAAAGTTGAAACAGGCACAAACTGTAACACAGGAAGTTTCATCAGAAAGTAACGGAAAACTACTTTACTTAGAGGTTGTCGGCGCACAGGAACAAGCTTTGCAGAGAGGTTGCGGAGTCTTCTTCTCTGGAGATATTAAAAAACCACTCAGAAATTATCCAGACTGTAGGTGAACTTGCTTTAGCAGGAGGCTCAGACGAGATGATCGCCAGAGGTCCCTTCCAACTCCTGACATTTTGTCGTCCATTGATTCCCACACATCATATTTTTTTCTTGTTTGTCAGAGTGTTTACATCCCTACGTTTTTACTTCACTTAGCGGATCAGCATGCTAAACGCTGCTGTCTCTGGGAAGCCTGCATTTTTGCCTTTTACAGGTATTAATAGCTCATTATGTCCTAGATGGTTGTTTTTCTAAGGCAGTGAAAGAAACATATTTAAAAACAAACGAGGAACATCTTCCAAACTCAGAATACACGAGAACACTTGTTTTTCTTCTGCGCATAACCTCAGTTTTCCTGGAATGAAAATAAGCATTTCTAGTGCTAAAAAGAAAATGCTCTTTCAGACCATTAGGACTATACATTAGCAATTAGAGCTCTGAATGTTTTTGTTGCAGTTGTGTGTGGCTGCCAAGGTACCTGGGAATCTGGTGTAAGCAGACAGGAGAGATCCCACTGTTAGAGAAGAGAGAATTTTCCCTCATCAGGTTTTCTGTAGCCTCTTAGTAGCAGGACAGAGTCTTCCCAGGTAGCTACTCTTCTCCTACCCATAAGGGAATACGTAAGTGAATTGTCTGAGTCCTGACACGGGCTCATTTAAGATGAAAGGCTGTGTATACCTCAGCTGTTTCAATGGAATAACCTGTTCATCTGAACTGGGGGTTCTCAGAGGACTCTATGCTGGTGCCTCATTCAGTCAAAACTGCCCTGCTGTTGTTTGTTTTGTAATCCTAAACATCAGGGTGGATTCTACTCCTTGACTTAATTTTTTTTCCTCAACATTAAATTAAATTAAATAATTACTCTGCTAGATGAGGCCCTGTCTACCCACTGCCACTTAGCTTTAATCCAGTGCTTTTACTGGACTTGTTATGCCCTGTTTCTTCCCGTTCACAAAGTACTCATGGGAAGTGATAATCGTATCGGTAGTAACTTTGCGTTTACATTGGGGGTATTAGGAAGGAATGTTTCAGGTTGGTGGTGTCACCAGACACTTCATACAACAAAATCACAATCCAGAGCTGCAGTTGTAGGAAGGCTGTGCCTATCTCACGGTTTGTTGATTCTCAATAACAGAGATCTTGATTCCCCTTTTGCTCCCCCTCAATCTTCCCCTCCCTCTCTCCCTCCTCAACTCTCTCTCTCTCTCTCGACCACATGGTTCCACCACCTGCCTTCCACCATCTCCTTTGCTCATCAGAACTTCCCTCCTTTTCTTTCAGTTCATTCACCCAGCAGAAAATCACCCCCTTTTAGCTGCATTAGTTTTCTGCCAAGGTTGGCAGGCTGAATCAGCTCTCAGAGGAGCCTGGGGAGGGTTGCGTGGCAAGAGGCAGAAGTGCCTGGCTGACTGCAGCAGGAGAAGGGAAGGGGAAACAGTGGGAGCAGGGCCTCCCCTTGCTGGTGGCCATGGACTGGCTGGTTGGTTGTCTCATTCCATTGTGTTGAAGCAGCCCAAAACATCAAGGCACTTTACAGGATATAGTAATTGAATTGATAGATTTCTCACATTTCTTTAATGGATGTTCAACCTCACTGGTAAATTCTGCTTCATTAACTCACATTATTAACCCTTCTAACTGCAGCAGCATTACTTTTGTTGGTAAAGAGGATAGTTGCAACTCACAGTTAAGAGACCTGTGTTCAAAAATCAGAGTGATAAGTAAAATGAAGATTAGTAAAAAAGCTGATTCACTGAAGTGAAATTCTGCAATTTAGATCTTCCATGCTGAGGCACTGGTGTATGCCACGGCACTTGGTTGTGTACAAACACCCACACTCCTGCTTCAGCCCACCTTTCTGCAGTGGGAGTTTGGCAGAGTAGTTTGGCAGCCCTACAGTACCTGAAAGGCTGTTTTCCTCTTGTTCGTTTTACATATCATTACCCCTTTTTGCTAAAGCCAGATTTGCTTGAAGCCTCTCATGATTCAAACCAACCCCCAACTCATATTCATCCAGACACATATTTTAATGTGATGTTAAAAATGTTTGTGTAGGCATGTTAACACCCCTCATGTATTTGGGCTAAAAGCCAAACTATTATTTTAATTTTGTTTCATTACTGGTATTTGATGTGTGACACCAATTCGTGACTGGTTAATGAGCAAATGCTAGCACGGCACAACTACGCCTGTCACAGAGCAATCAGTGTCTCAATAAGGGTTTGTTAAAGCTAGGGTTTTATTGTTTTTCCTTCCTCCACAGTTCATTGAACTAAATGCAATGTATCACCTCTTACTTTTTCTCATTCCTCTTGAAACTTTCTGGTGTTTTCCTTGCTGTGTCTGTATTGGGAGCCATGAGTTTCTCCTTATTATTATCATCCATACAGCATGATAGATGCATTTGGATGATTTATATATAAACAAAATGAAAAATCTTTGCCCAGAGGAACCTACAACCTAGTGTCTGAATGCTGCAATTGCTATCACGTGGGTGGGATTGCTGTGTCCATGTGTTATCAGCTTGAAAATTGTGGCTGAAAGCTTTAATTCTGCAGTCAGCTCTGCTAGTGAGGAATAGATTCAGGCCACAGTCCTGCAGTTGGCTATGCTGGCTGGATGCCCAGTGACTGTGCAGAGCATGGCAGCAGGCTTCACCAGCAGACAGGACGACGCAGTGTTTGCTGCTAATTCTGTAGTCCTTGTGCAGGCAAAATTCCTGTTCTCTCCAGTAGGCATTTGCCCAAGTAAGGAAACAGGCTCCATTTTACAGTGGTCTATATAAACAAGTGTCTTCCAGCTCCAGCTGTTTCAAATAGCCCATTGGCTACAAACAGACATACGTGGTTCTATATGGATGGAAGGCATTATCTGGCAGATTTTACGTAATTAAAATGTAAAACATCGCCACTACGTACAGTTAAAGAAAACTTAAAATTCTTTGCTGATATGTTGAACAGCATGGCCATTGTGTGATGTATGCCTGTAGTAATGATGTACTACATGGTTGTATAGCTTTTTGAAACAGCAAAACGCAAAACATATTTAAAGCCGTTTCTATTGGGAAACAATTACAATTCGTGAATTATTTCCTACACAAAGTCAAAATGTTTACAATAACAATATTTAAATTATGAACTTCTTAGAAAGCTTAATGCCTGTGGGTGATATTTTGGTTGTTTAAGTACTGTCATTCTGGCAGAGCGTTAATTTAGATGTTCATGCTCTAGTCAGGATGTCCTTAGAGTTTTACACTTGGATTAAAAATACATTGAATTCATCAACCAGACTGTTAGTAAAATGAACTTGGGACTTCCCTGTTGCAAGCCAAGTTTCATGACTTTTTGACTCAAAATGAACTGAAAGAAAACCAGAAAAGTTTGCAGTATAAACTTTCCCCCTATCCTCATGCAGCTTTGAATCTCTGAATCAAGCTGGGTGTAAATAGCTATTGGACTTGCTTCAATATTGAAAATTGATCCCATTCCCTCTCCAAATATGCCAATAGGAAGACCACCACTTCTTGGAAATCATTAAGCAGGGTAGATCAGATATGCAACTGGTTCAATTCCAGAGATGGATATTTGAAGCATTTCTAAATGAATCTACAGAAAGTTCAAAGCTTACAAGCCCAAGTACTGTCACACACAAGAAATCCTAGCTTCAAGGCAGGAAATATCAGGACGCAATAGAAATACAGAGAATTTGTACCAAGGAACATTATATTGTGGTACAAAAGAAATAAATCATATGTGTATGAAAATTATAAGCCTTAAGCTTTGTAGAGAGTTGTGCAATTGACAATCAAATGGAGCTTAAAGGAAATTACGAGGTTTAACACTAAAGTCCTGAAATAAAGAAAGTAATATTTTACAGCAAAAAATTGCAAATGTCAAGACTAAATCATAAGACTTTGCACCATTGAGCTACTAGCTGGCTCTATAGCTTCTTCAGTTCTTAACACAGGGAAAGACCAACTTTCATGGTCAATAAAACTTAAGAACTTTAGAAATACATTTAGAGACATAAATCTTATATTTGTGACTTTTCCTCCTTCAGTAGCTAATTATGGGAAAAATGTGATTGAATATGTGAACTCCTTGGCTGTGAATCTATCCTTGCATTGTTTTTTAGGCTCATTTTTAATTGTTTTTGTTCACTCCAAGGAAATTATGCTAATTTCTCAGCTTAAAAGAAGGTAGCTGCCGTAAATGAACAGCACAGGGCTTTTTGATCTGTCTCATCCCCAAAGAATTTATCAGCAGTAGTGAAATCTTGAGTAAAAATATGTTGAAGCAGGCAAGCCAAACCAGATTCAGATGTGGAAAAAGCAAAGCTCAGATGCCCAAACTGCTTCCTCCAGTCCAAAGCTGGACAGGTGGTGACCCAGATTGAATCAATTGTTGTGGGAATGATTTGATTCACAAACAGGGTTATAAAATTTTATATGGAGATGCAAGTGAAAGTCACAAGATCATAGAGCAAAAGACCTTATTCACATAAATTACCAGAACGGCTATGAAGCATAAAAGAGATAAATTTAACGATATTGCCCATACTTAGTTTACAGACATATGGTATGTAACTTCACATGGTATGCAGGCTAAGAACGGGCATATTTGCAAACCCCAAATATTAGTGGGGAGATGGACGCCTCCCATAATAAATCAAAGAATGAAACTCTTGCTCATTCTCCAGCACATGAATTGACACATATCGATTACGTATTTGACTACAAAAGAAAAGGCTTCTGAACTCAGGTGCCTCTCTTCCTTCATGCAGTATCAGCTGGTCCAGTAAAATACGTCACCTTTCCCCACAGGCATTCCCTCTTCTATTGCAGACACAGTCACACACACACACACACACACACACACACAGAGAAGACATATTCATAAGGAATTAATTTTTGGGAGTCGTACCCCGTATGAACAGAATCCTTTGTAACAATAAATGTTATGGTTAGCTCCACACCTGTACTGTATGTAAATACCCACAACACACACAACAGTGAAATATTTCTAGCCCTGTCCACCAAGCTGATGCATTGATCTCAGCAGATTCTGAGATATAAACTTCAATTTGGCCCCCAGTCACTTAGTGGACACTGCCACCAGCAGCTCTGACACCGGGTTATTTGTTGTTGCTGTTTGCTCTCCCTGTTTGCACATTAATCCAGTGACAATTAGGTGTCAGCGAGCGTTGTTTCTGCTCGCTGATAGCCTTGGGCTCTGCGCTTGAAGCCCTAATCAGGAGTGTAAACTCTGCTATATTTCAATTTGGAGAAGCGCTCTTCCGCTAAGAGGCCCCTGGCACTGCGATAAATAAAACGCCTATTTACTCTATTGCCACACTTAGACATCTAATGCACTTACCACCAGCCCCCTAATCATGGCCCACAGTTAAATCCGCCTATAAATCACTCCATTCTCATCCTGCAGATTAGCGAGGCCATTTTCCCCAAACCCCACGATGAGCACTGTTTCCTTTTCTTGTTAGTCAAAAGTGAGATGATTTTTATTAGGTTAAAGACGAGCTCACAGATGGTAAATTGTGTGGCGGGAAATGAGATGGAGAGTCCTGTGGACCCGTGGGGGTGGCATGTGGGATGGGNGGGTGATGTCTTCCATCATGTTGTGCAAGATGGCAGCAGCTCACAGGTGTGATGAATGTATCTGGCCTCAGTTGCCAGCAACACAGGCAGAAAAGAAAATGGTTATGTGGGGGATCCTCCCAGTTCGTACCCACTGCAGGATAGGTTTATCTGTGGATGCCTCTGGATATGGACAAACGGGGCTGGCACAAACCGAGGTCTGGAGAAATATCTGCATACCATCCGTAAAGTACTGTCAAGAACAGCCCAGCTTTATCCACACAGCACTGCTACACACAGTGGGAGCAAACACACACCAGCACAAGGTGCTTCCCACAAGTGTGCCGTAGCTTGGCTATCCTTAACAATAGGACCTTCTCTCACATCTTCTTCACAATCCTTTAGATAAATAGTACTGCCTTGTACACAGCTGCTTTGGCAGACCTGGGTACATAATGCTACTATAATGAATAATACAGCATGTTTTAAATTTTTATTCTCAATGGCTGGTAAGGAAGAGATTCTGTTGGTTGGTTTTTTTTTTTAAAGTTTGTTATTCTCATCCTTTCACTGAATAATTTCTATCAACAATTCTCAGTCTTTTCCAGGTGAAGTTTGTTGCAAATACGCAATACCTAATCCAATCCAAATTCCGCCTAGGTTAATTGCTTGCGTAGGTCACACATTTGTCTGCATATCCTTGATTGAAGTAGCACAGTGCTGAGATATCAAATTTCCTGTGCAATAACTATTATAAATTTGAAATTCATTATCCATAAATATCCTGGAACATTTGCTTAAAATTTTGGCACAAGCTGCTGATAGCAGATTCTGGTATTAGAATGGCCATGGAATGCAGGTACAGAAGGCCTGAAAAAAAGCCTTCAAGGGATTTGGAGAAATCATTGGGGGATCTTTTTGTTTTTACAGTATTGGTCTGTTAGCCTTCATATGTGGAAAAATTGTCTCCCCTTTCTTGGTAGGAAAGGTTTCACATCACATAGGCAAAAGCCAACCGGAAGGATGTCAGAAATTCACATGACTCATGGAACATCAGTGACATCACATGTGAATATGCACCCACCCGTGTGGGACATTGAAGGGAGAGCAGCAGCTGTCATGCTGTCGTGAGACACCCACACCACCACTGCTTCTGCAAATTAACCCTCCGTTATCTAGCTCTTGCTGTATCCTGATGGATGCTTGTGTAAGTTTCAGCCCATTTTCTCAGCCTCCTCTCCCTTCTCCTTAGTCTTCAGACTCTAAAAGGGGTAGATTGCAGTGAAGAGCTCCCTGTAATCTCTGTTTAACCATTTCCATATGACAACTGCTTTGGATGCTTGCAGCCTGATGAAAAGGCCAGAAGCCCTAGCTCTACTAGGGGGGTGTCCCCTGAGAAACATATGTAAACAAAGCCCAGCTCTGTAGCCTTTTGCTCTTCACTCTCTTTTCCCATTCTTGCTTGGATCTCAGGTGGAATTACAGGGATTAAAGCTGAGCGTAAATGAGGCGAGTGTGTAAAATGACTCCTTTCTGAATCAAACGGCATGTTCCGTGCTGAGGAAATGAGATGCCCATTTAAATCTCATCCATCCACCGCCTGTGGCCACCACCATGTACCTGCCTACTTAGCCCAAGGGTTAATTAATTGAGGCTTCAATGCACTATTGCAAGAGCATTATTGCATTTGATACTCTACATCTGTGATTTAAAACTCTTTCAGTCCCTTGTCAGCAAGGGAGGGTTTTAACTAGGAAATTAGCATTCAGATAAGGGTATGCTCTATTTGCTTCTGAAAGGAAGGAAATATTAAGGATGCTGGTGCACAAACCAAGCTGTAATATCCTGTCCCATCCTAAAAAGGACTCTTGGGCCTCACTTCCCAAGGGGACTGTTTCTACAAGGGGAACGGGATGTAGAAAAAGGAATTACAATCTTCCGTGGAAATGCTGTGTGGTAGAAGTCAGACAACAAAGTGTGTTTTATTATTCAGAAACTTGGTTTTATTTCTGATGATTATAAGTTTCCTGTATTGACACCTGGCTCATTTTAAACACACAATCACTCAGCCAGGTCATTGCCATGCTATATTTCACAATTGTCATGGGCTTCAAATATTAATACTACTCTCAATCTAGTTATGAAGATGTTAATAATCACTTTTATTTTCTCTGGATAAGCAGAAAAATATTTGTTACGCACACTCACATGATAATCAGTTGAATGTGTGTGTAATCCCCCATCACTGAAATGAAACACGCATTTTCCAGCAATAAAACACAATAGTTTGGGATACAAAGTAACAAAAGAAGTGTCCAACCGAAACAGCAGGAAGAATTAAAGGTAGAAAACATGTAATTTCCGCAACCTTAGGTCTAGCTACCAAACCCTGAAACGGAGAGAAAAGTAGAGGCTACATGTGAGCTATGCCAATTCACATAGTGGGTCACCTAGCTTGTAGATTTGTCCCTTTGTGATCCTTAGTGAGCTAGGGATCAAAAACCATGCCAGGATCACTACATGCTCTTACTCTGCTTCTCCAGTCCAGAGCTAAAAACCTGTGACTGGGTTTGGCCAAGTGGACGCCCTGCAATGGGATGGGCAACCACAATGACCCGCTCCAGCACAGGGTACGTAAGCACTGTGCCTTGGACAGACAGCACTGTCCACATGGCTCAGTAGGGTGTCTCACCAGATAACTGCTGCTGTTGCAACTTTGAAGAGTGCGCTCCCTGTCTTTGTCAGATAATTGGGTTGGAAACGCAAAGCACAACCATGCTGTCCTCATCCACCCTCCTTACGGAACCGGTGTGGCCATACACAGTTCAGTCTGTCTGTACTGGCCATCACTGGAGCAGGGCCACCCCGGGACAAAACACAGCAGCTTTGTATCTGACCACAGCAATGGCTGCACAGCTGCCTAAAACAGGAAGTGCAGATTAACTTGTCCAGTTGAAACTACAGAGGGAATTTAGGAAGACAGAATGCAATCAGCCAGGACACTGAGGTTAACACAGTTAATCTTGTGGAAAGTGCAATGGGACCTTTAATAACTGCAACTGGTCAAGGCCTCAGTTTTATGTCTCATCCCATAGATGGCACTTCCCAGTAAGCAGTGGGGCTTTTGTGGCTGGACAAGGGGAATACTGGCTACTGCCACAACACTGTTAAATCCCTCAAAGCCTGGGCTTATGTGGAAAAATTCACCAGCACCATGGGTCATCTGAAAAATTAGAGTGCTAGGTTTTTTTCTGCTTTCCATTAATGGATGTTTTTTAGTTCCTTAGGACAGTCCCTGCGTATCAGTTATGCAGTCTGACCTTGGCAAGCACACTTAATCTGGGGGATGACCAAGCACCTATCGCTGAAGGCTAATTCTTTATCCTACTAGGTATGGGGATGGCAGTAACTGGTGCTCTTTTTGACCACGTCATTTTTGTTTGGGCTTCCTTACAGACAGCTCTTGAGTACTTTGCAGGGCTAACTGCCATTGGCTTAGAAAGCTTGCTAGATGTCTGCATGAAGGTTTTTATCCGTTTTACTATTAATCTTTGAACTACAGAGCTTAATCAGGCATTATGAAGTCCAGTATGGTATTTTAACAACACATTGAGATTGCTATATGGAGTTCAGGTTTATGGACAATGACCCAGGATTTTATTTAACAGGAGACAATCCATCCACTGTAAATCAAGTATCTCTAAGCCAGCCTCAGAACAGTGGTGGGCATAAATCAATGTGTAGGCAAGTAGGCCACATTTAGTTTTAAAAGATGTATGTCTGTTCTGTGTCTCTCTTTGGTACATGGGGCACCTACCACAAGCAGAATTTCAAGTATATGAGTCTCTCAGATTAATCACTGTGTTCCTGGACTAGTTCTTCAAAGTAGGACTGCCTTTTAAGCTCCATAAATACATGCATATCTTCTGATATCCAGTGGTCTTTTGCAGCATTGCTGAGGGCAAATACACAAAAGCTTTAATGTGAGGAATATTGCAGAAGGCTTAAAACCAATAGGAACATTGCACACAGAATCCTCTCAGATGCAGAGAAGACACATAATGCTTGAAAAACAGAAGTGAGATGATAAAAAATGATGATTTAAGGACTGGTCCAACAAGGACTTCAATACTCTCCCAATTCCAAGTGAAAAAGAGAGAAAATTGAAGTAGTCCAGCATGCTGTACTATTAGGTCCTTACATATGGTGTAATTAACATAGAAGAAACTGATAAGATATTACAAGATGAAGATACACATCCTGGGACTTTACCAAGCTTGGAGCACTGTGGAAAGTATCTAATACTCCAGTGATTAAATGGATTCATGAGAGCCACACCCCCAAAGTTGCCTTTTTAGCAAGTGTAATAGGACTTTTTCAGATTCATAAAGTATCTTGATAACTGGAAAGTGCCAGTTAATGGTACAATGTTCCAACTATGAATTTTACAAAGATTAATCTACCCCTTTAGGATCCAAAGGAGCCAATCAAAGGCCGCCCAGTCTTCAATGTTTTACAGTCTCTGTGGGCACAAAGCTCAGCTGAAACTACCGTTCAACATCCTAAGCTGTCATCTTCATCTTCTTCTAACATAAAAATACATATTTTTCCCCATAATAAAAAAATTTTATAATAGTAATAAAGTAACTCTAGAGAACATGGTTGTCTTGAGATAGCTTAACTGTGTGTGGTACCTCATAACACCCTGGGGACCCAGCCACCTCATAATATTCTCTTTCTTTACCATGCCTTGCTTAATTAAGGAGGGAAGCCAAAAGGTCAATGTAGGATAAAAATGTAAATCTCTGCGTTTTCATCTGGACCCTAACTCCATATCATAAAACATATATACTGTGCTCATCACAAAGTTTAGTACATTAGCAGATAGAAAGTGGAATATGCTTTATGAGCTCAAAATTTTAATGTTTTAGTGAGACAACAAATAAAAGCTTTAGATTCTCATGTATAAAATTATGCCTTTCTCCTCCAAAGGATAATTACTAAGTTGTTAATTTATTCCCAATGTAAGGAGCCTTCTTTAGCCTTGTTACTCTCTTATAGATATGATACATAAGAGAAATATGACAGTTTTAGAGTATTTGGGTGCACCTAACTTTTTTTCCTACTTACTCTGAATACTATGTGTTCTTCTCTGGAAAGACAGACAATATGGCACTACAGTTGTCTCATTGTTATATTTAGTCTCAAATAACGACATTTGATATACACTTAAACTAAAGCCTTGGCTCCTAACCAGTTTTTATCGTAAGTGATGGGTGTAGAACAATAAATGTTTACTTAGAGTTGAGGAGCTGAGCATTCAGATTCCATTCAGATTTCATTCACGGTTTCAACAGTCACTCTAGCGGTGTGATTTTGTCAGGGAACAAATTACATGTTTTCTCACTCCTCTGATGCCATGTAAGTAAGCAGACATGTCCTGATTATCATATGATCAGTTGATCTGGATGTAGATCAGATGGACAGTGTAAGAAATACAGTGATTTTTCTGCTCAGTTGAAATGAGGCTCTTAATCTTCCTTCTCCTTTAGAACAGCACGCTATTCTAACAAGGCTTATTTACCTTCAAAATCATTTACGTGCTTTCTTAGCTAGATATTCAGTTGTGAAATATTTGCTATTTTAATCTTTTCTGCTGAACCATTGCTATCAGTGGCACACTTACAAATCTGCACCAGGACCCAGAAAAATTTATTTAGTACACTGAAGTATGTACAATGGTGGCTGCTTCATGGAATGGCTCTAAAATAAAAAAGTGTACTTCCCTTCTCGTTCCATTCCCTCTTAGGGACCAAACAGCTACCTTTAGGGTTTTTATATGGATTATCCTGACAGCCAAAGTTAAGTGAATGTAGCACCCTGTCTGGACGTTTATATGCTTGTTTCATCTGTTATTCAGGTACATCATTTATGTAACATTTTCCATAGCAAGATGTGGTTGGGTTGTGGTTGGATGGCTGGATTTCAGCACAGGACAAATTGTTCCAGAAGTTGGCAAGAAACTATCCCACAAAGTCTTTTCCTGTTATTTTATAGTAATCTCTTGTTTCTTGAAAAACCAAATCAAATCAGTAGAACTGTAAAGCAAAGCAAAGCAGAAAGAAATGAAAGAAAACCCCATATGCCAGCACCAACATACCTCCTCCCAGACTCTTTTTTCAGGTGCTCAGCAAATCAAATGTAATGAAGAGATCAAAAGGCAGGAGAAGTTATCCTTTGCACATTTTGCTAACCTATACAAGATCAAGAAGGCCTGAAGCATTAGGACTTGTTAGTCTGGTGCTATCAGGGTTGTGACAGAGCTTCCTCTAAGGGTGGATTTCACTTTTTGATACGTGTTCAGGTGATGGTCTGTCTGTGCTTCAAGCCTGCTATACTGTACCTCAAGAAAAGAAAAACAGAGTAGTAACAAAACTCCAAAGAGTTCCTAAGGATTCAGTGCATCTCCAAAACAGATGACACGCTAGCATGGTTGTGTTTGTTCCCTCAAAGGATCCACCTTGGAACTCACACCATTATTTTCACAAACCAAAGGATAAAGCCTATGAGATGGTTACTGCACTGTGGCAAGTCATTTCCCTACCTCTTGGTCAACAGTGGCTTGTTAAACATTGTTTCCCAGAAGTTAATTACTCTTAGATGTGGTTGGGAAATTAGGATTCCAGCTGCATTTCATGGGCAATGGGAACAGTGTCTCCTGGCTAATTAAAATCCTTCTTTGTAATGCAGAGCACAAGAAGCAAATAGGCCTCTGATTTGATTTGAAGGCCACTGCTTTCGTGTATGAGGATCTAATAGAGAGCTGTTGTGTGTTCAGTAGCATATGCATCAGATACAGGAGAAAAATCCGTGTAAAAGTTGCTTAAATTAAATATATGCACTCTGAGGTACCTACATGTTTGGGAACAAAGAGCTGAAATAAAGGGAAAATATCCTATTAAACCCCATTTACGAGCTGCTTTAGCGTTTGTGAAGTGTAGGGTCTCATTAAAGCCACCATTCCTGGAATCTAGGCAAAACGCTTTGCACAATTCAATTGTTGTTTCTACAACTAATTATTTTGTTTTCTAATAAATGCCCTGTGCCACGAGCAAAGAGCAGATTTTTTTTTCTTTTTTGCTTTCATTTAGAGCAGCCTCAAACGCTTACAATAAAGGTGAGTGCATTTTACTGTTCAGCTTCGGCTAATTTTTTTCTATAACAAAATCAATTAGACTGGTGTAGTCCCATTTTTCCCCCACTCATTTCCAGCTGCTAAACTTGAATCTCTCTCAAAAGTACTTTCTCCCTTAGCCACAATATTTTTTTAATGTCTTAATAAATTGCTTGTTGTTTGGTTTAAATAGAAGAGAAGAGAAAGCAACCAAACAGGCAGCTTCAGAACAAAAATTGGAACATGAAGAGACACTTCAAGCCTTTGCTTTTCTACTGATGAGGCATTCCCTATTTATGAAAAATAAATTAATTCCCTGCTTATGTCTGCTGTTTTCCTAGTTATATGTATTTTCACCATTAATTAATGGAGAGATGAGAGACTGCAGCACAACAAGCCTTAACCAATATGAATGGAGGCTTGGCCTGACTGAATAGCTTTTCTCCTTCAAGCATTGTTTTAGGTGGTGGCCGCATCAAGGAAAAGACTCTCTCTCCCGTTTTGTGATGCATCCTGAGCAGCCACTAAAGACTCAGCCATGCATCTGAATAAAGGGTAGAAATATTACCAACGTGAAATCATTAGCAGGGCAGAGAAAGTTCTGCGGGGAGAAAAGGTAACAAAGTGCCTTTTTGCTTATTTTAAAGGAAAAATTTCTCTATGGAGACGGCGGGAGTGAGGCAAGTCCTTTCTAGCTGCCCAGCTCCAACAAGCATTTACTGCAGATGGTTATGTTCAATACTGGCCTGGATTATGAATTGCCTCACATGTCCTTCTCTGTAGGGCTTTTGTCTGGTTTAGATATTCATTTCTTATTAAAAAACAAGCGGCAAGAACTTGACTTATATTAAAAATGCAAGGGAGCAGGGAGAGAAAGTAACTAGGCTTTAACATCCACGTGCATGTTGCATACTATTTACTTGTTAAAGCGTTAAGCTAGTTTTGTTAGATACCAAATAAGCTTCATCCCTCTGGTTAGGTTCTAGACAAAAGGTGTAAGAAGCTATAGCGTTTTGAAATTTTCTGAGAAACCAGAGAGCAGTAACTGGAGAGGCAAAAATCCTCCTTACTGCTACACCTCGTGTTCTCCCTGCTAAAAACCAGTTGGTTTTTGAACACCAGTCTACGTGACAAGGGCTATCTAAAACAGAACTGGAACCTTTAGGAATGACAACAGCATGTCTAAAAAACTAATATGAACAATTGTAAGAACATACTCGATCACTAGAACAAAGCTAGTTGCAAGTTGCTAAAGAAAGTTCCTCAAAAATATGGGATTATTTTGATCCACACAAGCCTGCTGTGGATCTATGTAATAAAGCTAAGTTGTGTGTATTCGTAGTGAGAAGATGACCCAATTAGAGGCTGACTAATTTGTGATATAACTAATAACAGGTCAAAGCAAGGTTATTGCAGGAAATGGACTTGACTTTGCAAAGAACACTGGATATTTGCAGGGCTAGTGACAACAACTTTTCAAATTAAAGTGTTAGTAAGCAGTGAAAGAACAGAAGGGCATCTCATTAAAAATAAGTATCAGGGCATACAGGCAGAACACTAGACTACAGAAAACAGTCAGTGAAACCAAAACAACATAATGAGGAGCACAGTGTTACATGTGTGATCTGAAAGGAATCGTATGGCTAGTTTGCATTCAAAAGTGTACGTTCCTTAAAGAAAGGAAGATGTTCTCACACACTTTTAGTATTTAAAAATGCAAAACATGCTGCAGAAGTAGGCCAAAATTATGTCTCTCTTATTCACAAAACTTTCAGAGTTTTTGAATGATATGAGACATAGTAGTCTCATATCATAGTAAGTCATCTGCAGCACAACAAGAACAATTGCCCTTGGTGGGCTTTCAGAACAGTCCTCCTCATGACAAGAAAAAAGCTAAGGTTGGTGTGCTTTTCTTTGTTGTCAAGAAAAGTGAACAGCAGAGCATCTCCAAAGGTCATATAGACAAAGTTGTGGGTGCGTCAAAGTTCTCCCTATCAGCTCTCTCCTGCCACGAGAAATGTATGTCCACTAAAAAGGAACTCCGCCTTCTAACAGAATCAGTCTTCCATCAGGCTGCTCAGGGAGATGGAAGACTCACTGTCCCTGGAGTTATTCAAAAAACCTGTAAAAGCAGCACTAGGAAACATGGTTTGCTTGGCATGGTGTTATTGGCTTGATGGTTGAACTTGATGATCTTAGAGATCTCTTCCAACCTTAATGATTCTATGATGACCATGGTGAGGCAGGCTGTTGCGCCAGCAGCCCATGGAGGACCCCACTCCAGACAAGGTAGATGTGCTTGAAGGAGGCTGTCACCCCCTGGAAATCCCATACTGGAGCAGGTTTGCTGGCAGGACTTGTGACCCTGTGGGGAACTCACACTGGAACAGTCCATTCTTGAAGGACTGCACCTTGTAAAAAGGAGCCAAGCTGGAGCAGTGTGTGAGCGCGTCAGTCTCTAGGAAGGGCTCCTGTCAGAGAATTTCATAGAGCACTGTCTTCAGTCTCTAGGAAGGGGCCCCATGCTGAAGCAGGGTAAGGGCATGAGAAGGAAGAAGCAGCAAAGAAAAGGTGTAATGAACTGACCACAACTCCTATTTGCTGTCCTCCTTGTGCAGCTTGGAGACCTGGGAATGCAGTTGAGCCCAGGAAGAAGGAAGGGGTGGTGAGATGGTATTTTAAAATTTAGGTTTTATTTCTCATTGTTCTACTCTGAATCGAACGGTAACTTCACCAAGTCTGTTTTGCCCGTTACAGTAACTGCTGAGTGATCTCTACGTGTTCTTATACTGACCATGAGTCTTCTCCTGCATTTTCTCTCCTTTGCCAGCTTGAGAACATGACTGATAAAGCTGCTGTGGTGGGCACGTGGTGCCCAGTGATAGTGAACCCAACACATAAACCCACTAAATGCAGCTGAAAAGAAGCACACGGCACGCAGCAACTTCCCCATCAAGGCATCTTTTCAACAGCACACCATCTCCCTAAGAGGTGGTAACATTCAGTTACCTGCAACCAGAGCTCACAATATGTTTCAGTTCAAATACTGGGAAGCACCACATTTTCAGTGAGCGGGCTACTGGCAGCATAATGCTGGGAACCACTTTTCTCTTTTCCTTGTGCTCTGCAACTCAGTCAGAGGGGTTGCCTTTGGAAGTGGAGCAATGAACTGACACTTCCTCGAAAACTCTGCTTACAGTTCATAGAAGTCCAGAAAGAAAAAAGTGGAAAGAGAAGATGGCTGAATGTGCTCCACCGACAATGAAAACTGAAGGCTAGCATGAAGTCTTGGGAAAAATATGCTATTAAAACCAAGATTTAAAGGGACACTGGAACTGCAGGCCTGAATTTTCTGCATGGTTAAAAGAGGCACTTTGAGAAAGCCAATATAAATAATTTTGCAAACATTTTGAATGGAAAGGGCACAAAAAAGCTGAAGCAATCAAAATGGGTGCCAAGCTGTGAAAAACTCTGTTTTACCAATAGGGCCCTGAGAAAGCAAGAAGCCTCAGAGTCATTGTCAAGAGAGATACGATGGAATGTAGAGACACTGAGCTAGGTGTGTGTGCATTGGAAAAATAAGTGATAGAAACTGCGTTGTACTACTTCTTAGCTGTTCATTAGAAAGCTTTTCCATCTCCCGAGCAGCACAGAGTCATGGCCAGCAGAACAGGCAAATATTGTGCTACAGAAATTCACCACAGAATTGCTTTGTTCCTCTGAAAAGGCAG
Organism: Rhinopomastus cyanomelas; assembly: GCA_013400115.1. Classification (NCBI taxonomy): domain Eukaryota; kingdom Metazoa; phylum Chordata; class Aves; order Bucerotiformes; family Rhinopomastidae; genus Rhinopomastus; species Rhinopomastus cyanomelas. The sequence continues at coordinate 89,395 of VXBP01010342.1, forward strand.
AGGCTGACAGCAATTGGTGGTATAAAAATCAATAGCTGGTGGCTACCACTTAGTAGCAGCTAAGTACTGTAAATTAGGCAACTTAAAATATGTGCAACTCCATGTCTTCATAATTGTGTGTTTGATCACTCCACAGAACACAGACAGAGAAAGGTACAAGCTTGGCCATAAGACAGGAGCATGGGAAAGAGCAAAGCAGAAAGCAACTGGACAAAACCAGTTTGTGGTCCCTAGTGACTCTGTCCAAGTACATAAACCTAAGAAAGGAATAACTAGAATGAAAGGTCAACTAGCTTTATGGCTTCAAGATTCAACAGGTTTAGACTCAAGGAAATTCTTCATGGAGAGAGTGTTCACAGGCACTGGAATGGACTGCCCAGGGTGGTGGTTGAGCCACCACCACCCCGGATGCGTTTAAAAGTTGCTTAGATGGATTAGGGTCAATTGTTGGACTAGATGATCCCAAGAGTCTTTTCCAACCTGAATGACTCTATGATTCAAAATATTTTTACACGTTCACACAAAAACAATGACTGGAAATTTTCCTGTCTGTATCCTCAACCAGGATCATTTATACAGTATAAAAGCACTGACTGGTCACTTGATTAACTTGCAATGACTTCTTGTTCGAGAACCACAGCAAACCCCTCCAGCCACACTGCTCCACACCTGCAATGTCCCTACTGTGAGATGGCTTTCCGTTGCCTAAACCAAGCCTTGCTATCCAGCTTTCTGTGTCCTATGGGTGAGGAGAACAAGCTGTTCCCTCATTTTCCCACTTCCTCAAGGGTCTTCCAGGTATTGCAACAGCAGGTCGTATGCTCCTTGACTTCCTTTGTATTATCCTCCACATAGGGAATGACGCAGACTGTATTACAAAGCTGTACTTTTTTGTACACTTTTTTTGTATGCACAGGCAAAGTGATGCCTTCCTGGGGCAGTATGGCACGCCACCATGGTAAATTAAAATATTGCCATGTGGACTGCGGAACGCTGCTCTTGCTCATGATGCAGTTTTGCTGGTGCATCTGTAGGCACGTGCACGCACAGAGGTCTGCAAATCCAGAACTGCTGCTTTGCTGTCACCCACAGAACTTCTATTGCACAGACAAAGAGAAAATCTACCCTTGACTGGTTCAACCCCAAAGAAAAGAAATTCTTCACAAATTCTTATCTCCACTGAATGCATGTAAGAGGTCAGTAGCAAAGCACAATATGGATGTCCCTGGCAAGTCAAGATGACACAAAAGGAACAACCATGACCTCATCTCAAGCAGATAAAGTCTGCTTTAGATTATGATATTACTGACCAAGCTTGCAGTGAAATGTCTTTTCCTTCCTGTAAGCCTTTGGATATAGATATGATGCAGGCTTTCCACTTGTCTCAGCTTTTAAGGTGTCCAGCTAGAAGTCCAGTGCAGAGCAATAAAAATGGTAAGGAAGAACACTTCCCTTAAGAGGACAGGCTGAGGGAGCTGGGTCTCTTTATCTTGGAGGACACTGAGGGGTGACCTTATTAATGTCTATAAATATGTGAAGGGTAGGTGTCAGGAGGATAGAGCCAGGCTCTTCTCAAAGTAATCTAGTGATAGGATGAGGGGCAAGGGGTGTAAACTGCAGCATAGGAGGTTCCACATCAAGATGATAAGGAACTTCTTCACATTGAGGGTGATGGAGCACTGAAATGGGCTGCCCAGGGGGGTTCTGGAATCTCCTTCTCTGGGGATGTTTAAAACCCAGCTGTGTGACTTGGTGTAGGTGATCCTGCTGTGCCAGGGGGATTGGACTAGATGATCTTTTGAGGTCCCTTCCAATGCCTGATATCCTGTGATTCTGTGAGATGGTCTAGGGATTTGCTTCTCAGAGGAATATGAACGGAACTGAGAAAAATCAGGTGCTGTCTATAGTGTGCATCTGATGCAATTGATATTACTCATTACTTCTGGAAATGTACATCATAAACTTTTTCTACATAAATGTCTCCAAGTATGGGAGCTTAGTTTTAAAAGCAGAACGATGGCTGACTTCACCAGATTTTAATATCACTGTGGTCACTGATACACACACTGTGCATGGTGCTGTTACAGGACGGTTTCCACATGAAATACGCTTACGATGACGCTGAGGACACTGACACTTTGCCTTCTGAAACACCATGTTTCATCTAGCAGTTCTGAAAACTTTCAGCTTTTTCTAAGTGAGTCTCTTGCTCTCTGTTTTGGTTTGGATGCTGCTTGTGGCTATGACCCAGAAAGAACGTAGCTCATTTGCCATAGTATCACAGTTGGCTTTAATTTTTTGAGCTATCAGCATAGAATAAAATGGAACACAGCCCAAGGATCACCTGTGCTCAAGAGTACTGCACCCCTACAATAAAAGGATGTCTGGCAAAAATGCCTAGTGGCCTCCATCAATGAATTCATGGACCAACTTTGGCATAAGAAAGAAGTCTACAGAGAGTGGAAGCAAGGACAGGTGGCCTATGAGGAATATAGAGGAATTCTTTACACAAAGGTAGGGTTAGGGAAAACAAAGCTCACATAGACTTAAATCCATGCAGGGACATCAAGAACAACAAGGAAAGCTTGTGTAGGTATGCTGTTGACAAAAGAGAAATCAAGGAAACTCTGGGCCCCCTCCAGAAGGAAACAGATGACCTGGTTAGCCAAGATATGCAGCTTTTTACCTTGGAATCAGCAAGCACTCAAACACACCGCCTGAGATACAGAAGTCAAAAGCTGGTACTGGCAGAAGAAAGAACCACCCATGGGAGTGGTGGATCAGGTTCACGACCATACAAAGAATCTGAAGATTCACAAGTCTGTGGGACCTGATGAGGTCTGTCCCTGGGTTCTGGGGGTACTGCTGAATGAAGCTGCCAAGATATTATCCATTGTATCTGAGAAGTCATGGCAGTTTGTTGAAGTTCCTGGCAACTGGAAATAGGGAAATATAACCCCCACTTCTAAAAGGGGATAGAAAAGATGACCCAGAGAATTACAGGCCAGTCAGCCTCATCTCTGTGCCTGGCAGGGTCACGGAGCTGATTCTCTTAGAGACTACGTCAAGGCACATGGAAAACAAGGAGGTGACTGGTGACAGCCAACACAGCTTCACTACAGGCACGTCTGACACTCTGGTGGCCTTCTACAACAGAGTTACAGGATTGGTGGATAAGGGTAGAGCAACTGATGTAATCTACCTGGACTTCTGCAAGGCATCTGTCACTATCCCACAGGACATCCTTGTCTCTAAAACAGAGACACATGGATTTGACAGATGGAGTGCTAGGTGGACAAGGAACTGGCTGGATGTTTGCACTCAAAGAGTTGTGACGAACTGCTCAATGTCCAAGTGGAGACTGCTTATAAGTGGTGTTCCTCAGGAAATCTGTTTTGGGTCTGTTGCTGTTCAACATCTCTGCCAGTGACATGGACAGTGGTATTGTCCATCAGCAAGTCTGCCAATGACACCAAGCTGTGTATGGTTGACAAGCTGGGAGGGAAAGGAGGCTAGTCAGAGAGGCTTTGACAGGCTTGAGAACTGGGCCCCATGCAAACCACATGACGCCAAACAAGTCCAAGATCAATGTCCTAGAGCATGGTTGAAGCAACCCCAAGCTGGGTGGTGAATTAGCTGAAAGCAGTCCCGAGGAGAAGGACTTGAGGTTTATAGCCTTCATTGTTCTGTGTGTATTTGTTTGCCCACTAAATTTAGAGAGGGCCAACAGCACCCTGGGGTGGATCAGAAGGGGGTGGTTAGCAGATTGAGAGAGGTTCTTCTTCCTCTCTCCTCTGCCCTGGTGAGACCACATCTGGGGTATTGTGTCCAGTTCTGGGTCCCTCAGTTCAAGAAGGACACAAAACTGCTGAAGAGAGTCCAGCGCAGAGTTCGGATAAGAGGAAACTGAGGGGTGACCTCATTAATGTCTATAAATATTTGAAGGGTGGGTGTCAGGAGGATGGAGCTAGGCCCTTCACAATGTCATCTAGTGATAGGACAAGGGGCAATGGTTGTAAGCCGGAACACAGGAGGTTCTATATAAATATCAGAAGGAACTTTTTCACAGTGAGGGTGACAGAGCACTGCAATAGGCTGCCCAGAGGGGTTGTGGAGTCTCCTTCTCTGGAGACATTTAAGACCTGCCTGGATGTGTTCCTGTGCGACTTGGTGTAGGTGATCCTGCTGTGTCAGGGGGACTGGACTAGATGATGTTTTGAGGTCCATTTCCAACCCCTAATGTTCTGTGATTCTGTAGATAGGAAGCTTGACATGAACCAGCAATGCGTGAGTGCAGCCCAGGCCAACTGCATATGCTGGGCTGAATCAAAAGAAGCATCACCAGTAGGTCAAGGGAGGTTATTCTCCCTCTCTGCTGTGCTCTCATGAGACCTCACTCAGCGTACTCTGTCCATTTCAGGAGCTTCCAACACAAGAAGGATGTGGAACTGCTTGAGTGAGTCCAGAAGAGCACCAGAGGGCTGGAGCACCTCTCCTATGAGGACAGACTGAGGGAATCAAGGCTATTCAGCCTGGAGAAAAGAAGGTTCTTGAAGGACCTTTAGGCAGCCTTCCAGCACCTGAAGGGGGCCTACAGGAATGCTGGAGAGGGACTTTTTTTGAAGTGGCAGGACAAGGGGGAACGGTTTCAAACTGAAAGAAGGTAGACTTTAGCAAGACACTTTAGCAAGATTCCTCACTATGAGGGTGAGGTACTGGAACAGGTTAGTGAAAAAAAAAATACTGCTTGGAAGTGTTTAAGGCCAGTGTGGATGAGGCTCTGGATGGCATGGTCTGGTGAGAGATGACCCTGCCCATGGCAGGTGGTTTGGATGATCTTTAAGGTTACTTCCAACCCAAACCACTCTATGATTCTATCCTTACAGCCATTGGTAGGCACATTTCTGTGAAGGAAGACTGGCTTTTGGTTGCCTGCCAATGGAAACAATGGAAAGGCCTTTCTATTTTTTTCAATGTGAGCAGAGGGCAGCCTGACAAAATGCCCTTTCTGCAAGTTGTGGAACTCTTAAAATATGCAGAAATTGCTAATCATTCTAAACATGAAAAATAACTCATGGGTTTCTTCTTCTGCCCTCACTCAACTTCAACTGCCCTCTGAATTAATCCCCAAAGACAATTATTATTTATATCACAGCAACACCTAGAGGTTTCTACTGAAATCAGAGCTCTACTGCACAAAGTACCGTACACACCCACAGAAAGGCTCAGTCCTGCTTTATACTCTGCTAATTGTTGGGCATAAGGAAGATGACCAGAGAAAGAAGTAGGAGCCAAGGCAAGAGGATGCACTCATGCTCACACAGGTCATAATGCTGCGACACGTCTTTCGCACCTACATGTGCACCGAGTCTTTTCACCATACTGCTCTTAGAGGTAATAGACAAAACTAGATAGACATCATCACTGGACTGAAGCAAGAAGCCAGGCTGCAGGAAACAGTGCTGGACCAGTCACCAGAGTCATCAGTGGAAGTACCTGTTAGGGCAGATACACTGAATATCCAAGGCTATCACACCTCAGCAGGATTTCTGAGTCCAGAGGAACAGTATCAAAGGAGCATGAGGAAGGACAATCGTTGGCTTACCAAACATTTCAGCAGCTCTTCTGCTGTTCAGTCCTGCAGTTTTTGTGTTGGAACTGACCAATGGACAAATCTCTGGGCTTGCCTTCTCCCATACCACTTAGGGTTAAAAAGGGTTGCAAAACGTAACAAGGCTTGGAAATCACCTAACAGCATTCATTTGTTGTTGGCTCCAGCTTTTATTAGTGGAAAGATCTTCAAATTTAAGGCTAAATCACTGTTTGGAGAGAGCAGGTGCAGACAAAAGACAAGGGGTACCACATCCGACCTGCAAGTTGGATGTGTAACAATAATGATTTGGAAATACTGCAAAGAACAAACTGATCCTGGTGGTAGTGTCAATAGCCTCCCCTGTGAGCACTAATTATATTATTACAAAAACAGACTAACACAAAACTAAAGCACAGAAATGTACATTTAAGACTGGCCAGATGCCAGTGTGCTCAAGGCACACTCTTCATACCAGCTGAATTATGATACTGTGTTTTTCGTTTTGGTGGAGTGGCTCAGGAGCACTAATTATCAACACGCATCCTGCTGTGGTCCATGACATAAAAGTACAGGCGGCCAACAAACCACCCACCCCCGAAGAGCTCATGTTGCCTGAGAGATCTCAAATGGTACAGACAGCTGAAGATGGTGTAGCCCAGTAAGATGGGTATTTGTCTCTAGGGACCCATGGTCTAGTCACTGCCAAGGCAGAGTATTTTGAAAGAGTTTTGAGAGAGAACAGTGTGTCTTTACGGATGTTTTAGTGAGACTGTAATTATGGAGGAATACAGATTTTTTGTTATTTGCCCCTGCAATCTTACTTCATACCCACCAGGTGAAATGTTCCAAAACAAATACATTGCAGTCTATCACAAAGAAACAGGTCATCCAGACAAGCACCAATAGTTGCTTCGGAGCGAATAAGAACATCACAAAAAATACATCACACCGTCGCTTCATGCTTCAGGTTTAAATAACGGCACCTTCCATTTCCTGGCTTGCCAATAGCGTGTGCTAGCAATATCTTAGTAAGTCACAACAGGGAAGAAGGGGAGAACCCCCACTTTATTTTTGGCACATAAGATTACTTTGAGGACCATGTTCGTGCATGTGAGGGCAGTCGGGGGACATGGGGCTAGAGCCACATGGAAGAGATTTGTATGCAATGGGAATAAATCTGTGAAAATGTGTAAGTGGAGCTGCAGAAGGAAATCTGCAGCCGCCGGAGCCAGGCGGTTGAATGGCAGAGAGGATGGAGGCTATTTGAATACTGATGTGGCCCCTCACTTTCTTCCATTTCCATTAATGACATGCTCATCAAGGGCAAACAATGGGACCGGCTGCCTGCGCCTGTCACACTGTGTGGGTGCTGGGAATGCCAGGCTGTCATCCTGGGGCTGCATTTAGAGACCTGCACGCTAATAAGAAGTGCTCTGTGCCGTCAATGCAGACAGGTGCTTCCGAGGCTGGGACATGCTCCATTCCCTTCCCCTGAAACCTTCCTCTCCCGGCCCCCTGACAGACACCATGAAATGCACAAATTAACAGCCCCATCATGTTGGGCTGCTGCTGCCTGCGGTGAAAGCAGAAAATCAAGTTGTCACCCAGGGTGCAGTGATAAAGCCACAGCCTCATTTCTCTGTTGGTGCCCTATAATAGCAAATGCCAGACAGCTGAATGGATTGGGAGGTTTTAGATTAGGGTCCTGATGCACTTTGGCCACTGAATTAGCAGTTGCTGTTCTCATGCAGATTATTTGTGTGCAAAGCAAACATCTGGAGAAAGCAAAGCCTCCAGGGTCAGATATTCAATGCTTCTTTCCTCTAATGAAGCAGAAATAACAGAAATTAAACAGTGCCTTTAAAAAAAGGAATTCCATTCATCAACAAAGAAGCAAAAGCCCTCACGGATTTGCCTTTAGAGACCTTCCCAGAAAATACACAAGACTGTGTTTGCAAGCATTTGTCCATGGCCAAAGTGAGTAAGACTTTCAGTCCAAGACAAGTTCATAATTTTATAACAAAGGTGGTGGAAGTCACCGGAAATCTTCTTGGGAAGGCAACAGATAGAGTGAACTCTCTAGAAGCATTTTATTTCCACAGTGTGGCATTCTTCTTTGTCAGCAGGCTCTTCCTATGGTCACTCAAACCTATAAAAGTTTAGGCTCTTCCACATGTGAGTAGCTCAGCTACAAGTGAGAACCGATGTCCAGTGCTCAGAATTAAAAGTGGGGTCAAAGCCACCCTGAAACTCTGACTCCTCACAAAGGCTGAAACTTTGGCTTCTGAATGGAAGATAAAGCCAAAATGGAACCGAAGACACTCACCAACAAGGAAGGTGATGGCGGTAGAGACTGACTGTACAGACATTTGCCCCACTATAGGTGCTGCACCAGCAATCCTGACTGGAGGGGTCTAAGCCCTTCAGACTCCAAGGAGTTTAATGACATAACGACCTGAGAACTTCAACATCAAACAGGAAGAGCAACTAACAAAACTTACAACTTAAAACCCCCCTCCTGTCATTTTTATAGTAATAATAAAACACTTTATTGAATTTATGAGCTACATAATGACTATGAAGAATGTAACTTGAATTAGAACCAACTCAGAAGTATAATATCAACTATAAACCCTTTTCTATTACCCCATCCCTTTATCATCATCCTATCTGCCTCTTTTAAAACCAAGGAATATTGCATTCTTCAAAATTTAGTCTGAGATCCATCTCCTAGCATCTCAACAAATCAGGCAAGCCCCAAGCATCTGTAATGGACACAAAGCCAAAAAAAAAAAATACCAAGGCATGGCCCAAGAACAGATTTTATAGCTAGAGTTCAGAAACTGGAAAAAACAAAAAGCAAACGTTTCTGTGAAGGTTGTGCCTGGAAAGACACAGGAAAATCTGGAGGGCTTTGGTTGTGAAGTCATGTAGCAAGGTAGAGCATGGTATTATTAGTTGGGTCACATCCCCAAAAGCAAGTCATCAGTGTAGACCTCCAAAACAAAAGCATGGCCCCATGATGTACCCCTGGGCAAGTGGAAAGTCCATTTAGGATCGGATGCATTAAGAGGACTTTGAACCACCCTCTCCAGAGTCCTTTCAGTCCCAGGATTTTGACACGAGCAGTAAAATCTGTGCAAAGCCAGAGAATGCATTGAGAGGCTGTTTATATCCAGATCCATTATTTTTGCAGAGGAGTTTGTAAATGAATAATTGCAAGGGAGGGAAATGTACATAACACGGCTAAAGCAGCATGGTTTACAGTGTTTTCTGATTCCATTTTACTCCTTTATTCTCTCCAGTCCCCAAGGATTTTTCTGAAGGGGCAATAAAATAAAATGGGTGAAACAAAGCCATAAGCCAGTTAAGTCTGAAAGACATGTCATCTCATCTAAAAAGAAGAAACGGACCATTTCCATGCCTAGGGCTGACAGCAACGCCTGAGCTAGCAATAGTGCTATTCCATTTGATTTATAGAATAATGGGGTGACAAATGATGACAAAAATAAACTTTTACTGCAGTGAACTGCTCCTTTATTTATGAAATTTGGCCAAGTAGTGAAATCTTTTATCTGCAAGTTGTAACATGGAGTGGAAACGAGCGATTATGGTGTGGTAATAGTAATCCAGTGATGGAGGCCGAGTCAGTTGGAAATGGATTGAGGTAAAATAACTACTGCACCATGATAAATGTGAACAGCGCTTTGCTGACAGATGATCTAACAGGTGTTCATAACAACTATATAAGAGGATTTATTTATGACTAGCCACAGCCGCAGCACTGTAAATCAACTCCAGCAGCTGCACACCGCTGAAACCAAGTCCCTGATGGAGGAACAGTGCAAGAACCCGAAAGAACACAATTCACTCCAGAATCTTAATCATCAAATAACATGTTTTTTTAAGCAATTACACCACACTGCAGATATCAGAATGTCTTTCCATTACACGAAGCTGAGACACCAACTAACTTTCCCCAAACCCAGGCTCTGGCAGAGGCCCACAGACCTGGATGAAACAGAACAATTTATTTTGGACCTGGTATCAAAGAAGTGCCCTTTATTGTTTTCTGATTAACTACTTTGGTGCTGTTCTGGTGTGGTGCTGATGATAAGGGCAAAAGAAACAGCTCCTCTCTCTGCCTCACCAGGGTGTATTCCCTCTTACCTGTGCTGAATCCAAACATCTGTGCTCCAAACCCCACGAGTGAAACGATCTAACCATCAAAATTCAAATCCCATCCTAACAACACAGCCTCACAGAAAAGGTTATGAGGTCTTTAAACAAAAATAATCCTGTTGGTTTGCTTCAGAGCATTGATCTGAGAACAACTGAAGAAAGACAGCTGAGGGAGGAATCAAAGGTATCAAGTGGGATGGATACCTGCTTTTTGCCAGAATTGGAAAGAACAGTTTAAAAACATAACTAAATTGGGAATTCTTTCATTTCCCTCTCCTTTCATCACAACTGATGTTTTAGAGCCACACAGAATATAATTTGATTTTGAAACGGGATTCAGCAGGTGCTGGTACCTTGTTCTTGGCTGGCACACATGCAGAGTGCAACAAATAGATCCTCAAACATCTACACAAGATCAGGGCAAACCAAAACGGAAATTACATGAAATAATAAATGCTGTGGGGTCAAACTGTTCCGTGTGTGAAGTACTGCCTGCAAAGTGAGGGAAGTGCTCCTCACACCAAGGTGTACAAGGTACAAGCCTCCAGCCGCTGTTTAAGAAAAGATGAGAAGACCTGCAGCGCCTATGGCACTCCTTGTGAAGCTGCAGCCCGGGGAACATGCTCACATGTGTCTGATCAGGGTCACCAGGAGAGGAAGCTCTCACGACGTGGCACTTAGTGCCATGGTCTAGCCTTGAGCTCTGTGGTAGCAGGTTGGACTTGATGATCTATGAGGTCTCTTCCGACCTTGGTAATACTGTGATACTGTGACAGGAAGACCTCACATCCAGAAAAGCCGCCTGGAAATACCTGTAGATTGCTCCAATTTGGGGTGCTCCTATGAGCCTGAGCTGATGAGTGCCAAGACAAGTCTGAAGCTCTGCAGGGTGGCTGGAAGCTTCCTTCCTTTTAATGGCTATACCCCTCATCTATCTGCCCTTTGCCACAGCCAGTGGCTGAACTGCTGCCAGGCATGGCTGATGCAAGATTTCAACACCTTTGAACTGCCTGTCTAGAGTCCACCAGCATTTTTACTGGGTGGGAGGCTGAGAAGGACCTAGGCATTCCAAGAGCACATGGTTTTGAAGGAGCAGGGAGACTTGTCAGCTTAGTCCAAATCCTTCCCACCAAGGGGAAAATCTGGGTCTGCGGTGAGGCAGAGGAAGGAAGTGGAGGAAGTCAGATGGAGAGTAAATTAAGGGAACAGGCCAAACCTTCACATGCTTGTTTCAGGCACACACTGAAAGTCAGATGAGGGCTTGTGAAGATTCAACTTATTTGTACATTCCTCACCAGAAACGTTGGTAGGGTTGCTCCCTGGTACATGGAAATAAGTGAATTCTAGAATGCAGTTTAGACTAATAATCTACTTCATATCTTATACAGCTTCTGACATGCCTCCGTAAATGATAAGAAGTATGGAAGACAGTGAATAAAAATGATACAAAGCAAACCCAAGAAACTGCTGTTATCTACTAACTTCCTGAACGATGACTGTGCAACTTGCACTATTAATGCAAGACATGTACATCTACTTAACTTTGAGGAAGGCAGCATGAATTTTCAAACCACACCACCAACCCAGATACCTGTATCAAGAGATACTGAACCACTAGATCAAGTCACAAAGTGTTGAAAAATGTAAATGAATACAGGAAACTCCCCCAATACCCTTATTATTCACATTTCTATGCTTCAGTATCAAGTATATCAAGTATGCTAGGAACGCAGAAATCACTCATTAAGGTATGTGACTTGTACAGCATTAATATGCTTTTCTTTGGTTTATATAGTGGTACAAAGAACAATTCTTGCTTGTTTTACCCTTTACAAACACAGGTGAAGGTTTTGCAGTTCAGTTTTTTAATCACGAAGGAAAAGGTTATCCACCTTTTCCTCATCACCTTCTCACTGATCCTTATCATCATCTAGTCCAATCTAAGTTTTCTCTGAGATGATGTTATTTTCTATAAGGAATTCTTTTTTCATCTATCTGAGTAACTTCTCAATCACACTTGAAACCTATTAAGTCAAGAAAAAACTTACTCCAGGATTAGGACTTCATAAAATAATGTAAATGTTAACAAAGAACACACACTTTTCTCTTGAGGGTATACAATTTCTGTTTCTTTGTCTGAGAGATACATTAGTATATAGATATTTTGGGTGCTAGCCACACTTAGAACTGTGTTTCTCTCAGAAGCGCAATACATAAAAAGCCCTCTTTAGAATTTGCCACAAGTTAGAGCTACCTTTCAGCTCTACCAAATACCAGCAGAAGATGCAACATTTCTAATGAAGCAACGTTTCCCACCATCCAGAAAGTCAAACCAAAGCAGCACCACTTAGCATCAAAGGACCATGCAGATAGAACAAGGGTACAGTTGTCAAATAACTTCTTTGTATCAGGAAAACATCTGTAGGGAAGCTGAGACTTACTAGGAAAAGCCATGTTGGAAGTGAGGAAAACTGATATGAAATGACAAAGTTCAGCATTTTCAGTCCTGCCATTTATCCAGAATGTGAAAGGAATGTCAAAATTAGTGACACATGCCACAGGCAGGAAAAGCAGGAGCACAAAAGTAGCGCTGCTGTTGGTCTTCTGAGCTTTAGTTCAGTGGATGTGGCTATGAAGCTCTCTTTGCCTCAAGGCCTCATTTATTCACAGGCAGGAGACTTAGTTCACAAAATAAACTTGAAGCAAAGATCTGAATAATCTATTAAGCTAGATGACAGTATTTGCCACAATAGTCTAATAATTAGTATTTAATATAATATTAATTTCTAACAAGTCAGTGCTTTTTGAACAGGCCAATTTGAAAACAGTCAGTTACTGGCCTTGTTGATCAACAAAAATGTATCAGTGTACCAGAAAATCTGAGTAGGAGCACACTACTAGGCACTTGCATGAGAACAGTTTGCTGATGCACATGTAGGGTCCAATCCTGTTGGAATGTAATTAACCAGATTATATACAATACTGACAAAAATCTTTATCAGTTCTCTATGAAAATAAGAAAGAGGAAGCCTCATAGCACTATTTTATTTGCATCAAAAAAGCAATATTTGAGAAAAGGGCAGTGTGTGGGAACAATGCTCTTAATGGATGAGTTCAGGTTTACAAGCATTTCCAGAAAGCAAACAACATTTTGCTGTAGCTTAAGCAACAAAAACTCTCTGAACCATGTAGTTGTTGTGTATTTTGCTGGAACCCATCTGCCATTTTAACTCAGTTTTCAGGCAGTGTGATTTCCCTTGAACTTTATTATCTAGTATTTGTCCACTACAGTGGGGAAAACTAATGGGGAAGAAAGGTAGTGGGGGAAGGGAGCACAGACGGAAGGACTACGGTAGAACAAATGGGAAATACATTTAAAAGCAAGGAAAACTGACAGTAAAATATATGTTCTTTGGTTAGCAAGCAGAAAAAAAGGAAAGGACTGGCATACATGATAGATACACACTAGCATTCTAAAGCAGAAGACAAGAATGTCAAGAGTGTATTCTTCCCCCACTGCCAGATGGAAGGGCTATTATTATAAATGAAAGGCAGCAGTAGTGGATGCCAAGCACTTTTGTTGTGTGCCAGATTCTGAAGTCCAGATGTAAGCAGGTTACCCCTGGGACAGGACAGGCTTCAGCTCCCGCAGCAGAACCGAACCAATCACGGTTTTCTCAGTGTTTATGATGAGCTGTGCTGTAGAGCTCTCCTTCAGCTCCATGGTGACTAGCATCAGTGACCCACTGTGCACAGTTTTAGCTGCAAACCTGTGGTGGGGGAAGAAAACAAAAATCACTGAGGATCTTAAGGTCAAAGACTGCTGACATTTCTTCCTGCAAAAGTTAAATGAGCTGAAATAAAAGAAAATGCTTCTAATTTCATTAATGCATTTCTGGGAATAAACCACAAATTCTTTAGAAACAATTAATTCAGTCTTGCAAACATTTCTGCACACAAAAAGGACCAAAAAGTATCATGTAGGGCTGTGTATTTAATAGCACAAATGAAACTTTATTTAAATACAATTTTAATGCAAATTCTGATGCTTCAGTTCATCTACAATACTTGCACACACTGGCAGCTTGAATTCAACTGCGTAACTATTATCATTTGGTGCCCCAAATAAAATGCAGCTAAGCTAAAACCCCACTTCCAAAACCCCCACATTGTTGTACTTTCAGAGAAGTGCCTCCTCATGCACTCCCACACATCTTGGAAATTAATTCAAACTTCAAATTAACTCAAAACAATTCAACAAACCAAGTTGTTAAAAATGTGGCAAACATCTCTAAATACTCTGTAATTATTAATAACCCCATAAAGCAAATAAAAAGCTCCCACCAACCAACCAATCAGATAAACAGAAGCTAGGACTAATGCACTATTACTAAATTCCAAGACATGAAGAACTCACTAACTACATGGAATTAAAAGCAAAACTAACCTTTTAAGCACCACAATTGACTGAAAAGCAATTTTAGGCACAATGAACTTCTGTCAATCCTGTTAATTCATTCTGCATGCACAGCCAGGCCCAAGAGACTGGAAGGAAGGGGATGACAACAGCCTCATCTTCCACAAGGAGCACACCGTGGTTTTTTTCTGCTTTCCCCCAGCCCTCATCCCTGTCCGTGGTTACTTGACAACAACAAAGTTGCTGCACATGGGCTTTTGAAAACACTAACAAGTGTAGAGCAGGTCTGTGACCCAGTCTGACCCCACTTTGCAGGGCCAATCTCCTCTCCTCTTTCTGAATGACACGTGTCTGAATCAGAGCCATCTGCCTCAATTTGCGCAACATCTTCAGCCACAATAGGACCCAGTTAGCCCTGACAACAGCTCACAATACAGAAAAATCAAACTGCTGGGCTGACAGCCCTCTGTGGGCTATTCAAGAGCAAACCAACTGGTCAGTGTCTCATGTCTGACAATTAGCATGGGCCTTGCAAAGCGCCTACCCAAGCCCTTGGGGAACTGATTAATTACCATCAACATAAAGAAGGGAGTTTATCAGGAGATACTCAAAAAACTTCACTCCAGACTTAATTAAAATATTAGCCACTTAAGCAGGAAGCAGGTTCTCTTTAAACGAGAAGTAATTTCTCTCTTTTTTCTTTTTAAACTAAGCATATCAAAATCTCATAACACATTATACTAATTAAGAAAACATGGGGCACTTCTCTAATGTCACCCATCACAAGTCAATCTATTTTTTTTTGTCTGGATTACAGATGCATTCAAAGACCTCTCTCTTTAACAGGACCTTCTAAAACAGTGCTTTCTTCTATAAAAATTATTTACTTAGCTAGTTACATCAATGATTCCATCTATTTGACTGCAACGCAGAAGATCACTATTTCTCTTGTTGATTTTGACAGGGGGATAATTATACAAACAATAGTCTTATTAGTCACTTTATTTACTTAACAGTTGTGTCTTGGGACAACACAGAAGCAGATTATGTCTGAGTATGCACATAAATAGGTTGGTAGTTGGCTCTCCTGCTGTGTTTCATAGCCCCGAGGCTTCATTTTACCCTCTTTTAATAAAACCTGAAAGTGATACGAAGTCAGCGATTCTGTGAAATCCAGGGTAGGACCAAAGCATCAAAGATGAGTTTTGCACTGATATTGTAAAATATAGATTTGCAAAACAACATAGGGGCTCAACAGCACTCTTTCATACCTCTGATCATAACATTTAAAAATGAATGAAATTTGAGTTTGCCTGTGGTTTGTAAGATGCAAAGGATCTGATACTCAGATAATTTTACACAAAGTAGTAGTATGTAAAACTAGCAGTGGCTTATTGCTTTGTATCAACAGTCACTCGACTGAAATGGCTTACTGAAAAAAAGAATTGTGGCAGCACAGGGTAACTTATTTCACTACCAAAAAAAGATGCACAGAAGAACCACCACACAATAGGTTTACTTCTGCTTTTACACTTTGGAAATAAAAGTATATTCCTTGGAATAAGGAAGACAATTTTGTTTCTAAAGAGAACTGTAACATAAATAACTTTATATGAACTGTGAATCTGAATACAGTAATAAAAGGATGAAGCAGTTGATTTGTGGTTAGAAGACACTAGCAGTAAAACTGATTAGCTAATTATTAAGATGTTTTAAATAAACCATCACTGAAGGATTTGGTCAACAGCAGCTTCTTTGGCTACGTAGATGTCACTGCATGTATATGCTTACCCCTGTCAGAAGTCCACATGGATTTTCCAAAATGTTCCTTGAGCTCAATTAACTACTTTGACCAGAAACCCATTAAAAAAAAATCAGCAGCAAAAATTCACCACTCTACATGGCAGGTACTTATTCTTTGCAAGAAACTTGGTTTTCTTACAAGGTCAGTAATTATTATTTTTTCTAAAAGCTGGTAATACCTTAAAAATTAGACTTCAAATACACCCCTGCCTCTCAAAAAACCCAACTAGAATTCATAAACTCAAGTAAGTCTTAAAACAGTCACAGCAGCACATTATTAAAACCTGGCTTATAATTTGTTTGTAGGTCCAAAAGAAAGAATTTCTCCTAAAAACAGCTCTTAACGTGAGACACTATATTACAGCATGGTTCTGTTGTAACTACAGAGGCATCAGTGAACATTGAAAAAGAAGCAAATAATACTCTTGAGAAAACAACCACACATTCACTAACAGTTTCAAGATGGCTGTTTCTGGTATACTGCAGTTAATTTTCAGTTTTCTTCATGTGATAATATTAATTCTAAAACTGATTTCACATAATCAAAAACATTCAGAAGGACTGGCAGTTGCTAATACTTTTTCTACTTAAAAAATCAAGACAAATTGGAAATATCCTCTGAGATGCATTTGCATATTCTGGGTTTTTCCAAGAATTGTTTTCTTTCAAAAAGAACATTAAATATTCTGAGGCATGTGACATGCAAATAAAAAAGGGAGTAATAAGATTATTTTTACATCAATACAGTACCTGTCAATAGGTAAGGAAATACAAAGAATAAAATTCTAAACCAACATCAATAAAGTACTATATATTTTTAGAAAAGTAATTCAGGCTTTTTTCATCTTTCACCTTTCACCATAGGGACATTTGTTTACAGTAGAGCAGGGTTTGTTACGCGTAAATCAACAGCACTAAAATGTATGTGGCAACCTTCTTCCTCTGTGATTTTTCTGGTCAGGCTAATTTTCCCCTTTTTCTGTTGTACTGCTTACCAGAAGCAGTGACAATGGCCTATGGAGGCTAAAACTTTTTTTTTTCTCCCCCCTTTCTTTAAATCTTGTACATGAAGCCTTCAATTACTGTCTGCTGAAGCAGACAGAATCCTATTAGTAAGAAAGACGATCAGAAGATGCAATGCCCTGCCCTAGTTGTAGAACAATAATTAGTCCAAAGTTGACAAATGTGTAATCAAGTTATGCAGTTAATATATTCAAAGGGGAAAAAACACTGCTGTGAATTAGTCTTCATTTCGTCAATATAAGAAACTACAACTAGGAAGTACTTTCCAGTATATCAAATGAACAACAAAAATATTTATAGTTTCAGTATTCTCAATCCTCCCCTTACTGTGATAAATTCTATGAACAGGTTTTGTTTTAAAATAATTGTCATTTAACGTAAAAGTTGGCAAAATTACTAATTCCTTGTATTTGATCCCTGAGTAAGCTTCAGAACATTAAAATTAAGTATGTGAAATAGCATTACTATGTATTAAATTTCTGACCTGGGGACAGAGTCGTCTTAATACTAAAACATAAGCAGAAATACATTCACAAATAGAAGGATCTCTTTGTTAACCTGGTGATTCTAACCTCCGAGAAAAAAAAACCCAAACCTTGTTCAACATCATTGACTAATAATATGATTAACATTTGCCATGAAAAATAGTATTACAATGTAATGTTTTCTTTTTTCTAGTTCATTTAGTGCCATTTAAAACGATATTATAATACATTCCATTAATATATTTATTTCAAATATTATCCATATTTGGGTTTAATAAAATAATGCAAAATAAATTACAGTAAAACACGTAGTACATTTTCTATTCCCAGAAGTGCTTCTGAGTTTATTCTCGCTTGCCAGTAAGCAATTGCACTGTATCTCTACCAAAAATGCAGGAATGCAAGTGAGTCTCTGAACTTATTGTCTAATATATCAGACTACTCACCATGTACTAATAGATGCCTCATCAACTTTTAACCATCTTCCAAATTCAGTTAAAAAAATGTAACAACATCTTCTCCTTCAAACTTCAATAACCTAGAAGCTTGAATCAAAATATCTGGTCCTCATGTCTAGAAATTCATAATCGTTATACTCCACCTATTTTGTTTTCTCATCTAGTCTGGGCTCGTTGGGTTTTTTTCTTAAACAAGCAGGAATTAATATGGTAAGCATTTCAGAATTGCATACAGTCAGCCTTTTAAAAAGGCTATACATTCTAGCTTGCAGAAACATTAATTAATTCCAAGAAAACCATTACAGAAATATATAAAAGCATTAAACTTGCTCAGATATCTTTCAAATCTAAGATGCTCTTCTGTTTGGTTATTTTTTAAAGCGTTAAATGTCTTCTTTTAAAATAACTAGCTCAGAAGGTTCCTGTTTGTTTTTCAAAGAAAGTGCTGCACGCGATTTCTCACTTTGCAGTACTCAGATACAAAAGCAGTGCTGTCCTCTAGTGGACAACAAACAAGCTAGGCTAGAACAATCTACTTTGATCA
Organism: Rhinopomastus cyanomelas; assembly: GCA_013400115.1. NCBI lineage: Eukaryota > Metazoa > Chordata > Aves > Bucerotiformes > Rhinopomastidae > Rhinopomastus > Rhinopomastus cyanomelas. The sequence continues at coordinate 107,900 of VXBP01010342.1, forward strand.
GCCTCATATCTAAAATGACTCATATATTTTTACCATTAATCCCTAATTTAATTTTTTAGTTATTTTTAAATTCCACATGCAAGTTCCTTAAATACAGCCATACACATAAAAATGCTAAGTGCCTTAAAATTATGTTTAGAATGGCATTCTCTTGATTAAGTATTTTGTATCAGTTAATCAAAACCTTCATATGCTGGTAACACATGAAAACTGTATTAATATGTAGAGGGCACTTTTGTTAGCAAGGAGCAAATGTTAAGGTTTTGGAACATTAGGATTTGATTGAGGAATTAGTGACTATATAGTAGCAACTACTGAATGAATACTTCTATATTTAAACATTTTGGTTTTCTCAGGAATAAAAATATTTATCTAAGAACAGTGATTAACCAGAAAGATTTTTAGTAGGTGTCTGACATAAGAAATAGAAATATGATTGGTTAGCCTAGCTAGGGCCTTATTTATTTTTTTTAAAGCTAGAATTGCTTCAATCACAAATTGAGAAAACACTTAAGAGTTTGAAACTTCTGGCTGAATGCTGAATTACTGCTAACACAGATACACTATTTAATTTAAAATTCTGCCTTCTACAGGTAAAGGATATCAGATGAACTGTTTTGCCTAGGGTATTTAGCTCTCCAATTAAATCTTACTTGAGAAATTAGGAAGCAAAATCAAGGCTGCATGTTTATTACGAGTTTATTTACTTAGCTACCCATCGCAGCATTCTAGAAGAACATAGAAAGCAGACTGAGCCCAACAGCTAAGGAACCACAGAAGCAGAACAGGCAACACAACCGCATCTAAGGAGCTACTGCCAGAGGTAGATTTTGCTTCATTTGAGCTCCTCGACAGGCCAACTGCTTAGTGGAAAACCTTAGGAAAGATTTCTGTGTGCATGCACAGCAAAAGAAGTCTTCTAAAAAGTCTTCCTGGATTTATAAAACCTGCTTGTCAGCTACTGCGAGCATATTTTTGGATTCAAATAGAATAAACAAATCTTACTTATCAGTGAAATATATAACCAAAAGGTGGGTCATAGCCCTTCTTTCTGACACGCTGGAAACAAATGCAGTTGTTAGTTATGGTAAGATGATAGGGTCTGAGGACCAACTTCCTGCCCAAGAATTCTTCCAAATTTTGTACAAATTGGAAGATAACATACACAAGTAATTTTCCAGGTGAACTCTTTCAAATGGGATTTTGTTCCATATAAACCTATGTACATACATGCACAACCATATCTCTCTTCTCCCCACACTAAGTGTTGCTGGATTAAAAGATGCAGGGAGGATAACTGATCACTAAGCATGCCATTCTTAGATAATCAAAATTGTCTGTAAACAAAACCCACTTTCCTTTGAGAATCAGTCTGCCAATATACTATAAATGGGACATGACAGGTTGCAAAATGATAAAAAGGGGTGAATACAACCAGACTGTCAGGCTGATGCATGGGATGGGGAATAAAGGCTAGTGAAAAATAAGTGTTAAACCTTGGGTTTCTGTTTCTTAAGCATTTTATGTAAGTTTCTGTATTGGGTCTAGCTGCTTTCATGTTCCTCAGGATTCCAATGTTTATCCTTTGCAGCACACTTACTGTTATGTTACATCATTTCAACAATGTGGTTTTGATTTTGCTAAAGAAAAACTATGCAAGCCTCTGAAAGACAGTGGAAGATGTTTTATTTCTTGTTCAACACTTGCTTATTCACAAAATCATATTGGTCATGGGTATGCACAGCAAGTTCTGAACAAACTGGCCTATCTACACATGCAAATAATTGATCTTAGAAATAAAAGTCCCAGAAGCAGCAGGTCACTGCATGCAATGCTGTGCTTGAGCTAGTTAGACCTGCCCCAGCAATGAACAGGAGTGCACTTTTGTGCTGCTTCTTTTAAGCTAGCTTGTTTGCTGCTAATTCAACCATCTACTACAACTACATCCATATGATGAGAATCTCTCCTCTGCAAGTTCTAGTGATCTCTAGAAAGAAAGCATGGCCTACTACAACAACCACTTTCATGATGGTAAAGGAGAAGAATATTAAGCTCATTGTTTAAAAATGTGAATGAAATAGCTGTAATGATGCAGATGAAGGCTTCCGTGTTGAAAGAAGATGAGGTTTGATTTTCTCCAAAACATCAGATTGTCTCATATTTTATTTCTGCAAATAGATATTTGATCATTTCAAATCAGAGGACTGAAATTAACGCTGCCATCTTAGAGTGCTGGTCAAGTGTTAAGCCCATTCTGATGAACTCCGTAACAGAGATATGTAGATGACTCTACACTCACTTTCTAACCAATTACTTTATGCTACTAATTTTGCAACCCTTACAAAACACGACGGCAGCAACAGACTACTTCAATGGACTATAAACAAGTTGAAGTTAACTAGAATTTACTCTTCATACACACCCTGATGTGTGAACCTTCAATGTCACTGATTGGGGAATGCAGTCTTCAAGAATGAAAAATGTGGACGAAGTGCTCTACTTTGCATCACTTTGCAAAGCTACTGTTGTTAAGGGAAATAATCTACAAGTCCACCATGCATCCTGGTTAAGAAATGCTTCAGGAAGTGAAAGTAGAGAGGTAGGCCAGCTCATAATAGCATGACACTTCATGCCATAATGCATTATGTTGTTACACCAACAGGCATAAAACAAAGTGAAAGAGTGAAGAAGCAAATCCAGTTTGTGATCCCAGCTCTGAATGGACTTTTCTGCTACATGCTACTGCCAACACATTAAAGCTTTTGAACTGTATTTTGTAGGTAGTGGAAAGAAACGTTTTCTATGTGTATTTCCATTATTTCCCTTCAAAGACAATTTCCCCAGAAATGCCTCTCCTGCACACAAAGGGTCATACGTAATACTAGACAATATTTTGATGCTTCCAAGAGGATCATAGGAGCATTCAAGTCTTTATGATTAAAGTCTCCAACTAGTCATCTCATTCTATCACCATCTGTTGTCTTTTGCTTTATTCAAAACAAAGAAAATGAAGATGACCTATCCTGGTATAAGGTTAAGGAGCTGGAAACGAATAAAGGAGAAAAAGATGTGAGGAACTTTTAGAATATTCATCTGAAAGGAATAAGCAACACATGTTTGGTTTAGGTGATCCTGCTGTTGCAGGCGGATTAGACTGGATGATCTTTCGAGGTCCCTTCCAATCCGTAGTGATTCTGTGATTCTATGCTGAAAGTAACACTATCAAGACAGGTATTTCTGGATAAATTTGGCTTGTGTTGGTTAAAAAGAAAATTATGAAAAATCTTTAGATCAGTAATGTCTTCATCATATTTCAAAATACAACACAACAGCCTAGAGTTTGTATTTTATATAGAAAGTATTAAATTTTATTGTCTAAGTAGACACAGGAAGCTGCAGTCATATGACTTGGTCTAGGTGATCCTGCTGTTGCAGGGGGACTGAACTAGATGATCTTTTGAGGTCCCTTCCAATCCCTAATGATCCTGTGAAGCCCACAGAAGAATCAACACTCAGGGAATAAATGTGCTCAATTACATATCCTCTTATCTTGAAGATGGCAAAATTTCTGGTAGTCTTTCCCTAATGAAAAAAAACCAGCAAATGTACCTCAGCTGAAAAGTACATGGCCTCTAAATGTAGTTATTTAAGCAGGTTGAATTTCTTGCAGGAACAATGCTTTTCTTTCACAATGCCCACAAAAGTTTTCTGAATCACAAGATAGAAGCTTGGTGCCTTAGCTGATTTTTTTTGATACCACTTTGTCAACATTTAAGCAGTCACCTCATTATCAACCTTTCATTTCTTAAATAGTTTTAATAAGCAGTTCTAAGAACACTGAACATAGCTATACTGAATACAGCAACAATTAACCTAACTGTGAAACAAGATTGTAAGGAAAATGCAACTTTTTTTTAAGGAGACATATTTACTCCTAAAAAAATTTTTTTGAAATGCATTTCACATTCTTTGGTTTAATACAGGCCTTTAAAACGGAAATAATGTTTCCCCCTGATAACAGAAGCGAGAAAGATCAACACATAAAATAGTTAAACCTTATTAAGAATGTACCATATGCAGACTTGCAAGTCCCAGTAATCTAATAGCTTGCATAAACTCATTTGAAGAGCAGTTAACTACACTTAAGGAAGTAAAATATCACAGCAGATTTATTTTGCAAGTGTACGCATATAAATCTGCACTTCTGTGTTCTGATATAGACACATATTGATTACTGAGTTAAAATTTTTTATGGCTATCACTTCAGGTAAAAAAAGTCAGAAAAAGAATTTAAATTAGAATCAGTAGTATTTGTTTTACATTAACTCTTCAATTATTACTTTTCAAATAAATATAAAAATTCAGTAGCTGTATGGTAAAGAGAGGAAAAGCACACGTACAAAGAAAGTATTAACATACTGTCTTATGGACTGACATACAGCTGATGTATTTGATATGCTAACACTTATTTAATCTTTTCATTAGTGACTGTATGCTATTCTCTTGATATTTGTTTCAAGTATTTATTTTCAGATTGTGATTATATTTGCTCTAAGTGATTTTACTTGGTGCAAAAACACAGTCTTAAATAGGGTTATAAATTTAAGGAGCAGTAACTGCATCCCGCCAGGATGACATCTTCATTATGAGTGCATGTATGTTTAGACTGAAAAGAAACCAAGAAGTGCACACCTGTTCATGTCCATCAGATACACTAGTATTAAACCACATACATTTCATTTTGAATGAGTAATTGCATTACCAAGCAATACACACTTCTTTGCAGTAACTGTCATCAAATAGCTATACTCAAGTTGGGGATGACCAACTAACAGGTTAATATAATTCATGCTGCACAATGCACTGTGTCAATTTAAAAACAGTACATCTTTTCCTGTGTAAAAGGGTATGTACTAGGCACTTCCAATAAATGAACTCAAGTAGTCCTCGTAGAACAGCATGACAAGTTAAAACAAGTTCTTCTATATACTTGTAATATAAGAAACAAGTGGCAAAATTAAAGAAAAACAGAATTTCTAATGTATTTTTATTGAATCTGTACCTACTTTGTCAAGGTAAAAGGTGACTATTTTATCATCTTGAAATAGTGTCACATAAATCAAACATGGCTCAATTCCTGCATCCATGAGATTTTCCAAGAAGAGACTCCATTTCTCTTGACTTTTATCGCAAAGCTGAGTTAATCCAAATACAGCTGTACAGTAAATATATATTTATGCATCAGTATTTCAGCCATTTGATGTTTCTGAGTTTTGAAAAGTACTAACTAATCTCTATCTCAAATATGCATTTATCTAAATTTACGATTGACTTCAATGATAACGTAGCACTACGTAAAAGATGAATGGGTCCATCACACTATTCATTAATGTTCTCATTCCCGTTCTCAATAAAAACTAGGTGCAATTATGACTAAAAGTATCTGTGAACTTCTGTTACTTCTGTTATGGTGAAGCAAATGAAGAGCTGCTTTCTAATGCTCATAATTTCTGGTAGACAATTTAAGTTCTCATAAACAAATGTTTTTGCCTGATGGACATTAGAAATGCAAACTATTCTGAAACTACCGAATGCATTCTGTTTTGAATTAAAATAAGGAGTGCTCTAAAGCACTGAATACTTCCATCCAAGCATAATAAGCCTTCAACAACTGCCTTTGAAGGAGTGCATCCAACAGGAACTGTAACTCTAGTTGTGTATCTACCGTTGGTCATTGACTCTGTTTTGTGGGAAAACTTGAAAAAAAAAAAAGAGCAACGGAAAGCAAGATCAAATGAGAAACCTATCCACAATCAGTCAAGAAACCTGTGGCTAAGCTAGGAACTTAGCTATTATTTTAGGGAGCCTTTTTGAGACTCAGTCACAAAACAATCCACCCCTATGTGATTCTCATGTGATGGATAGGGTAAAGATAGAGAACACCTGTATACTGCAGACACTTCAGTCTCTCTTGATTGACACTCTCACCTAGTCTTTGAATTGATGTTGAGAACACAGGCTGTATAGATCCCTCAGGGATGCAACAAATGAGAACTGTTTCATGGAGGAGCAGGTGTCAATAGTGACAATCATTTCAGTGCAATTGCACTAGCTGTACCATGTTTTTATGGTGAAACAGAATTTTATCATCGACCGTATCAAATACACAGGAAAATCCAGCTGGGTTAATGTTAATGCAATGCAATACAAATGCTTAGCGATGCAAAAAAAAGACTGAACACAACAGAGCAATATCAGGTTGTTAGTCTTGTGCAGGCTACAGGATCATCACCATTCCAAACTGCCATCTCAGTCAGCATAATTTCAAAGAAAAATATTGTTCTTTGCTTTAGAAGAAGGTACTTTGTTCTTAAAAGAGCAACATTCCAGGGGCTAAAGAGATTATTCACATTCTGAAACAGTTTTAGCAGACGCTGAGATGTACGCCTTTTCTTACTCCAAGACAAGGTTAACAGCTTCCTATTATGTCTTACTGCTGTTGTTTGTGTCCACTCAAGTTTTGCACAAACGGCATTTTTACTGTTCCTGTCACAAATGAGAAGCCACACAAATTCACAGGACTAAACATTTTGAGCCAACTACATGAAAAGCTGTCATTAACCAACAATCACACCAGTTTCACTGACATTCTGCCCCATGGCTTTTGCAAGAAATGGATTGATCTACACGCAACACTTGGAATTTAGGTAGACCCAACTAATTTCTTAGCAGGTCACTGATTCTCTTTACATATACGTAAGAAGGACAAGGAAATGTTCAATTAAATGTTCAACCTGTATTTAAAGGGATCTTCATCCAACTGAAAAAAAAATTCTGATTCCATGCTTTTCTGGTCATCATAGGTAAAAAAATTGATGTAGGAAAACGAACTGTTTCTTACAGAGTATAAACCTGAATAAGGTCACTTACTTTTGGAATAACCATAGAGTTACTCTTTAAAGCATTGTGCTTTAGAAAAGTGCTTTCTCCCTTTGAAACAAAACCAGAATAGGACAATTTCGCCATATTCTATACAGTAAGTATAGGCATTTCATTGTCCTCTATACGCTCAAATAAAGTGCTGAGGAGTACTTAGGCTCCAATTCATAATGACTTAGGATTGCATGTTACAGTGCAACTGGGTATCTTATTTATTCATGTTTTTCATGGTAAGATTTACCATAATATTATCAAAGGCTGACAAAACGTGAATTACCAGCTTCAGGTTAAGAGATGGTTCTACTATGAATGACATAGAATCTTACCTGTATATGTTATCTTGACCAGAAGGGACTAGACCCAGGTTTGCTGCCTTCACTACCCTTTCAATTATTATAGGTCTGGCAGAGTTCTGTGGAGCAACAGCTATTGTAGCAGATGTCTCATTCATTCCTGTCAGCACCCCTAAAACATGTAGTTTGTTAGGAACACTTTAAGATTTGCCACTGCTTATTAAGCACAAAACCAAAATAAGAGACTTCTAAACAAAAAACCAGATTTGCATTACAAATCAAGAAGATAATTTTACAAGAAATTACATAATTACATTACTTTAACATATTACTTGCAATACCCTATTATTAGAAGCAAATTACTAATAACTGAACAATTACATGTTCAATACTAATGCAACTGTGAAACCAAGATGATTCATAACTTAAAGGTTACATAACTTAAAGGTTAACACTGAAATGAAATATTAAGGATGATTTGGAAAAGTGCAGATAAGGCCTTATACAAAGGCACCTTCTGATCTTTCAATCATAATGCTACTGCATTTAACTATAACTTCATATCCAATTGCTAAAAAACACTGAAATTTTGAAAGTAGTCTCTGGTTCAATGCAGTTCATGCATATAATGTCAGCAGTTTGAAACTGGGGAATTTAGTTAGTATTTGTCTAAAATGCCATGATAAACTATTTGATCACAATAATTTGAGTATCACTGCAAAATAGAAAAGAAATGTCAAGCTTATGTGCACATATGTGACTTCAAAAATAAAGGAGGAAACGTTCGGGGACATTTTAACAAAAAACCCTGCTTTTCTCTTCTATCAACATCCTTTGTTTGGATGAAGGATTTGCTGGCTGCTTGCGATTATTAAAACTCAACATCAACCACACTTAACATTGTATGTGCATTTTTATGTTACGTTCAGAAGCTGAAAATGCAGACAATGAAGCACAGTACTTTAGGCAGAAATATGAAGCTTCTTGAAATCCATGATAAAATTAACAATGAAACCAATGCAAAATACTCAATAGACTCATATTTTAAGATTGTACATACAGAGCAAATGGCACTAAGATGCTTAATAGATCAATTAAAAACATAAATCCAACATTTTAAGGCACCAGAATGTGCATTAGCTGGTGTGTCACAAAACAAGAAATAACAAAATAAAAATGGAACAGCTAATAAAAAAATAACGGGGTATTTCTGAACATGATCTGCTCTTGAAGAGAACAAAAATAAGCACAAGACTTCTACAAAGAACAGCTTTATCTTGGGAATACAACATTCTGTTTCAAATTGTTTAACTTCACTGTTAGGCAAATGCTTTAAAAAGGACATATGCAGACTAAAACTGCTTTTAAGCAGAGCATAGGGACTGACATAACACTGCTGAGAGATGTGTGCACTCATTTAGGATTTAAACCTTCTCCATTAAGCTCTATTGAAGAGCAAATGCTGAATAAATGAATGCAACTATGTTTATGTTAAAAGCCTGTTTCCTGCAGCATGTAATTAAAGGAAATGTTGTACAAAGCCAGTACTTTTGTCAAGCTCCTGTAAATGGAAAGATGGATAGCACTCAGAGAAGTGAATGCATTGCTTCATATTTAACCTTAACACTCTTGTCATTAATGGTTTGTCTAACTTGTTCTATAAAAGACAAGGTACTGCTCCACTGAAGTAAAATTAAAAAAATCAACTAAACCATGCTTTTCAGAACAGAAGATTCATTATCGTCGACTAATGTATTGGCATAAAGCAAAGTAACATCCTATCAAGTAAGGCACACATTCAATCTGCCTTTTCACCCCCCTTTATTTTTAACTCATGCTGTTTTATTGTTATAGGCAATTTGTACCACTCAGCATGACAGTGTAAACTGAATCAAGATTAATTTACATGCAAAAGAACACTTAGGAGAGCAGCATGGTAAGCAAATGTATTGTCTCGATTGCTGAGGTGGAAAAGAACCTGGAAAGAAAAAAGGGCGCTCTAATTAAGGGGCATCAAATATGATTGCTCGCAGTAGTCAAGGGCCAGAAAATAGTAAATGTCCAACCATTTAAAGAATTAGCATCTTGATTGTTAGGAGGACAGGCTGGATATATAAATCTTAATAAAATTAAGTAAACAGTTTGCTTACTTAACCAAGGTTCTTTTGTTTTGTTTTGTATGAAAATGTGGAGCACTTATACACTTCTGACAAAATTATTTAAAAGTATGTCTGCAAGGGGCAAGAAACATTCTTAACACTTAAAAGTAGTTTTCACTGGCTATTTTAAAAACACCTTCATAAAAATTCTGATTAACAGCCAGCTATAGCATCACATGCCACTTTTAGTATTGTTTGAAACATGAGAATCTGACCAGACCACAGAATAGCAATGAATCTGGATTAACTAAATGATACAATGAAAGAACTGTACATGTTTTTAATAATGAAAGGAAATCAAAGCAGAAAAATTACTGGTAGGTAACAATGTATGTGAACTACCAGACTAGTCCTACCCTGAACCAAGGCAGGGGAGTTTTGGTACCAACTTTCAAAAACAGCAGACAAGTAAAAATTTGGATACAGAGTTCCCAACAGTACATGTTCCACTTACATATGTGACAAAAATTGGACTTTTCATGGGGATATGATGTAAAACTGGTTATAAAATCCTGAGGCCTGAAGATCAGGAAAATATTTAACCACAAAGTATATTGCAATACAATTTTTATCCACTGCTTCCAAATTGTCAATCACATCAACCACTAACTCAGCTGCTGCTCTGGGGAATTACCTCACCAGAGGATTTCCCAGCTCAGGAGGGATGGGAAAACAGTCGATCAAGGCTGAGTGTATCATACACAGCAGCTCCAGCTTTCTGCTGCTACCACCAGATAAACTTTACAACCATGAATATTCAATAACCTGTCTGTTCTTTCATTATGCCATCAGGAAGAAAATGGACATATACGAATGCAACAGACAATACAAAACAGCAGAGTGTAATTGAATAAAGATCCGTAGCAATGAATTGTCTTCTACATAGCAGTATTATACCAGCTATTTCCTCTTTAGCATTCTTATTAGGTTCCACATGCAATTTAGACATAAAAGCAATACATATTCACACTGTCCCCTAATGTAATCCTGCATTTCTAATATTCACTCCTCAATCCTTCACTGTTTTTTACCTATTTGTTTTGGTTGTAATTAAAGTAAGGCATCTCCAGACTTGAACCATCTCAATACAAGAAAAATACAAGAAAAAGAAAAAGCACGACAGTGAAGAACAAGATGTATAAATTAGATTCATTTGGATAACAGAGACAAATAAAAGTTGAAGACAAACCAAAATACTACATACTGACTTCTAAACTGCCCTGTATTTATTATTGTAATTTTAATTTTTCATTTAGCATGATGACAAAGCAATTCTCCTGAAATGCTTGTTGCTACTAGATAATTGTAATAAATACTGATGTGAAATTTAGAACAGAGACCTCTATTACCACAAATATTCTGGAACAGCTGATATCTCCAAGCAAAAAGATGAAATAGAAAAGGTTTTTAAACCTGTGCTAAATTTGATCGCATCAAGTCCTGCATCAAAGAATGAATTCAGGAAGACAGTGAGAGAGAGAGAGATACAGAAATGCCAAGAGACCTTCAAGGATTTACAAATACTTCATATAAACAAATTTTCAAATAGCTTTATTCAGAGTAGCCTTTCTGCTCTATTAAACATAGCAAACAGCTGCCAGATTTATTCAGACAAATAATCAACAACCATAGAAGTAAAATGGCAGAAGAAAAAGGAATTTTGGCAACAGCTCCACAGAGGACCATAGCTATTCTCCAAGTACACTTCTTCTATGTACTCATGGTTCTGTATGGTCAGTCAGGAGGAAAAAAAGGCCCTCAGTCACAGTAAAACATACAAAAACTCTATCAAAATATCATAAAGCGAGCCAATATAAAAACAGAGACAGAGTGTGTGAGGGGGAAGCAGCACAGTAACCTGCCTTCCTTTCACTACAACCTCACCTACAATGTTTACAAGGAAAGAGTTTAAAATAAGCATGCCACAGTCTCGCTCAATCACTCACCTTGGTTTGCTGAGCAGGTAGAAAGCAGAGAAGCAGGCTTTAGCCAGCAATGTGTAAGAACAGCAAATAGGTATCAATTGGTTAAGAAAACAAAGCACAATCTTAACTTTTCACTGCAGCCACTAAGCTTAACTGAAAATGATCTAGGCAATGTTTAAACTACTTTGTTAATAATTTAAAAATACAAAAGCAAGAAATGCTCTAAAGCAATAATTAATAATACATAGCATTACTCATTGGTGCTCTTGGCTTCCTGATAGATATACTGAGTTTCTGAGCTTTACAAAGCAATGAGATAGGATCCCACGGGTATATTCCCATCTCAGTGTGAAGAGATTTACACATATAAATCCCCATACATTGAGACAGAACAGTAAAAACTATTACATTTGAATGCATCCAAAATGCAATCATTTATATTTTAAAATGTCCATGAATGATATCCAAATTAAAGATAGTAGTCTGGATTTTCTATTCAACACATCGTCAAAGCTAAGTTCAATTTTCTTTAATTACTTTGTATAAAATATGCAAGTCCCTAAAATGCTTTACGGAAGTTAGTGCTTCGACTAGCATCAGAAACTTACATTATTTAAAGACCCAATAAAGAAGAATGCAGAACTACATAAAACAAGCCATCTTTCTTAAACAGCATCCCAACAAGAATAGTTTTAATGCATAGTTTTTTAAAAGAAAAGGATTAAAATAAAAGTCCCTGAGGAATGGGTACACTAATAGTATTTAAAAGTAGCCCTGGACTAAAGACTGGTGCAGGAAAACATGGTATCTCTGTGTATTTGGCTTACTACCTTGAGCTCTCCAACTTTCTGCTTTACTGCTACTAGGAAAGACATTCACACTTCATGAGAGGAAAATAGAAGACTTGTAAATAAATAAACAGCCAAAAGAATGTTTCAGGGTAAAGGATTTTCATCTTGAAACAGACTTGTACCCTTTGTACTTTTAAAGGTTCACTGAAAACTGTCAAATTCCACTGCACATACTTTAATACATATATTTAAATTAAACAGCTAGTATCAGACTGAATGCTAACAGAGACTAACCCAAACAGCAACACCAGAAGCACTTGCTGTATGCTTGGAAACTGAAAGGAACACAGTCCTAATTCAAATACATTTTCTGAAGCTGCTGAAATATTTCTCACCTTGCTCCTTCTTAAAGTCCTTCTCTGACATAGTGACAGGCAAAAGCAGTTCTCCAACAGGGGGCTGAATGTTAACATTGAAATGATCATCCTTTGTGCTGGGACAACAGAAATTACATAGAATCAACCAAGTGCTTCAATATAGATTAATACATACATATCAACTCAAATATTGCTGTGGAATCTACAAACAGTGTAAGAACTACATGCATGAATTCCACCTTGTTAAACCAACAGCCTGGTAATTTCTTAGATCAGTAAAGATGATGCACTGTCTCTGGTGGAAATATTTATCCACTACAAGTATTATCTTATATTTCTGGTAAACATAACTTTTAATAATAATTGTTTTTATTTTATAATAACAAATTGTACTTATACTCTAAAAGGCATCATACTCAAACTAAATGCCTGCAAAGGACAAATTATGCATCTTAGAATTCCCTTAAAAGCACCATTATTTACAGATTGCCAGATTGCCCCCTCAACAACAGCTGTCTCAGAAACAAGGGTAAACCTAGGAAAGGTATAATTTCAGAAAAAAAAAAAGATCATTATTGTCTGACACACACTCTCCCAAATTAAAACAAAAAAACTAAATTTGGTAGTAAAAAAAATATTTCTGATCACTTCAATTTGGCAACATTTCTGTATTTAAACAAAACCACACAGCATGCTGGTTGATGTAAAAGCACACTGGAAAACTTCAGAATGTAAGGCAGCTTTTTCCCCAGCAGAGATTAAAAAAAAAATTACTATGGGTAGCAACACATATTACCAAATGCTTCAGATTCCTCCCTAAGAAACAAATAGCTCTACCCATCCATTCAATTCTCTACATTTCCACCTGTCTTGTAGTTCTCCAAGTCTACAAAAACTCAAGATGCATTCACTCTGCTATGTTGGGTGGACTGACTCTAAGGGATTTGCCTACCAATTTTGGGTAAGTACATACAGTTAAATTCTTTGTTAATGCTCTGCCAAATGATAAAACAACATTTTAAAAAACGAACACTTTTTTCCCTGATAATAACTAAAAGTCAATACCTATTGATTGTCAATATGCCTCCTTAAATATAATGACATAATCATTAGAATGGAAAACCATAATCACTTAATATTCATGGCATTTAAATTAACCTCAAGTATCTGCTACAGATTATTTTACAACTGTATAACTTCAAAATTCTGAAATAAAACTGACTGAAGGAAAAACCCAGCACTACAGATCAAAAACATATAAAACATATGTCCCTCCCTACGGAAGTGATTCCGTAGTTCCATAGGAAACACAGAACAATTCAGATTTGAAGTGGCACCTTGAAATACTAATTCTGTCTCCTGCTCAGCCCAGAGCCACCTCAATTCATGTTATTCATGGCGTTATGCATTTGAGCACTTTTTATCTCAGAGAGAGATTTCATCATATATCTAGTGGGTAAGTTTGATAATAACACTGGGTCTTGCAGTACACCTATGTAATTCCCCACAGTACACAGTAAGGTAAATTCCAGGGCATTTAATTAATTTATTTATACTTTGAAGAACATAATTAGCATAGAATCCGTTTAAAGAAATACTCCAAACATGTTTTGAATGTTGAACATTAACATTTAAGAATCTATCAAACAATTGGTTCAATACGCACTGAAACATACATGAAGTGGTGTACCTCTTTCCTTTGCTGGTAGATAAAAGATGAAAAAGCCTATCTCAAAGCATAACTGTTTTGAGATTTAAACAATGAAAGACTGTATTTTCTGGTATTATTAAGTGTAAATTAGTGGAACATATATGCTTAAAGAGATGTCTGCAGAAGCAAGCTCTACAAGAATCAAGCAAATCTCATGAGGTATAACAAGAGTAAGTGCAAAGTCTTGCACCTGGGCAAGAACAACCCCAGGTACCAGTACAGGCTGGGGACTGACCTGTCAGAGAGTAGTTTGGGAGAAAGGGATTTGGGGGTTCTGGTGGACAGCAGGATGACTATGAGCCAGCAATGTGCTCTTGCGGCCAAGAGGGCCAACAGCATACTGGGGTGGATCAGAAGAGGAGTGGTTAGCAGATCAAGAGAGGTTCTTCTCCCCCTCTACTCGGCCCTGGTGAGACCACGCCTGGAGTATTGTGTCCAGTTCTGGGCTCCTCAGTTCAAGAGGACTGGAGAGGGTCCAGCGAAGGGCAATGAAGATGATGAAGGTCGAGCACCTTCCTTCTGAGAAGAGGCGGAGGGAGCTGGGTCTCTTTAGCTTGGAGGAGACTGAGGGGTGACCTCATTAATGTCTATATATATTTAAGCGGTGGGTGTCAGGAGGATGGAGCTGGGCTATTCCCATTGTCATGTAGTGATAGGACGAGGGGCAATGGTTGTTAGCTGGAACGTAGAAGGTTCCACATCAACCTGAGAAGGAACTTCTTCACGGTGAGGGTGACGGAGCACTGGAACAGGCTGCCCAGGGTGGTTGTGGAGTCTCCTTCACTGGAGATGTTCAAGGCCCGCCTGGATGTGTTCCTGTGTGACTTGGTCTAGGTGTTCCTGCTGTGTCAGGGGGCTTGGACTAGATGATCTTTCGAGGTCCCTTCCAGTCCGTAGTGATTCTATGATTCTATGAAATAGGGATGTCTGAAAACACTACCTCACCACTAGTTTGCAAAAACGCCCTTGCATTTAATGGGAAGCTTTAGGGGCAAACAATGTTACTCTCATTATTGCTTTAATAATTGTTAAACATTTGTAGTTTTGTATTGCAGTTTTAAGACTTAAGCTGCTTTCACGGAGTAATTCCAGGGATCACAGCAATTTATGTTCTGATGTACACAATTAAGATGAACAAATGAGAGATGGCAATACTCCTACAGGAACAAAGACAGACTTAGCATCTCTGTGCTAAATGACACCGCGAGACTAACACTCAGTTCTTTTGAAGTCTTAAGTTTTCTTCAGATGACTGCAGTGGGCACAGCTAGAACCTATCATTTGAAACCTCTGCCCATTTTCCTTATTTCCTCTCTGTTTCCTTGACTGTTTTATTATGAAAGGATTAGCTCCAATGGGTACGTGGGAAAGTTTTCTGCCATAACAAAGGATTTGTGGTCAATGATGGCAAGATCTTCTTTAAAACTAATACAAATAATAGTATTGTTTGTGAATGAGTTCTTGCCAGATTCCACAAAAGCAGGTTTTAGATTTTTAATTTTCAAAGATTTAAAAAAAATTGTTATTCTAATAACAGACTAGGAATATTCTTTGTGCTATATATATAATACTTTTTGTTTCACTCCCACTATCTGCCTGACGAAGAATACACCTACCACAAACTATTTTGGTCTTGTACTCCAAAACCAAACAATGGAAGAGGAAGGGCAACACAGAACAAAACAGACCAAAAAAGTCTAGTCGAATTTGCTCACAGCCTTTCTGAAGAAAGGAAAAGACTACATCCTAACAGAAGTATGAGTAGTTGCTTGTGCCCAGCCTGCCTTTTACCAGGTCAGTCATGCATTTGAATATGATTGCTTGGTGGAACAGGGACAACTGAATACTTTAGAGTAATGAAGAGTAGACTACCACACAACTTGTCTTAATAGCCAACATCTGTGAAGAACGTGGTGGTCTGCTTACAAAGCACTAGGGAAGAAAACAGTGACAAACAAGTGAAAATGCAAGTGACAGTGATGTGAAGACAGTCCTGCATACCCAAGAATATCTTTTACTGTATTATGTAATGTATTCTACTAGGTAATTTTAATTAGATGATTTTGTGCAAACATCCTGAATGAATGTTTGCATGCTGTACTCAGCTGATCCTCTAAATTTACTCCTTTTAGCAGTTCTGCTGAAGAAGATTCCTCTATTAACACAACAGGAGGTAAGAAAGCTTCATGCAGAAAAATTGTTAGAAAAAAGCATTTAGAAATAAAGTTTATGATTTAGATTTTTGACAAGGTAGAACTTGTGGATGGGATACTGAACAAGGTTTTTTAATGTCATTCATTAAATTTAGCATTTATTTATTTTTAATTATTTAGCATTATTTAGCATTTATTATTCAAAAAAATGCTAGATTCTTTGTGCCACACCAACCTCTTACAGAGTAACTAGCAAAAAGTGTTCTTCACACAGTTGAGGGCAGCTAACTGAACTGACAGCTTTCTTTTCTATTCGTGTAGCAGCAAGAGGAGTGTATGTACAGGGTCTCAGCGATTCTTGTAACACTGGGACATATATAGGGTAACCAGTCCATGCTTGGAAAAACCTCTGTTGGGTGTTAGAGCAGTGCATTTCTCTTTCTTCATGGGAGTTCTGATTATACTCTTAGCAATTACATTTTAGAATCACAGAATCATAGAATCACTATGGATTGGAAGGGACCTCGAAAGATCATCTAGTCCAAGCCCCCTGACACAGCAGGATCACCTAGACCAAGTCACACAGGAACACATCCAGGCGGGCCTTGAACATCTCCAGTGAAGGAGACTCCACAACCACCCTGGGCAGCCTGTTCCAGTGCTCCGTCACCCTCACCGTGAAGAAGTTCCTTCTCAGGTTGATGTGGAACCTTCTACGTTCCAGCTAACAACCATTGCCCCTAGTCCTATCACTACATGACACTGAGAATAGCCCAGTGCCATCCTCCTGACACCCACCCCTCAAATATTTATAGACATTAATGAGGTCACCCCTCAGTCTCCTCCAAGCTAAAGAGACCCAGCTCCCTTCCGCCTCTCCTCGTAAGGAGAGGTTTTTTTGCAAAAACTAGGCAAAATGTTGCATGGCATGGGCATGCTTCCTATACCAAGATGTTTGAAAGACAGGTAAACAATATCCTGCATAATTTTAAAAAGAAAGGAGAGAAGAAATTATTTTCAAATACAAACACAGACTTTGAGAATAGATAAGAGTTTGGAAGGAGAGAACGAAAAGAATGTAGAAGAAGTAAGGACAGGGTTTTTCTCCAGCTGTCAAACATGTAAAGAGCACATCTCACTTTCATATTTAGTCATTCAATGGACACCTACAAGAAGCTGAAGATTTGTATACAGGATCTTAAAAATGCAGACAGGAATCTGAAATGCTAAATACATTTACACAACATAGTACAAGGGCATGTCTAAGCAGTGACCCTCTGCAACCTTCCTCAACCTTCTTTAGAAATTCAAATGTATTTATTCCAAGGATCCAAGGCCAAATTCTGACATAGCAAAGCTCCCAAATCTATATTCAGACACCTAAGTAAACCAGCATGCTGCAAGGAAGATGTAAGACTATCTGAAAACTAGAGATATGCCAGATAATAAACATAAAGTAAGAGTCAGTGATAGGATTTTTAAGGTCATGATTACTGGTAGCTCAAGGATTCAAGAGAAACGAACCCATGTGGAAACACACAAAATCTGACAAGGAAAAGGAACAGAATTTCACATTGGTGTACTGCAGTTAGAGTGTAACATTAAGGATCCTTTCCTCTGCTGATTCCTTCCTGGTGTCTCGCTGGGACGGTGAATACACTAATGCTTAACTAGGACTCAACAAGGTGCCACACTATCATTCATGTGAGTGAGCCAATACCAAATTGTTTTACATTTCTAAGTTTTTCATATCCTGCTGGCAGTACCTGAACAAAGCAACAGTAACACTGACAAAAAAAATTTTAAAACACTAAATTCTGTTGTTTAGTGCACTTTAAATTTCTTCTTGAGATGCATTACTGTGAGAAATGCCAGTGTGACTGTGGTAGCATGTCTATGTAAGGAGATGGCATGAAGAAAACAGCAATGAAAAGACGTTTTCCTTAAATGTACGTATTGGGAGCGTCATAATATGCACTCTAAACAAATGCATTAGGCTCAGTTTTCACTTAAGCAATTTTGTATCTTTTTAATTAGATATGTAATCTTCGTAAGCTTTGTTTAATAGAAGTAGTATTTATGAGGGAGGTCTTTCAAAACTCATTTTTGCAAGCCTCTCTCTATAATGCAGTTTCTCCTTCACTATCCTTAATTTGTATGCCAAATTCAGGAAAAGATCTAAATATTTTATTTCATGTTTGCTTATTTCTTTATACAGTTTGCATTTATTGAACCACTAGCACAACAGCACATCCCCAAGCAGAAAGGTAATGTTTGCTATGCAAAACACACTGTCCATGATTGGCATCTAAGACCAATTGATCTCCCCATTACCACTATCTCCCTACCCCCACAAGCTTTACTACAAAGCTATTGATTTAAACACTGCCGATCGGTTTCCATTTTCTGATTTTGGGCAGGCCAATTAAGAAAGTGAGTAATTGTGATTACAGTGCTTCAGGATCAATTACATTTGATGCAAGACAAAGTGGTCCTCTTGGAACAACGTAAAGAAAATTATTATGATCAGGAACACTTTATTGCTGAACATACTTTTAACAAAAATGCAAAATAACTGACAGTGTCTTTCATAAAGATATGTTAGCAGGAAACAAAAGAATACTAACACTTTTGTGCACAGTTTTGAACTACATTTTGACAAACTTCTACATTATTCTTTTGGATAAAAATCTTTAAGGAGTATCATAAAATCATAAGGGATTGGAAGGGACCTCGTACAACAAGTTAAAAATGCTGCAGCTGAATTCTCTGAGATATTGTCCTCAAAACTGCACAGTTTCTCCAGTGACACTGAACATAATTAAGGCTTTGAAAAAAACATGTTTAACAGGTAAAATGTTCTTACATTAAATTTCCAATTTTACTATTTTTGTGTCATTTTGTAAGAACTACAGTCAAAGAGATAAGGCCCTATCAATTAGCAAAGGAACAAAGTAAGCAATTCCTATTCTTAATTTAATTTTAAACCTAGCTTGAGCTTTGCCATTGGACTCACATTGTTCAAATCATTAAAACGAATACACCACTGAGCTCTGAGGCAAATCTATTTACAGTGATGTTACTCATAGTCTGGTTGGTGTTCAGGAATATTGATTTGTCTTGTTTGTCTAACAGGAAAATAATAAACAATTACTAGGCAATGCTGGAGAAAGTAATCAGTTTTTATATATCACTAATACAGCAGACCTCCCAAAACATAAAGGTGATGATCTGCATAAAATCAATGTGTTATGCTACACTGCTTATCCTCATCACTGCTAAGATTCTTTAGCAATATATTGCATAAATTTGGAATCAAATCATTAGTACGGTGAAAGTATGTACTTGAAAGAAAAGAAGAAAGTTCCTGCTTGATGAACTAAGCGTATTTTATTTTTAGTAAATTCAACACACATTTAGGGAAAGAGAGCCTACAATTTTGAAGCAATTAAGAAACTGCATTGCCTAGAAGGGAACTTCCCTTCCCAAGCAAACCTAGCATTAAGAAACTGCCTAAGGCTGTTAACAAATTCTAGGAAACACCACTGTACATAGAATCCTAGAATCATTACAGATTGGAAGGGACCTCAAAAGATCATCTAGTCCAATCCCCCTGACATAGCAGGATCACACAGCAACATGATGCATATAAAGTACATGCTGCATATATCTAGCTGGAGGTGCTAGTATCTTTAAGATCACTACACAAGCATCCATTGCATCGGATGAGTTTTGAAGAGTGGAAGAAAATTACTAAATTAAAACTCCCTTGTCCTTATTTTAGCAGTGGCTCTTTTGGAGTCACTTGGGTACATGTCTATTATTAAGATTTTACTGCTATCTTTATTAACCTGTAACTTTTGCAAGATGTGCTTAGTAGCAATACACTAGCATTTACACAGTATTCAAGAAAGGGATACAGATCTTTTTCACAGAGCATTCCCTAAACTGGAATGTGATTTTTTATTTGATGAAACTTTTCATGCAGAGTATAAAAAGTAGTGCTTCTTGCACAAAAACATTCAAAAAGGTATGATTTCAAAATAGAAAGAAAAAAAGAATTATATAGTTCAATTTAGTGCCTTAGCATAGTCTGAAATACTATACAGGCCAAAACAGCTCTTAAAATTAGGTATCCAGCTTCCCTCATCTGTTCATTCCGAATGTTTGCACACTGTTACTACGAATTTTTCCTAGTTTGATAAGCTAGTTTATAACAGCCCTCACTGAGTGATCAGGTTCCCCATTAGCCTATGATGCAACAGGAATTCATACAAAAGAGGATTCTGAATGTCCAAACAATAACCACAAAAAGCATAAATCAAGTATAGAAGACCAAATCTAGTTGGCCAGACTGTTACTTGCTCTCATTCTCTAATAACCTAAAAGAATCTACTGCATGAGGAATAAGCATCTTTGGCCAGCAAACTCTGGGATTAGCTTCATGTGGAAATATACACAGATCATAAACAGTCATAAAAAGCACTCAGGGTAGTAGCTGTTTTTTTCACTAGTAAAAGTTTCTTCTTAAAAGGAAGAAAACACACAAACACTTCAGCAGACTAGTCAGACCAGACTGTTCCATTCAAACTGGTGTTATTAAGAAGAATCCCAAGAAGAGCGGGGGGAAAATGAAAATCAAAAACAGAAAAGTAATTCCAAATCAAAGAGGAGTTCATGCTGGTATCATTTACATCAAGAGAAAGCTATGGGATTTAAACTGTAGATGTGACCATATTATCAAATCTATGTTTTTAGAAGCTGATGCTAAAAGAGTATGGAAGACTGGAGAAAACTGATAGTCCTGGTAATAGTAAAACTGAACACTAATTATGACTTAGTTACCTAAAAACATTTGTATGAACATAAAAATTAAACAACAGTTCACAACATTAAAACATTTAATAACATTTCAGAATTATTCAATTAAAATATTAGACAATATTAAATCTTTATAAATCATTAACAATATGAGCATTAATAATAATGTGAGAATTAATAATGACATGATAAGTCTGTGCCTGCTAAGAAAACTCCTAGTATGCACTGTTTTTGTGTCCCAAGTGCAAAAAATCCCCCTCCCTGCCAAGAACTCACCATAACTGGAAACTGGCTGTCTGAGTGGAATCACAGAAGTCAATACCCATTGAAACAGTAATGGATCCTGCAGGCTCCAGGCACTCTACATGAAAACATTTTGAACAGATAAAGTACCTAGGCAATGCAACAGAAGACCCCAGACACAAATCTCAAAACGTTACATAATTAGAAAACCTATATTAGGAAAAGAAGTTGCATTGAAAAAAGGCAAATCATTGTTGTTTTATTTCAAGGAAGTATCACCCAAATACCACACTTGCAGACCTCCTCCCCACTGTTAGAGCGCATGAAATGTTGCCTTTTCAGTCTTACAGCCCCAGGATTAAAAAAATACAGAACTGTGCTAGAAAAGCTAGGGCAAGTAATTACAGAAAATAATAGTAACATCCTTTTACTTGAGTACAGGTCACAGAATCATTTTTTTTTTGGAAAAGACCTTTAAGATCATCAGGTCCAGCTGTTAGGTCAGCACTGCCAGGTAACCACTAAATCATGTCCCTCAATGCAACACCTACATGTCCTAGAAATAGGTCCAGACATGAAGCCTTGTTTCACACAAACTTCTCGGAATCTTACTAATACTTTAGCAGTAGTTTAGAGTTTGCCTGAGTGCACCATCTCCATGGTTTCCATATTTTTCAGGACTTAATCTTGATGTAGTTAAATTTTGCTTCCTTTTGCCATGCAGCAGCTGTCTACTCTAGTTCCTGGAAAGCATCATTACACATTAATGATAAATTAATGAATAAACTAAAAATTCGACTTTTTTCTGCCTGCCCAATAATTTTTATTTGAATTATCTTTTAACTGTACTTTCAGAATTTCTTTCTTGAGAAGTTACACTCTGCTCCACCTACTTGCCTTTAATACTTTTAAAAATACTTGATTTAGTGGTGACCAAGTAGTGCTGGCCTAATGCTTGAACTTGATGATCATAAAGGTCTTTTCCCAACAAAGATATTCCGTGATTCTGTGATTACATACAGCTTGTTTTGTGTGTCTCTCCTTCTAGTAGAAGAAACTAACAGCCTCACAGGTTAGAACCCAAACTAATGCCTTTATTGGGAAAATAAATATACTGAAGGGTAGAACTGTCATCTGGTAGTCAAGAAAGCTGCACAGGGTAACTTACTAATTCCACATTTTTTTCATGTTTTTTTATGTGAGTGAAGTGAATCCCATTGTTCACAGTTACTGTGAGTACACTACTAGTTTTAAATTTTTAGCCTTTATTTCTTGACTTTCATTCTTTACATTTTTAAGGGGCAGAATATAAAATAAGGCTGATGGTCAAAACTAAATTAAAATTACCACTCAGCACAGGTCAGAATAAAACAAATAAACATAAACCAGTTCACAAAAACGAGCCCTGTGCAACTGTAGCTTTTCAGCATAACTCTGTATAGCCTTTTCAATGTTTAAAACAGTATTTCAGTGGCATACAGCCACTTAACATCAAACATCTTTTCAACTACTGAAGATGTTTAAAACTACATTTCAGTATCACACAGAAATTTAATACCAAACATCTTTTTAACTACTGAAAAACAAGAATATTCTACTTCGCTCTTAGGCTTTAAGAATTTATTTCATTTTATTCTTTTAATGATTTCACAAAATAACGTATAAGAAGGACATGGAACTGTTTGAGCAAGTGCAGAGGGCCACATGCCTGAAGTATGTCTCCTGTGATGACAAGCTGAGGGAACTGGGGCTGCTTCACATGGAGAAGGCTCTGTGGGTTATCTTCTAGCAGCCAGCCAGTACCTGAAGGGGGCCTATGGAAGAGGCTGGAGAGGGACTTTTTATGATGGACTCTAGTGACAGGTCAACAACAAATCGATTCAAGGTAAAGACAGATTTAGATAAGATCTTGGGAATAAACTTCTCATTGTGAGGATGGTGAAGCACTGGAGAACAGGTTGCTCAGGGAGGCTGTAGATTCCTCCTCTCTAAAGTGTTTAACGCCAGGCTGGACAGAGGTCTGGGCAATCTGGTCAAGTGAGAGCTGTCCTCGCCTATGCCAGGCAGCTGGAAGTAGATGATGTCAGGTCCCATCCAACCTAAGTCATTCTATGATTTGTTAAAGATGAAACACATCTAAAACACAGATGCTTGTGTCAAAAAGGAGTATGTCTGCCCTTTTCATGTGCATTATGTAATACGGGCACTTTCGTTCCTTCAGCCTGTCTTAAAGAACAGCTGAGAAAAGAAAGGACATTGTATACACAGGGACTATCAGGTTTTCTACTCTTTTTCATTAACAGAAAATTAGCAAAAACCAGAACAGGTCAGAACAGTGAAAGTAAAACAATGTAGGTTATGGCTGGCTGCAGCACTGTCTCCTACCTATTCTATGAAACTGCACTTTGTGGAAGTATAGTAGATGCAAACTAGACTAAATCATATACTTCCACTTTACTGCCAAAAACTTCCAAGGGAAACAATGAGAATGCTCTGACACACCAAAATAACATGACTACAAATGTTCTTTAAAGCTTGTAAAGAAAACAGTTACAAAATGCCTAAAACAAAACGTCATTCTTAACTGCACCCCGTTATAGCCATTCTGAAGCTAAGGCCACAAAAGAAATCAAAGTTTATGGAAACATTTTTATTGTATCAATGGGAATTGATGTAATTGATATTTAAACAAGAAGGTAAGCTTTGAGCTATGAAAGCACGACGTTATTTTCAAGCAGCTGGATTATTTTTAAAAAAAAAATAAAATTATCTAGGGAAAGACAGTTCCATACAGTGTGTTTGCGTACACATGCATACATACATAGTGTATGCAAAATATGTCTAGGTGTACATCTGACTATGCAAAACCACTTCCCTGTTCTTGTCATTTTGCAAAACATTAAGCTTCTGAATTTTTAAAGATAGGATACCATTACCTATTGGATTAAATTCATGCATTTCCATGCCTGGAGGTAGTTTTTTCCTCTCAATGTGAATATTCTCTATTTTCTGATCAGTTGTATTTGTTAATGTCACTTGCACAGATACCATACGATCACCAAAAATTCCTGGCTGTCTTGAGAAGTGATAATGAGCTGCTAATCCTTTTCCACTCATTCTGTGAAGCAGTTCATGTGTTTTTGTGGGCACAGAGACCTGGGCAGTGACCTGTTAAGTATGAAACAACAGTCAGTGAATGTTGTTGCTGAAGAAAGATAAAGCAACAGTTAAAAATTGCCCTTTTCACTGTACAAGAGCTCCTCTTTTCTGGTCAGAATTTTAGCAAACTAGAAGCACACAAGAACATATTCAAATAAAAAAAAGTTACAGTAATAGATATAAAATATCTAAAAATAACACTTCTGCTGCTGAGAAACAGCATATTCAACTTTGTTACACGTGCCTCACTTTATAAAGCATTCATTATACATCTGTTTTCAATATTTTAACTATACTGGTATCCATTAAACTATCAGAGTTTTTAAAAGAGTGATAGATAAAATAATAAGATTGTTTCCCATAAACAGTCTCTTTCTATTCTATGCATAAGAACTCAAGGGGTACCAAAGCCCACTGCTTACAGTGAAGACAGTGAGAAATTGTCTTCTCTTGTTAAAAACACAAACAATATTGCCTAACAATTACACAAGACAAATACTAAAACTGCAGCTCTACAGAACACAAGGATGTTGCCACTTTTATTTTAATAGTCTTGTTGCCACCAGCAGTAAGAGAAATCTCAAGGATGTTTGGGTCCATTCTATCCTGAAGAAGCAAAATGAATAAAAGACAGTCAGTGTGCAACCAAATTCCCCGAAGACACTGCCAGTAAGGAAATCTATAATAATGAGCTCAAAAAGTACAAAAATAAGAAGCATGCAGAAAACTGTAGAAAAATGAATCTGAATTTTTCAAAACACATTCTAAAGAAAGACTGGGAAATGACAGGTAGAATAACAGCACGGAAACAGAATATGAGGTTGAAAAAGACAAGTTTGCTCAAAACAAAAACACCTTTTGGCAGGTCAATGCACTAGAAGATACCAAATTTTACAGTGTATCTTGGATATATATCTGCTTATCTCTTTCCACTGATGAATGTCCATCTTCCCTTGCCCTATCTTAGCCCTGAATGTGTAACTTCAAATACAAATAACAGTATGTCAAGAGGCCAACCAGCTAAGCAAGAAAAGGCTTTTATTTTGCCTTCTCTACAAAAAAGTGTTTTTAACAAGTTGTTACATTTTCCTGACTGCCATTGAGGAGATGATCTGAAGACTTAGTCAACAGTTCCAGTAACCAGAAGCTGGGTTTCAAACTTACAAGGTATAACAGAAACGGCAGAGTATCTGGCAAACAACATTGCAAAGAATCATTTCAAAAGATATTAGATGGTAGCGAGCACACATCTACATTGAACTTCATGCCTGAGCCACCCCAAATAAGTATCTACAAAGATGGACTAATAAATGTTCAGAAGTGTGAGCGCTACCTTGATGAAAACTGAAGAAAACTACATGAAAAACTGAGTGTATATTCAGACTCGGTTTTGAAAGGTGTACTAAATTTCACACGTATCATACTGAATAAAGAACAAACAATGGAGGGAGACAGGCAGAAAGTCTTCACACCCCTTCAAAACTCAACCACTATGTGACTGTAATTTGAACACTACACAGAGGATAGGATCAAGCAAACAGTTCTGCAAATCTTTCACATTTCCGGATTTCACTTTCAACTTTCTACCTAGTGGTTCTTTCTGTAATATACAGAAACCCTGGTAACATATCTTTTTAGAATCAAATTAATGACCTACCAGAAACCTTCAGTACAAAGACTAAAGGCAGTTTCAGAGTATATCTGAAGTAAAGAAACTCCTCGACCCAAACCTTGAATCTGTACTATTTATTAATATTCCAATGTAAAATTGGTGACGTTCTGACAATATCTTCACCCTAGTAATACAATGTAATTCTCTTAGGAACAGTACTGTTTATGACAGAATACTTAGCAAGATATTTAAATTTTTGTTCCTCTTCAAATAATAGCAGTGACACCACTTGAAGAATACTGGCACTCTATTTTTACAGTTCAAGTAGTGATCTCTGACAAGCATGAAAATATCGAAACTTCTCTCCAAGAATAAAACTCAGTAAATTTTACTTTTAAAATCTTACATTTTATTCACTTCAACAAAAGTATTTTGAAATGTACTAGCTTCTCCATGTCAACATATAGCTGCCTTTATAAATACTATTTCTTAATAGGAATTAAAACATTAAAAGTTAGTAGTTTTAAGTCTGACATGCAGATATGCATGCATACATGCTCATCAAAAATCCTTCTCCATACTTAAAATTGCTACACAGATTCAAATTCTACTGAACACTTCCCGTGATTTTGAGAGATTTTAAACCATGCCCTTTTCAGTGTTACTGCTCATGCTTCAGTCATAATTTCACCTGTGAGCCCTCTCACTTCTATTAAAAAAATCTGACAATACAGAGCAGCAGACATGCTAAGGACTGTCAGAGTAAGGACATTTAAACCATCATCCTTCCTTTAGAATGTTAATTTTCAGATGCATATGATGTGGTAGTATTATAAATAAATTAAAAAAATACATGCCGAACAAATTAATTTAGTTTTGTCAAATGAGAATTCTCAGGCCCTCTACTTGCTAGCAAGGTTTTTTTGGCTAAGAGCAGGTGGTGTGACTATTTAAGAGTTGCTTTAGTCTGGTGAACAGCTGGAGTTTTGTTTTAACTCTGACATTTTTAATACATAAAATCGCAGTACTTAAAAAAAACTGTAAGGCAGATAACTTGCAATCACTCTGGGGTTAAAATTATCCTCCACAGAGTTAACAGAACAAGAAGCATTGAATAACCATGAGATAATCCCCCACAAATCTTAGACAGCATATGTTTAAATAATAGAAGTCGTTTGTGTACCTTTGGATGGTTTATGAAAATAACCAATCAATTCTGCAGACACAACATTATTTCTAAAGGAAATCTATGTGACTCATGATGCCTGCAGATACACAGAGACAAACCACACATATTTTATCAGTTTATTACAGTAAGCAAATAAGCGTGGAATGAGAGTGCACATAACTGTCTACTTAATGCTTACTGAAACATTTATAAGAGCTGTTATCTCCCTAATAACAGACAGACAGTGTGCAATTTTAGAGAGGAGAAAAGCTTCATATTTTTTAACACTTCACTAAAAAGTAACTGAAGAGTGTAAAATGAAAAATACTCTGTGCAGTTAGCTGGTAATGGACCATATTATCAACTCAAGTTAGATTTATAGGATACAAACTAGTCACTAATAGTTATTTTATGACACAGCATGTCTGCTTTTTTGGGGGGAAGATTATTAAGATTAAACTTGCAA
>VXBP01010342.1:135731-143231 GCA_013400115.1 Rhinopomastus cyanomelas
TATTAAGATTAAACTTGCAAAACTTTTTTTTTTAAACACAGCTGTTTAGAATGACAGAAATAATAATAATATATAGACTGTCCTCCCACTCCATTTTGACTGAAAGCCACTATAAATTATAAGTCAGCATAGGGGCTGCTCAGTGATACCACATGGGAACACTGTATTAGCACAAGTCAGACTGGCCCCTATGCTAACTGCACATGTTGAAAGATGATCCACCACCCAAAAAGAAGCTGTACATATTTTAAAGCTTCCTCTTATAATAAGAACAATAAGGACACCATTAGGATTTTGCCTTCAAAATCCCCTACTCATTTACCACATAAAGGGAAAAGTGTACTATCACTAAAAGCAGTTTGGGCTTTATCACAATGGAGTTGACTAGTTACAAAACACTGCATCCTCTGTACATGAATATGCTTCTCTTAGCCAGCTCAGTAAGTTCTTAATAACTAAGCTTAAGTTAATACGAAAAAAATATTTCCTGTAATTATTTCAAATAAAAAGCAATACAACGTTTATTAAACTTACTACAGAAAATAGATCTGGATAGACTTTCCTGTATGAAGTACGACTGTTACTGAGAACAAGATGACGCTTGTGGTGTTTTTTATTTTGTGTTTGCTCCTTAGCCTAATAATTATGCAATAATAAACACATAAATTAGTTTTTCATCCTGATTCAGAACTGTATATAAGTTTAAATAAAATCTGTATTATTGGAAAAGAATATTTGCTTCCAAGAATGATGTTAATTACAGTTCTATTCCTCTAAATTACATTCTGTTAAAGCAGTGGACTGAATCATTTAATCTAAGCAGCCCTTCTACTGCCCTCCTATTGGCAATATCCATGACATAATCCAAGTATTACTTACTGAGCTGTGAGAGCTATATCCTCTCTTATACTCACTGTAAGGCTATGCTCCACTAACTCCTCAACAGCCAAGAGGAGGACGGCTATCACCCAGACCAGTCACATTTACATGATCTTTCAACTGAAGCTATGAGAGCAACTTAAGTATAATTTTATAGTATTAGGAGAAAGATGGAAAACCAGGCAAACAAAGGATCTACAGTTACTGTCAGGAAACAGTGTATTCCTGGTATTTTGTTCTGTTACTTGTCACGTATTATTCACGGCCAGAATACTATGTCTTCCCTCATACAGCTTTCACAAAAATAAATAATAAATAATTCATAAAATGATGCAATTAAAAGCAAACGAAGAATTGCAGAAAGAACATCAACATCCCACTTTGCACTATTTCAAGAGGCTGTAGGAAATTCTCATATTACTGACAAACTAAATACTGCATTCCTCTGGTAAGGGCTATGGAAACAAAAAGAACGCAAGCAAGCAAGCAAGCTCCTATTTTCTGCAGTTTAGAAAAGCAACAGGATATCATGCTTAGGTTTGGGCTAATTCACCTAGACATACAGAAACTTGAGGACATAATGTCAAATTCTGGAAAACGTTTAAAAACAAAGACACATTTAATAACTGCTTTGCATCTACTAAACATTGTCTAAAAGCCACGTCTGTTAGGAAGTCCTTCAATATTAATGCATGCTAACTCCCGTCTTTTTTGCACTGTCACCAACTTTTAGCCTCTACACCTCCGTAAGTAATTAATGTGTCAGTTAGCCTCACTGAAAATTAGCCTACTAATGCTGATATCTTGAAACCTGTATTCAAACAATACAAAGTCAGTTCCCAGTAAAATTCAACATTGACAGAACAGTATTTTTGTCTTCAAAAACTTGCAACCAATAAAAAAAATCCAAATAACTCCCACCGATTTTTAAATCGCATGGAGATTAATGTGAGACAACAGAGCAATTTTATTATACTGACCACAGTCTGCCTCTGTAAGGCTGCCAAAACAATCCTCTTCTCTGCTTTGTTTGTACTCTAATATTTGTATCGCTTCAAGTAGGTATAAAATCATCCTTCCAAAGACTATAGAGAACAAGGTAATCTGTGAATCTAGAGAAAATGAAAATCTTCTGTAACAGTAAAGTATCTCTTTTTAATATTCTTATGTCTCTCAGATTTTTCTATGGTTCTTTTAAAATATAACCAACTACATGGACTTCCAGTAACTCTGTTTTGCTCTTAGAACACAAAAATGACTACATCACATGAAGGAACTAGAACTGGCCTTAACCTGTTCTAGTTCCTTTATGTTCTTTAACAGCAGAAAACTGTTAGTCCCGTAGCAGATTAATCAAATAATTTCAGAACAGGGTATGCATTTGTTCTGTATTTTATGTGTAACTGGGGGCAAGTGAGACAGACTGCATTTCAAATCTATTATAAAGCTTAAAGCTTTATAATACAGTAACACACAGTTTTGTTCAAGATTTGGCAATTTTGCCTTTTAGCTAAGCATAAAGAATTGCATGAATAATTCAATGACAATATTAGTGAAATCTTTTAAAGAGACACAAAAAGAATTTCAGTAGCAAAACAATGGGAATATTCTCATGAATAAGTCAAGATTACATCAGCATCAAGGAAAAGGCTGAATTCAGAGTCATCATTATTGGCCGCAAGCGTTAGCATAAACTCAGAATTGCTTTTTCTTCCCATAAGGTGCTCCAGGATCAAGAGTGGACCACGAAAAGGGCTTAAACAAATAATAGAGAACTTTCTCTTAACTGCATTTGCAGGAAATCCCTACACTCAAGGGATTAAACTGTATTCCAGTTTAGTGTTTCAGCTTCTAAAATAATCACATCAAATGACCAAATAATACGATGAAAGTCATGCTGAGATTAAATGGTGACATTCGTATCTGTGCACAGGAAACCTCAAGTGTTACTACCAGCAGAGAGTCTGCTGGCACGTGTGTGACTTTCATCAAGAGGCATGGTATTTTGAGCTCCTTCGCAAGAGTCATTAGGCATTTCAAGGAAAAGACATTCTCTCAATATATAAACTCCGAGTAATCTACTTCAATATTGTTACTTGACCCTTCTATGACTACCTAAACGAAAGTCCGAGGATTACCTGAAGTAGTTCAAGAGTTAGAAAAACAGAGTAAGGTGGCAGTCTCACCTTGTGTCCTAATTATGAATTTGAAATAGCAGACACTGCCAAGAAGGATTAATATAGATTTTGGCATTGAGTCTAAATGACTTCAGAGAAGCTCCTACAAATGGTTTCTAATATATTATTTTGATTTTGGCAAACTGCCTTTACTCTGGAGATCTCTACGTTGAAAACATACTGAACCCTACTGCCTATAGCTGGGGTTACTGCATATCAAGTCCCAAATACCGCTTGCTTGCAACACAAGCACCTAGCTCTAACTTTCCCCTAGGAAAGGATCTCTTGTGGCAGGACAAATGTATAAGCCAAGACAAGAAACACAGTATTACCTACCAAGCCAAAGTTAATTCAGTCCACAATACACTATGTTAGAAATCTAGCACAGATATTTATGAATGCTAAAATGTAAAATAAATTTTTGCCTGCATAACACAAATATATATGAATATTGCTCACTATTTTTTGTTGAAGAATGCAACACAGGATGTTTGTTTCTATCAGGATGATCTTAAAACTCAGTAACCCATCTGCATGGACAAAGCCAAAAGCAGCGTAAAAAACACTGAATGTGTACATCTGTATCAGCACACCCTCGGTGTGGATGAAGAATCTCTGCATGTAGTGGAACATCTCCTACGTGTGGTAGTGATGTGTCATTTTTCCCCAAGTTTTATTTCATTTTACACATATCATTTGAACCTGAAAACCCCCAGTTTTTTTAAAATTCTACTGCTAAAACATAGCTTTTCTAAGTTTTATTTTCCTTAAACTTCACTTTTTGTCCTTAAAACGAAAGAAAACAGTTCATCTGATAGAGTTTGTAGCCTGTTAAGAGGCAAAGAGGTCCACTTATAATTGTGTACCTATAGTTTCTTTGTTCAAATTTGAAATCACTCTGAAACAAAATTTGTCTTTCTAAATAACTTACTCAGCCTCCATAAGGACACTTCTTTTCACACCCACCAAGAAATGACACTCAATCCTGTCCACACGCAGCTCAGAGAAACACCAGCAACCTGTACAGCATACCACAAAAAAAGAACACCTCACCCTATGGCTATCTCCAATGAAGGATCTACTGTACAGACACTGACTTTTATACAGTAGCTGCAGTCAGTCAACTCTGACTGCATTTGACATTACCTTGATGCCAACTAATATAGAGGAGTTCTGCTATTATTGTCTAAATCCTCCAAAGATTGTTAGTTCACTGAGCACAAACTTAGCAGTAGAGAAACTGTAACAATGAACATTCATTAAAACGTATTCAATTTTTTAAGCAACTTTAAATGTACAAATTTCTTCAGCAATAGTTGAAATCTATTATTTCTGCAATATGTGTATGTTCTAATACTGTGTTGCTTTTGAGCTTGGAGGAGACTGATGGGTGAGCCCACTGATGTTAATAAATGTATAAAGGGTGAGTGTATGACGGACAGAGTGAAGCTCTTCTTGGTGGTGTCCAGTAACAGAACAAGGGACAGTGGGTTCCAAGTGAAGCGTGGAAGGTTCCATGTAAACATAGAAAACAACTTTTTTCACTGTGAGGGTGATGGAGCACTGCAACAGGCTCTCCAGAGAGGTTGTGGAGTCTCCTTCTCTAGACATATTCAAAAGCTGCCTGTGTCCCTGTGTTACCTACTTTATGTGTTCCTGCACTAGCGGGGCGGTTGGACTAGATGTCTTTCAAAGTTCTTTCCAAATCCTAACATTCTGTGATTCTGTGAATTACTGTTGTACATTTTCATAGAAACATTCCAAACTAACAGTAGTAAAGATCTGTATACTAACTTTTTATGGCCATGAACTCCTAAACTCCACCATATAATTAAAAGATCTGTTTTACAGCTCTTACAGATATACCATTTCCCAGTTCTGGCATCTTCAAATCCAGACCACAGATGCTGAGGACCCTAGAAGCAATCACGTGAAAAACTGTATACAGCCATATAAAGATGGAAACATTTCCTAAACTAAGTGAACAAAAATTTAAAATTAAAACTTCTATTAACCACACAATTACCAAAAGTCATTTCGGAAGATTCTAAAACTGTTTTTTTTCAGTCTTATCAAGGCTTTGCTCATCAAACATTGGGAGAAAAGCATGTAAATTACGTTGAAAGTCTGTGACCATAATTTTTTAAACTAATCTTTCTGATGATACTACATTGAAAGATATCATCGTTCAACTCTTTTTATTAAAGAGTCAGCTGTCTCTACAATATTCTCTGCAGTCTATGGCATAAAAGAACTGAAAATATTTCTACACACATTTGGTGTAATAAAACACTGGCACATCACTTAACTTTTTAAGAGCAGCCTTAATGCACGTTTGGGCAATAGCGGGTATCCCACAATCTTGTAACTGTTAGTATGATCGTTCAGTGTACATTAAAATACACCTGTATTGACATAACTGAAAAAACTTACAAGCCATCTTACTTCAAAAACTGCAGTGTTCTTGCTTTTCATTTATTTTGTACTGCTAGCTTATAACTCATAACCTGCACCAACATACCACTGGTCTGAGGCAGGAGTGATATACCTTAACAGCAGTAACACCTCTCAACAAGTTGAGGTCACTTCATTCGCAGCTTTTACCTTTTTATTTTCCAAACAAGTTTTAAGTTACTAACTTTTTTTGGACACAATCTCTACATTGTAATTTGAAAATCAAGTGTTTAATTCCACTTGATGATGAGTTTTCAAGTAGAATTAACATGATAGAGTCCTACATGAATCAAACAAGACTTACCCCCTTTTTCAAATACACCAAGCTGAATAATCATCATTAACAAATTTTCAGAAATCAAGACTTTGTTACAGAGCACTTACTCCTACTGTCACCAATAGTTAACAAGTATTAAAATTCAAGGCTTACAGACCTTCAGGATGTTTTGATATACATGAGACCTGCATGAGGGGACAGAGTGCACCCTCAGCACTTTGCTGAAGTGGGGAAGAGTGGCTGACACATCAGAGGGCTGTGCTATCATTCTGCATGACCTGGACAGGCAGGAAAGCTGGGCAAAGAGAAAACTGATGAGGTTCAACAAGGGCAAGTGTAGAGTTCTGTACGTGTTGAACAACAGTCTGTCACACAAGTACAGGCTGAGGACTGATCTACTGGAGACCAGCTCTGGAAAGGACCTGGGGGTGCAGAGTAGCACAGGCTGACCAGGAGCTGGCAGTGTACTCTTTTGGCCAAGATGGCAAATGGTCTTCTGGGGTGTATCCAGAAGAGTGTGGCCAGTAGCTCAATGGATATTCTCCTCTGTTACTTTGCCCTAGCTGAATACTGCATCCAGTTTTTGGCTCCCCAGTTCAAGAGCCGCTAAGATGATCAGGGGACTAAAGCATCTTGTTTATGAGGACCAGCTGAGAGTACTGGACATTTTCAGCCTAGACCAGCAGAGATAGAGGATTCATTTCATACATGCTTATAAGTATCTAAAGGGCAAGTGCCAGGAGGCTGAGACCAGGCTCTTCTTGGTGGTACCGTCAGATTAAATTTGAACTTAAGGAAAAGCTTTTTTATGGTGTGAGTAACAGACCACTGGAACAGGCTGCCCAGAGAAGTTGTGGAATCTCCTTCTCTGAAGACATTCATGACCTGCCTGGACTGTTCCTGTGTGATCTGAGAAGAACCTACTCTGGCAGAGTGGTCAGACTAGATGATCTTTCGAGGTCTGTTCCAGCCCCTACCAAACTGTGATTCTATGATTCTATGAAGTTACAGGGCAAATTTTGATCCTTATCAGCAAAGTAACGTCTAATGAAGTCTTTGTCTTCCCTTTATATTCCTCTGAAATTCTGCTTTTTGTGCAATCCTGGATTCAGTTAAGCAAAGATACCATCACTACATACTGAAACTTATACACTGTCCCCCTCAGAGAGAACGTACAATCCATAGATGCAGCTGAAGGAAGAAGGCTTCTAAAAATACATTCTTTACAATAGCAAGAACATTTGAACACAGAGAATACAGGAAGTTATATTTTTAGTTATATTTCTGGCTAAGAGCTCAACAATTTTCTTCCTATTTTTCTTGTAGTCCTCACAATACTTCCCACAGTCTTACAATGCTGTGCTGCAGATGACACACAGAAGTCTTACCAGGAATGTCAATTCTCTGCTTTATCAGCTTTATATCTAATAGGAGGCAGACAAAGATGAAACATTGTAACTAGTTAAATAGCTACCAAAAAGATACATTAAAAAAAATAATTCTTGGAGCACCTTAAAAAAATAGTGATGTATTAGGTACATAGTTGTAATGAAGTAGAACTGTTATGCATAGTTAACACCTGTTAGGCAAGAAAATGGTATTGACAGCCTTCTAGATGCTGCATAAATTCATATTCTACTTCTATTATAATTCTGCTTTTGCAGTTAAATAAACTTCATCATTTACTGCTACCCTCTGAAAATAAAGTGAACA
>VXBP01010342.1:145731-174807 GCA_013400115.1 Rhinopomastus cyanomelas
AGGTTGCTTAAACAAATTGGCTAAAATAAGTAACTGCAAGAGTAACAGAAATTAATCACAAAGTTTGAAGCACTCATCTCTGTTAGCTACCACACCAGGCTATAATATAAAAGTAATCCTGAAGGTTTTCAGTACAGTACAGTAGGAAATTTATCAGTATAAGAGTTTCTGTCATTGCAGTTGGCATACTATCTTATTAGACATACTGCTAATAAAATGTTATTATAACAACAACAAAAAAATGTGCTGCACAGAGTCTTCACGTTTAAGTACCACCATTAAGAACAGAGAAATGCAGTTCATTCATTACAGAACCTTTCCAGGAAGTTGATTTTTTCTAATTCTTATTGTAATTGCATTGTTCTAATCCTGTATTATAAAGGCAGCTGCTTGCCTATCATTTGTACTTTCCTCGTTAATCCTGACTCAGTGAATTAACCTTTAATTACAGCCGTTAAAATTGAAATGAGCCTCTTGTCTGGCTGGGGCTGCCCCCTTCTAGTGCATGAGACTGATGAAAATTTTTAGGGTCAATGAATATGTCCCATGTCATGTCTGATAGATGCTAAAGATGTGAGGAGGTAAATATTACCTTAGAAAGATGTGGTTGAAATTTTTAAGAGCTACGTTTTATTGACAAAAGTACAGCTTTTATCTTTGTCTGTTGAGTTACATAGCGCAACACATGTACTGGCACACTCTGTTTTAAATACATACCACAAGACATATTTGAAGAATAACATATGGAATCATCATCATGCATTGCACATGCTCATTTTTAAATATCTAGCGGTTACTCTGCTTACAGAAGTTCTATTTTAAAAAGTATAATTTACATATTTTTCATTATGGTAAGAAAAAGACTTGGTTACTCAGAATACAATTTAATTACTATATAGGTGGCTAACTAGTTATACATTATATGTGTGTAAGTATGTACTATATATAACATATATAAATTACATAATGCATGCATAATATATTACAAATAAAAGACCCTATCTGGATAATATCTAGTACTAAAACACACCACAATCAAGTAAATCAATGACTTTATACCTAATAAGCTCTGGACATATTTAGACAGGACATACTGCTATTTGAGTCAGTGTCTTCTGTCAGGAACTTGTTTCTGACTCAGAAGAATGTTTGAAATACCAAATTAAATTACCTAGTTTATTTAAAACAAAAAAGAAGTTTAACTTTCTTCAGTGTAGAGCTTGTTAAGTATTAATGCATTTAGTAAGTCAGGTATTTTGAAAGCTTGAACTTGAAACTAATAAATATTTCAAATATTAATAAATGGAATTCTAATTAAAGAATAAAGGTGAAATGACACTAAGAATACTTCACTGCAGGTTGGTTTTTCTTCCAGCTTTCACTTTTAGAAGTATCTGGAAACATTTTTCAAATAAATTTCAAATATTTGATAATATACAAATAACACATTACCAACTTAAGGACACCTTCATGCTGCAAATTTGTATAAACACAAAAAGATAAAATTAAATGTGCCGGAGATCACTATTTCATTCCTTCTTCTGTTTGGCAATTGGTCCTATCCGCTCATGCATGACTAGATCATTTGCAGATCTCCAAATGCTTTCCCAAGGTGAATAAAGCATCAGTATTCTCATTTTTCAGATGGAAAACAAAAAGATTAAGTTACTCCCTATAGGTCACACAGCAAGTAGTATGCCAAATCAGAACTAATTTTGCGTATGTAACATCCAGTTCTATATCCACTAGACCACACCATCTCCATACAAACATCAGTCACAATTGATGAGTTGCACAGCTGAATTTTGGGGGCACAAAAAGAAAGTTGCCTTTTAACTCTTAAGTTTAAGATCACGTGTTTTCACTTGCTTCACAGGCACAAACTTTTCCAGGAAACTACTAACATATGGTATCTGTAAAATGTGGTTTTGTTAAAGCCTCATGCTAGTTACAAATCCTGGATAGCACAGAGTACAGGAAAATGTACACAACACAGATACTTTACACTGTTCCATGATACAATTACCATTACAAGAAACTACGCTCGGAACTCAAAATACATCTCTCAACACGTAAGTGTGGTTAGCAATGCAAAGAAGATACACAGATGTACAGGGATAAAACATAGGTAGAATACTACCTTGTGGCATGCTGCTTTCTTCATCTTCCCTCAACAAACCTTCCCAGTATCAAAGAAAGGTGGACTTCGGAAAAAGCTTAATAAAAACACTAAATGCATAGGAAAAATTTCTTTTATGATGAGACAGTGAAAGGATGAGACATATCTTAAAGGAAGCTCAGAAACCACAGGGCAAATAGTAACACAAAACCACAAAATATCTGATAGGAGAGATCTGGCTAACATTGAAAACCAATTTAAAAGAAGCACCTCTGCCAAAGTAAAAAATTTCAGAAAAGTCCTGAAAGGGTACTGGACGTATTAACAGAAATGCAGAATGAGTTATTTAAAAAGCAATGGTATTTGATGAATATCTCCCTGAGAACACAAGGCAGAAGAATAAAAAGAATCTAGTCAAACCATTGCATACAGTCTGCTGCTATGACAAGTGATTGCACTATATCTCTTTCATGAAAGACAGTATCAGTATTATACATTACACATAGCATTATACAAATCAGTATTTCTTCTAATACAGCCACTCCTGAGGTACGAACTCACACCAGACCTTATATGAATAATAAATGTATCTAGTTATAACTACTGCTAACAAAACTCGGAAAAAAAAGAAGTCATGAAGGCCAGTGCACATTAATAACTGTTTGGGAGAACTGCTATAAATTCTTAAGCACTTAATGTTTTTTTGTATCTCTCCAGTTGAGTATTGAGAGAATTTATTCACGTTTACTATTTCTTAAGGAATTCTATTAGTGGTCACATGAAATTAAATGTGTTTACCTTCTACTTTGACAGATCTGCAGCTTGACTGTGACTTTTGTCTAAAGCTATTATTTCTGCTCTACATATTCTGAAAGTAGATCTTAGTCAAAAGTTCTGAAAAAGATATGGGCCAAGAGGGCCAGCAGCATCCTGAGGTGGATCAGAAGAGGGGTGGTTAGCAGATCAAGAGAGGTTCTTCTCCCCCTCTACTGGTGAGACCACACCTGGAGTATTGTGTCCAGTTCTGGGCTCCTCAGTTCAAGAGGGATGTGGAGCTGCTGGAGAGGGTCCAGTGTAGGGCAACGAAGATGATGAAGGAGGTGGAACACCTCCCTTCTGAGAAGAGGTGGAGGGAGCTGGGTCTCTTTAGGTTGGAGAAGAGGAGACTGAGGGGTGACCTCATTAATGTCTACAAATATTTGAGGGGTCGGTGTCAGGAGGATGGAACTGGGCTATTTTCAGTGTTATATAGTGACAGGACGAGCGGCAATGGTTGTAAGGTGGAACATAGGAGGTTCCACATAAATATGAGAAGGGACTTCTTCACAGTGAGGGTGACGGAGCACTGGAACAGGCTGCCCAGGGTGGTTGTGGAGTCTCCTTCATTGGAGATGTTCAAGGCCCGCCTGGATGTGTTCCTCTGTGACTTGGTCTATGTGGTCCTGCTGTGGCAGGGGTGTTGGACTGGATGATCTTTCGAGGTCCCTTCCAATCCCTAATAATTCTGTGATTCTGTGATTATTTATTCCTCTCTTCCTAGTTTCTGTGGTACTCCAAGTAGTACGAAACAAAATGTGTCATTGCTAATAACTTCTATCAAGAGAATACTTTGAACATGCTTAAGGATACCTTGGTAAGTAACGCCATTTCTACAACTATTCCATCATTCCATATGCACAATCATTAAAGGCAACACTAAATTGTTGTACTAAATATTTTTGTTAAGTGCCTTCTCTTTACGGTAAGATTTTACCCCTTTTTTGCTACCTGATTTTATCATTAATTTCTCTTATTAACCCCTGATATTTTCTTTTCTTTTTTGGGGCAAGCAAAACACTATTCTCTTCTCAAATCCTACTCATCTCAGCCCTTATTTCCACACTTTTTGCGCCATCCATCTTCTGCTACTATCAGAGCTCATATCCAGCTGTCTCTTCTCTTTTCCACTACACTGTTCTGAGCCATAGCAAATTTCTTCTATCAAAGGAGTACTGCCCTCGTCACTTTTACCAATTAATTGTAATATGCAGCATACTCAGGGGTCTACAAAACAGAAAAACAGTTACTTTCACATTTTTACCATCTAAACTCCTAATGAGACAAGGAGAGGTGGCTTAGCTTTTTTTTTTCGTCCCTAGCTATCTGATGGTTGCTTCCCTCTTCAGTTTCTTTCTCATACCATGTCTACTCCTCCTTACTACTCCTTCTCAAAATACTTGCTCTATCTTCATATTATTCATGAGTTTTGTTTTCAAGTCTCTCCTTTTAGGGGATAACACCAACTTCCAGTGTTTTCAGAGAACTGCTTTACAATGAGAGCTTGCAGTTTTCTCTCATCTCCAACTTTTCATTGGCATCATATTTTCAAGTACTTTCCAAGCTTGCAAATTATTCATTTAAAACTTAATTGACTTTCCCTGCAGACTTACCCTGAGCACTTAGGTCTGACTACACTTGCAAGCACACCCTGAAAAGGGACAGAAGTGGTCACAGTTGCGTGGTTCAGTTGAGCCAACTAAAGATGGAACACATGTACTGGGGCAGAAGCCTGTATTAGCATGTTTTGCATCCAGCTGGAAAAAAGTTATCCATAAATTACCAGAGAATTTAGTACTTTTTCCGGAGCAAATTATAATATGCATTTATATGACTAGTAAATATGCTGTAGGTAAACATGACTCATAAAAACAAATGAGCCACAGCACAAAGCATCGGACTGTACACTGTACTTTCTATTCAAGGATATTTTTCTTTTGTAGGTTTAAAGAGACCCATATTTCAAAACCATCTTGTTTTTACATATTCTATAATGTGCAGCAGCTATGAATTTGGATTTTAAGTTTTCTAAAAGCTGTATCCAATTACAGTTCCGAATGATTTCAACAATAGACTGCCTGACATATTCCCAGATAAGTGGCTACTTTTCTTTGATATTAGGGTCATATACTGTACTTATCTATTTGTACTCAATGCTCTGCATTTCCTACTAATAAATTAATTTCTCACTCTTAGTTTGGCATACACCCCACAGCTGAATTAATTTTCTCTCCCACTGAAGTAAAGAAAAGTTTTCTGAAGTATGACAACTACCCTCACTTTTAGAATTAGTCATCACAGATTAAATTCAAAATAAAGCTTTGAGAGGGACATTCCCACAAAGAATCTTAAAGCAAGTTTTATATTTTTATTGTTAGAAAATTATATGATGGTGTTGAACAATATGTGGCAATAGTTATTTACTTACTTGCACTTAAGATTTTTTACCACATATTGATATAAAAACAGGTTTTAACCATAGTGTTTAATTTGGTGCAAAAAAACTAAAGGA
Source organism: Rhinopomastus cyanomelas (assembly GCA_013400115.1). Taxonomy (NCBI): domain Eukaryota; kingdom Metazoa; phylum Chordata; class Aves; order Bucerotiformes; family Rhinopomastidae; genus Rhinopomastus; species Rhinopomastus cyanomelas. The sequence goes on from VXBP01010342.1 coordinate 151,179, forward strand.
CCTGATGTATATCTGCAATTATTATCAGTAGCAATGAGAGTTGAGTTTACGATTGAAAATAGAATATAGCCCTAAACATGTATTCACTATCCAGGCAGTGATTTGCTTCTAGGGCACGGAATATGAGTAATAGCTCATAAAGAATATGAGCTGATAACCAGCTTCTTTGTGGGTTACATGCTTTACCAGGATCTCAGCAACACCGAGAAAGAGGAAGGTTCAACCCTTTCCTGCAGAGTTTCTTCCACTCTCAAGCACACAACTTTCAGTTTTACCAATCTCACATTGCTCTATTTCATTGCAGCTAGCTTTAGAAAAATGGGAAGAAGCAATTCAACAAACGAATAATGACAATCATGAGGAAAGCTTAAATATGAAACATGTAGTCACGTACTGCAGATGATGAAAAGACTAAAGAATTGGCAAACAAGGGCTGTTCTCAAGCATCCAACAGTATGGCTGCTATGACAATTGTGAAGTACAGCAAAGACACTACAGTCATTCTCAAACTAAGCCAGAGCCAGGAAAAACAGATGACTGCCTGTGTTTTGAGCTGTCAAAGCCATAAAGGACCAACTGTAGGATGACAATCGCAGGAGTAACAACACATTTGAAGTTAGGCTTGGCAACTAACGTTGCATACTGCGTAACACAGTAACAGGGAAGAGAATTTCTGTCATTTTCTGACTGTGTGACACATGAACACCACCAAATCACATTAAGAGATAGTATGTCCACAGATTGACTCTGTGACTTCACATTTAAATTGCATCATAATTTTCTCAGATAAGGCTAATGCTCACACACTATCTGAAAGTCTACCTTTCAACACCAAACCTTAAAGCCTGTAAACATGAAACAGAATCATCAGCTAAGATAATTTATTTCTGAGTCAAGTCACTCATGCAGTTCCCTTACGTAAGACGTATTTGATTTTGTGAACACTTTGCTCCCAAAGCCAGCACAAAAGTACTCTACCAGTTGCAGTGTAGATTCTACATATCGGACTCAGAATAAACAAGGCTAGGCTAAAAAGCACTTATACCTCTGATATTTTTTTGGTCACTGCCATCCATCCTGTCTTATACTGCTGCAATGCCTTATTAAGTCGCAAAATTAAATTGAACACACACAAAATAACACAAAAAAACCCCTCTAACCCCAACCAGAAAAGAACACAAACTACCATCCTTCCCCCCAACAAAGGAATGCCCTCTACTTCTGTGACTTTGCTAACCTTAATTACACCTATAGTTTTGAGATTCCCTAATGGAAAGTGCTACAAAGCAGAAAGCACTTAGAAAATGAATCATGACACATACTGATACACCACTGATTGTAAATCTATATATACCCTTTTTAGTTGCACCTAGGGGCTATGCTTTGTATACTCATGAAAAAATACTTCCAAGTAGCAAAAAGTCATAACCGGATGCACGTACGGTAAACAAGCAGGCTGAGGATTAACTGATATGAAATTTTCTTGTAGTCTGTTTTTTGACAGTGTATCAACTTGATTGCTTGAAAGTTTCAAATAGTTTGGATACTACTGAATTTGTGATTTAAAGTTTCCCTGAGGCAAAGAAAAAGACAGATGGAAACAGAATCCTTGAAGGCATGCTTCTCATACATGCAATATTCATACTTCACTCAATGTTTTACAATGTAGTTATTATATATCAAAAAAGCTGCCTGGCTTACATGTAGGTGAAGTACTTTAAAAATAAAATCACTTTAATGAGTGCTTCGAAACCACATGAGATGCTTAAATTAAGACACACCCACACCACTTTTTAAAGGCTACTTACGTCTATGACTGATGAATTTGACAGGTTTAATCCTTCCAGGTCTGCTGTTAAACTTGGGGACAATACAGCTGCTGTAGGAACAGGAGGTGTCACAGGGCATACTAGAAGTAAAAAGGTAATGGATTAAAAGAACATACTGGGAAGGATAATGGGCCACTTTAAGTGTAAAAACGTAAATTTAAGTATTCTATCCTTGTAAATACATTTCTTAGCAGCAGAGGACTATATTTTTCAGACATACAGCCCAAATACACAAAATCAACAATAAAATGTAAATAAAATTGATATATGTAGAGATGAAGTTATTTTGTTAAAAATTTTGTATTCCCCTCCCATATTTTCCTCTGTTCTGTCCTGCAGTCTGATCAATGCTATGCAGTACATTTTTATTTGCACGTTATATGCAAAGTACCAATTAACGCAATTCTAACACGAGCTGCATAAACAGAAAACAAATTTGAAGAACAGCCCTGCAAATCATCACCAAGAACCAGTGCCAGCAACACCCCACCCTTCTAAGATTACATTTTAATCTGTTCTTCAAAATTGTGATTTTTACTATCTTACTATAGGTCACAACTGCTTTGTAAGTCATACAGATATTGTACATTGCCATCTAACAGAAAACAAGACCGGACATACAAAAATTGTCTAAATAAATGTTTGGCATACTGATACTTTCTAGATTTTAAATTGCAATCCAGTTCTAAACCAAACAAAATTATTTCTTTAATAATTATGTTTAAAATAAGGTCATAGTCTAAGGATTTTTTAAATGTTTCAAACATTTAAAATTCACTGATTTGAATTTATGCCATGGGAAAAATCAGTCTTTAGTCAGAATACTTACGATCGTCTAAATCTAAGAGAAACACATCTTGTTTATTTGGTGCTTTTCTGTTTTGTGCTGAATTTTCTTCTTGCTGTCAAAACATGCAAATATTTCACCATTTACCATATTAGCAAAACAAAAGTAATTAATACCTTTATAAAGCAAAGCGTATTCACTTTCAAGGCTCATCACTTTCTTAGTGAAAACAATTTATTTGAGGTAAGCTGAACATGAACTCCACATTTGAGTTACATTTACTCCTCTGAAGCCTGTGTTTTCATTTAGTAACAGCTACTACTCAAATAAACTTTTGGTGACAGAACTGACATGTCTGTTGATATGATTCAAATATAGAAACATTTAAGATGATAAACATGGGTAGTCACATTTCTGTTTCTGTATTTTTTCTGGTTTCTGTACTTTTTACATAAACATTCTTATGCTTCCAAACAAGGACAAAATCCATTCAAGAAGAAAGCAGTGTTATTTGCATTTATCTCATAGTACGGAATCCTGTCCTGAATTGCTGGATGAGTAACAAAAAGCTGGTTTTTGTCACACACAAATTTCAATTTATAAGCCTTAAAAAGTGTTCTAAAATTAAGGATTGGCAGCACGGAAGAGTAGAGCAGTAATAATTGCAATGACTTGTTCAACAGACTATTCTAAAAAATTTGGTCCAATGTAAATAAATAAAAAAAAAATAATTCTAATGAGTGTTGTTTATACCTACAGCACATGTCTAGACAGTGGTGATTCAGTACCAAATTCACTGTGTCACAGCTCAATATGGACTGCAAATAAGATAGTTTAGTAAAAAAGTATTGATTTTTGAACGTAGCCAGAATGTTACCCACCGGATGCTCATCAGACAGTCTGTCAGCATGCTATTCCTATCCACTCCTAACCATCCTTCATATGAACTGGCTGAACTCTTGCTTTAGCCTCTCTGGCTTGCTCATTCAAACAGAAGGCTTTGTCATTCAGAGAACCTGTCCACTACTTTCACACTTCACAACACATACCCATACCTACAGGAGATAAGAGTTCTCTCAGTAACTCAACAAGTAAAATAATTTTGACTATGCAAACACGTTTAAACGAAACACCTTCCACTTCCAAACTCTTTTTACTCCCCACTCCCACTTACCCATAAGACATAGTACTCAAAGTTTACTTTTAGTAAGAGTTCTATACTTGGTAATTATTCTGGTAGTGACAGGATTTCTCCATTCCCCTTTATTATGCAGCCAAAAAAAGTCATTATGCAGTCTACAAAAAAGTGGCTCACACACAAGAGATTAAAGCATAAGGATGAGCATTTTAACTATGCAGCACTGCAGTGTCAAGATGTTTAAAAAACATTCAGAGTTAGAGCCAAGAAACCCTCCCACTGTTAGCATATTTACGGGAAATTACTAAGAACACCGTATACCACAAATAACACCAACCTCATGCCTCAGTTCACTCTGTTACTTATTCTGCTGTTCTAAAGCAGTTTCCAAGTCCACATAAAAAAGATTGTGTTTTGAGCCTGGCAGGGTTTCGGTAGCGGTGGGGAGGGAGTTGCTGGCGCAACCCTGGTAAGAAGCTTGGTGAGAGAAAAACAACATCCTCTCAGCTCCCAGAATTCACACAGTGCCTGTCAGGATAAACGTATTTTGGGGAGATGAAAACATGTCGGGCAAGTTTTTGCTTAGGACTTCTGATTGCAAAGCTACTCATTGGTGTGATGGGAGAGAGAAGTCGTGCCATCACTGGGTTAAGCACACCACAGCAGCAATTTTACTCACAGACTGCAGAGAAGGATTGACAGAGAGTCTGTGTAGACACCAGAGATCAGTAGATCAAGAGTCCCTTGCACCATGGTGCAAATCTGTGGTGAAGGTGTGCAGAACAGCACATCAGAACAGAGGACTAGCCCCAAGGGGATGCAGTAGTGATCCTTGAAACTTCAGACTGTATCCCTGGATGAAGGGACCTAGGCTGCAGCAGTCAGATGCTGAGATAACCCACAACAAACCTCCACACTAGCTGCAGAAGTTTGTGAAGGATTTGTCTCCTGTCAGGAGGAATGCCATATAGACACAGGGAAAAGGACTGCCTGGGATTTTGACCAGAGGGAAAGGAGATAACAGAGCTGGGTCCAGTCATGTAAGAACCATGTGATCTATCTGTGTGTCAGTTATGGAGGGGTTTTTTTGTTATTTAAATTAAATGTGTTTTGTTTTTCCCCACACTGCACCTGCTAATCATAAGTGGTGAATGAGCCCCCCTTGTCCCCTGCCTCAGCCTTCAAGTATTTTGCCAAATAGGGAGAGTGTCTCTTGGGGCTGGCCAGCATAGACAACTGACACTTTGATACACATTTTGTAAGATAAAATACATTTTTACATTGATACTATTTTGAATCTATAATGTGATTAATTCTTTTGAATAGGGAAAAAATCCTTCAGAAGAATTTACTTCTTATACCTTGAGTATAAGAGACTAGAGAATCAGTACATCAAGGTAATGCATGGTAAGAAAAAATTCCACTGTACGTGTACACTATCAGAATAATATACTTAAGTCCATCAATTTACTGGAATATCAATCCCAAAAAATCACAACCAAAACCCCATTCTGTCATCTGGGAAATTCAGAAGATAACTAAATCAAGATAAAGTTTGTATAAAGTAAAGTATGATCACATCTTATTTTCTATTTCAGTCAAGTGTGTCAAGCTGAAATAAACACTCAGCTATTTCTAAGTGTGTATGCATGCTGCGTATACACAAACATCTTCATATTTATATTTCTATTCATGGGAATATATATCGTGTATAATCCTGCACAAAACACCAAAAAATATATTTACATGACTCTTGCCTATTTCAAACACGGCTATATTTTAATTTGTTTTTTCCAAGAAAATAAATAATTGATTGGCTTTCTAGGAATAATAAATAGCCAACAACTACAATAAACATTACCAACAGATATTTCTATTGAATGCAAAAAGCTTTGCATTTGAAATCAACACAATAAAAAGACTCTGACACGTCTAGCATTTTATCTGTAACACAATTTTTCATCTTTTTCTTAAAACGAAGTCTACAATGCAACCCAAACAGTTGCCTACCAAGAGAACTCACTACAGGAAAAGCAGAATACTAAACAAAGAAGTTAAGCTATATTCCATCAAACATTTCTCCATTTGCAATTCATCTTGGTAATAGAGACAGAACCTGGTAAATGCATATAGGACTTGAAGCAGGAGATTTCTCTTGCTCAATGCATAATTCATGTGCTCCGCCTGCAAAGTGTGTAAAATGAGAATTTCACACCGCAGCATGAGCCATGGAGCTGCAGAGAAAAGGCAGATTAAATAATATTTTGCTGTGAGAATTTTATTTCTTATCCTCCCAATATTTATACAAAACCATCATTGACAATCCAAATGCACTGACAGATCACCCACTGTTTCCATTGTGTTAGCACTTGAAAAGAGATCAGGCAGAAAGATACACAATTTGTTTTTGTATAATTTTTAAATAGTGGATCAGGTTTTTAACAGCTGAGTGACTGCATTATACTTGTATAAGGAGGTCAACAGTAGCTGATTTTAAAATCCCACTGTAGAGACAACTACTTATACATGCATCATCCTCAAATCTGTATTTTAGCTTCATTTATGCCTACAGCACAACATGTATCTGAGCACTGCAAACTACCTATACTTCAAAATGTTATAAAATACTGCAGTACAAGACAGTTGTTCTTCTGTTCATAGCAGCTCAATTCCAGTGAGTACAACAGCTCTTTCAAAATTATTATTAAGATAAAAATTATTAAAGCACTAATAATATATTCAAGAAAAAAGAAAGTTTTGCCATCTATTTTAATGGTAGTAAATGCATGAACCTATGCACAAATTAAGCTGCCATGTGAGTGTATTCAAAACTTTTTATTATAGAAGTCCAGGTAAACACAGCAATAGTATGAAAAACCACATAAAATGGTAAACACCACTCAAACACTGTGATTCTTCCCTCCACTGCCTTCCTCAGCTACACCTCTGAACATAAGTATCAGAAACATCAGGAGTACAAATGAAGGCATCTAAGATGGCTCAAAAGGAAAATAACTTTATGATTCTCGATATTAGTACAGTACAATGGAACAGATCTCTATGTTCAAAACCAATACATTGACCTCATTAATGTCTACAAATATTTGAGGGGTGGGTGTCAGGAGGATGGCACTGGGCTTTTCTCGGTGTCATGTAGTGATAGGACAAGGGGCAATGGTTGTAAGCTGGAACATAGGAGGTTCCACATCAACCTGAGAAGGAACTTCTTCACGGTGACAGAACACTGGAACAGGCTGCCCAGGGGGGTTGTGGAGTCTCCTTCTCTGGAGATGTTCAAGACCCGACTGGACGGGTTCTTGTGTGACTTGGTTTAGGTGATCCTGCTGTTGCAGGCGGATTGGACTAGATGATCTTTCGAGGTCCCTTCCGATCCGTAATGATTCTATGATTAATTTCCCTCCAGTTCCCTCCATATATGACTACTGCTATCTATAGTTCCTCAGCCATAGCTTGTTTCCCCAATACTAAATGTGCTCATTTCTTAGTATGAAAGGAATTTAAGGAACATACTTAGACATTTAGCTTTTCCATACTAAGCTCTATCTATTTATTTTCAATAATCTTCTTAATGCAATGCATATAAACTCTTTGCTATGTTTTAACATTTTTTGTGAAGTTCAAAAGCTTTGCAGTGTTTTGGTTCTAGCCCTTAACTATGATCAAGCCTTCAGTCAGTTTTTTATAAAATACTTTGGCTCCTGAAACATTTTCTTTTTAGGTGCTTCTTAATGAAGTAAGACTTCAGGACTACTGCGATGTTTTTTCTCTTAAAATTCAAAAGATTGACAATTTTCCATCGACTTCAACAAAACAATCCCAAGCCTCTTGGACATTCTTGTTCTGATACTATTCAGTAAGTTTGACATCCTACTTTCTTGACTGCTGTTTTAGAATACAAAAAGCTTCTTTATGCCAATAGTCCTCACATATCCCGTGAAAGAACCAGAACAGTTTAGATAACTGTAGTGAAAAAAATAATGAACAGGGGAACTGATATCCTGAGAAAAATGGGACAAATGCAGCAGAAATAATACACTACTGTTTGAATAGAGATCACTTGAATGTGGTTTTGCAGTGGCTGACCAGAACTAAACAGTTCAGAATACCTTCTGCTTTCTGGTGAAAAAAATGCTATGTTAAAATGAGAAGCTGCAAATTGACAGAATTAATATCACATCTATCAAGGGAATTTATTCTGAAAGGATTTAGATTACATTTGTCATACTACCACTTCTTGGCAAGACCCAGTTTGGCTTCTCTACTAGAAAAAACGTTGACAGAGGTGTGCTACCCAGTATGGTAATTGGGCAGGAAACTATCAAACCACGGAAACACACAGTGTCACTTGATCTTTTGTTCTACTTCGTAAAAGAAGGGACTAGATGAAAAATAAACAGTACAACTCAAGAGTTCCTAGGAGGACCCTTATTAGAAAAACAAGAAGCTTAAAATTAAGAATGATAAAGAGGCTTACTTCATCAATATATAGGAAATGCACACCAAAAAACCCTTAATAAAGTTCAACACAGATGTCCACCAACTTGTACAATTTTATCAGATGCAACACATAACGTCTCTTTTGTCTATTCAGGAATATACCGGGGAATCCTGACAGACATGATTCAGTTTAATTTAAAATAACACATATCAGTATTAAAAAGAAACTTCTGAGCTACAATTCTACCCCCAATTTTTGTCATAAAATACACAGAAAGAAATGCACTGGAAATATTTTATAACTGATGTCCTAGTTTTATCTGGAATAATTTTCACAAGAAGCTTGGCACAGCCAGGATAGCCAACCTTAAGTAGCCATGCTTAGTACATAACCAGAGGAGCTGGTCAATGGGGAGGAGGGACTTCAGCTTGGAAACGCGTGCTGGGTTCAGGGTGATAAGCAATTGCATTGTGTATCAGCTGCTTTATACTTTTATTAGTGTTATCGTTATTACTTCTTCTTGCCTTCAGCTATACTATTACATTGATCTTAACCCATGAGGTTTTACTTCTAGTTCTCTTCCTGATCCCACTGTACCAGGTAAGTAAGTGAGTAGTAGCACGGTGCTTAGTTGCTGGCTGGGCTTAGAGACAATTAAAAGATAAGTTTCATAATTCAGCATTAAATATCCTTTCTATTTATTTATTTACTTATATGAAAAGTAGGTGAAGAATCAGAAAACAATTACTATTGTTAGCTTTAGCTCTACAATGATAGCTTCTTCACTAAGGTAAGCAATAAAATCTTAGTTAACTAACACATAAATGGCTCTGTTGAATACTTCTGAATCTTTACATATTTCTAAATCCAATTAAAATAAAGATGCATTTGAAAGTTTGCTACTTCATAAATGCTGTACAAAAGCTAATGCATTTGGAAGTAACTGAAATCTTTATAGGTTTTATTCCTCTGAGACATTAGACCAGGTTGCTAAAGGAAGCTGTGAATGCTCCATCACTGGCCATGTAAGGCCATGTAAGACAGGACTTTGAGAAACCTGGTCTGGTGGGGAGTACTCCTGCCCAAAGCAGGGGCATTGCAATTAGCTGATCTTTAAGACCTCTTCCAACCTGAATCACTCTATTCATTTTACTAATCCATGTATATACCTCACGTGTAAGATGCATTAACTGCACTATTCTCAATTTCAGTAGGAACTTTTAAAACAAAGCTAGTTACAGAATCACAGAGCATTAGGGATTGGAAGGGACCTCGAAAGATCCTCTAGTCCAATCTCCCCCCCCTCCAGAGCAGGATCACCTAGACCAAGTCACGCAGGAACATATCCAGGCAGGTTCTAAACATCTCCTGAGAAGGAGACTCCACAATGCCCCGGGCAGCCCGTTCCAGTGCTCTGCCACGCTTACTGTGACGAAGTTCCTTCTCATATTGATGTGGAACCTCTTACATTCCAGCTAACGCTCACTGCCCCTTGTCAGCTAGAATGTCTAAAATATCTTAGGCAACTATGTACTAACATTTGTTTCTTGGTTTTACTTCCTCCCGCACCAAGGTCCTGCAGTTTACTATAATAATAATAATCCCAAATCAGGTACTCTTTTTGTGTACCACCCATATACTATGCTTTCACCAGTGGAACAATAATGTGAAGGGGTTCTTCTATTATTTACCTGTCTGGAGTAAAAAAAAAGAAAATAACCAAATTAACCCAAATATTATTTCACTACAAAACGTTCTTATTTGAACTATAATCCTACTTTGAGATTAATCTTTACAAAAAGAGTTGAACTTCTATTTCAGGAATTACTTTTTCAGATATCCCTAAAAACATTACTCATTTCCCACAAATATGTAAATGGTTACACAAATTCTTTTCATACTTTCAGGATTTAAAAAAATGACATATTTTACCTTTCTAGAGGTAGCATTTCGAGATTTTCCAGATGTAGAGTCACTTTTAGAGTCTGATTCTGACTTGGAATCTGAAGAACTTTCTTCTGATGAAGTATACTCTGTATCAGAGGAACTGGATGTGCTTCCTCTTTTGGAGATCCCTTTTCCTTTCTTTTTGCTGTCCACTGACTCACTACATATTGAAAAGAAATACTTAAAAGACATGTAAAACCACCAAAGGAATCTGCTTAGGCAATACTGTATGTTAGGATTTTCACATTTTACTGAGTTTTACAACATTATATCTTCATGATAAAAAACTCAGCTAAGATGGCGTAAGTGGTGGCTAATACAAGGTTACACAATAAATCATCAAATATAATCTAAACTAGTGAACCTGCCAAACAAGAATGTGAACATATTAAACATTAAAAATACTACACTTCATCAAGATGTGACATTTCAGAAAGAAATTAAGATATCCTTTCACATAAATAAACTTTCAGACTATTTCACCTCTGATTAACCCTTGATGGGCTGTGGTATGTTTTTGCAGAGTAATACTAGTTTTAAAAAAAGAGGTACTGTATTGAACTTATTCCTTCATTAATTCTTCTAAATCAAACCCCCTAAAAACAAGACCTATGATATCTATATTAATTCAACCCACTAAAAAGTTTATACAGAAGAGCTATTACATTCTGACACCTTTGGCCATATTACCATACAGCTAATGAATGTCAAAGACATGATTCCTCACACGGTATAGTTTTGTTCATCCTGCCAATGCTGGATTATGTTTCTTTGTGCTAGTGGCCTGTGAATATTATTAAAATCTGCTCTGTTTGCTTCTAATAATAAAATAACTACCAATTACTCGTCTATCTCAGGGGGAGTTGGTACCTAGAAATATCACAGGAAATGAAAATTGTTTTCCTATCATTACTGTGGACCAGAAAAACTAGCCCTCTGTTTTTGGATCTGCAGTCAACCATTTTCTACTACCCAATCAGGTATTTTATATACCACCTGATTCATCCTTCTCCCCAATATAATAAATTGGTTACTGAAGAACTTGAAGTGTGACAAGGTTAACAGTAACTAAACTCAGACCACTCAACTATTAAGAGTCACTTCGGACTCAAATTATGTTTTTGCTTAGCTTTAGAAACAGTACAAAACAATGTACTATCCTTCATTACTTTTTGAGATAGAATCATAGAATCATTACGGATCGGAAGGGACCTCAAAAGATCATCTAGTCCAATCTGCCTGCAACAGCAGGATCACCTAAACCAAGTCACGTTTCTACAAAGGAAAAATACAGAGAAAGGGAATTGAAAAATCTAACATGACAGAAAGGAAAATAGCTAAAGCAAAGTTTCCTTATTCCCAAGAACCCTCAAGGCCTTACTTTCCTAATTCAAAATAAATTCAAATTATTAAAAATAAGAAATTACACTCAGGCTATGCTAAAGGTGGCTACCCACGTAAAAGGAAAGTTGAAATACCCCCTGAAATTTTAGGCAAAAGCATTTTTTTCAAAAAGCAGCAAAGCTGAAACTTGCAAAGCTAAAACACAACAAAACCACACCACTAAAGCTGTCTAATATAGCAAATCTGATTGTTAAAACCATGGTGGGAAGAAACCAAGCACTAGCAAAATTACATTTTGGTATATAAACATTTAAAAACTTGTTTCAGGTCAAGGATCTAAACATAAAAAATTACCTGCATACACTGTTTAAAGTTCCTTCTGTGCTATTTAACAGAAGCTTCAGCTGCATCAACAAACATACTGTGAACCAATTGTATACATTATTTTTAAAGAATTTAAATTATCTTTAAAGATTTGAATGTTCAAAATGTTACTTTATTGTACATCAGTCGGTTTTGATGGGTAATCACTGTTTATCTTACTGCTTAAAATTTCAGATGTTAATCTAATGAAAAGAATTTACTGGTAACTAGCTTTTTAACTTTGCGATGATGAAAAGCCTGTATTAATTTAACCTACAGATTTCATTTGTTCTGAACAGGAAAAACAATATAAATCACTTTTAAAATCATTAAATCCTGACTTAAATTAATAAAGTCATAATTAGGGTATTATGCTGTGTTTGTTATGGAAGTGGCAAGGCGAGCTGCTTTAATTACTGTCTGTAATAAAAGGAGCAGAGTGCGTACTGTGCCCCAATCAGCTCTGTCAGCCACGACTGAGCTGAGCTGCAAACTCATCAAGTGAGCTGGCAGCAGACTACAGAGTAAAGGGCGATCATGTCTGCAGAGGCCACTTGCTGACAGCAGTGGAAGAAACAGATTCATACAATCCAAGGTATTAGCCCCAATTACTCAAAATTTTAATGATACTTTAATACATGATAATACTGTTGATAATGGGCAATCTTAAAAAGCGCTAACAATTAAATATCTTATGACCATTTCCCTTCACAGCCAATGACTCTAATATTTGGATCATAATCTTTTTAATATAACATTATTTAGAAAAATCAATTCTCTTAGTTACATTATGGGAAAGTGTTGAGGGACTTAATTTTAGCTCTCAGCAAAACTGCTGCACAAGGTAATTAAGTGTTTCACACAACTGTTTGATCACTTAGTCAGTCTCCCAAGGTTACATCAATTTTCAAAAAGCCACCCCAGATTGTACTGAAGTCAGAAATTAATTCCAAACATAAGAGTAGTCTGATTAACGAAAATACGACCCCATACACTGAATATTACTGGCATACACTGGAATAGCAGGCATCCCTCACTGGCCAATATGGCCTAAGAAAATCTTTACAAAAAGCTTATAGAACTGTTTACAGGAAGATCACTTTAAGAGCTATTATCACAAAATATTAAAACATACACGTGTATACCTACCTTTCACCATCAGGTCTAGATGTTTTCTTTGCAGTGCTTTCTTTGCTGTCTGACTCACTGTCACTTGACTGTTTACTGGAAGAGGAACTCTCACTACTCCCATCACTGCTGCCTTCCTCCTCTTCTTCCTTCTCATTTTCACTGTCAGACTCACTCCCTGAAATGTAAACAAGTAACTTTTTTTTTCCTGATTATCTTGTATGATTAGTATTTTAGAGATCCAAGTTGTTTCAAATAAGAAAACATTTTCATATTTTAAGATCCTATTGCAAGCTTTGGCATTATTTACCCTGTCAAAAGCAGACAATAGAGTAACTTTCCCTTAACACAAAATGTTGATTAAAGACTTGCCCTCTTCAACCTATAGTATTACTTTACCAGATTACAAGTCCAGTAATAAATTAATTGCATGTGGATTCTTCAGAACTACATAACTTTACCAGGAATTGGAGATTACCTCAAATTCTCTAACCTATACATTCACTTAACTGCAAGATTATCTTTTCAACCAATTGCTTAATTACATTATCTGTTCTTGAATACTGGGAGTGATGATGACTAAATCACTGATTGAAATGAATTATTCATCCTCTTATTAATCACACAGTTACCAAACATTCAAGCATCTGAAATGAATACACTACTATCTTGCTTCAGAGATCATTTACGTCAGTGATACAATTCTTAAGCAATTCTGCATATTTCCTCAGTTGAAGATTGAAAATTTAATACTCAAAACTTAAAGATGTCCCTCTTCAACTACGTGCTGGTACTTCTGTAAGTCTCTAATGCTAAATATTTTCTGTGTCTAAAGTTGGACCTGTATTTGAGCTACATTAACATCTGCGGAAACAGTTGTCTTGGGGAACTGCCTGTCTGGTATTATGTGAGAAACTGGTGAAAAGAACCTTCACTCACTGAAGTTCACAGGCAGCTGTCAGTCATATTCTCCAACATCACCCCATTATAATAAATAGGAAACATGATGTAGAACATGAGAGTGACACTATGGCACAAGCTACTGTATAAAACCCATGAAAGACTAAAGAGTTAAATAAGTCTGTCCATTCATTAACATAGAAGCATGTGCTATCAAAATAGTACTTCATTAACAACAAATTAAAAAAAAAATTCAAGACTTAAAATTTCCAACAACCAAGCACACAGGCACTCTTCCCACACAAAGTCAGGTGCCTTTAGATTTCAGTGGAATTACAAACTCTTACTATAACTCAAAGCAGGATGAAGACAGCAAGCTGGACTTTTTTTAAGTGGGTGAAGTCCGACTCATTTAAGAAGCATACAATTTGTATTTGCAAAATGAGCAGTTATTGCACAGCTACAGTGAGTGCAGAAATTTTGATTTTATACATATTTCTAACGTTTTAGGCAGTTGTCAGGTCTGAAGATAAAATTCTCTAGACAGCATACATTCAGGTTGCTTTCTCAACACCTACCTGATGCACTAGTGTCCGTAGACTCATCTTCCTCCTCTTCTGATTCAGAGTAGAATTTTTCAGTAGGTTTCTCTTTCTTTGTCTTACCTAGAATCCCAGTCCATTCCTTTGCCTGTAAATAAATTTCAACTCAAATTTAGTTTTACAAGCAGCAATAAAAAATAAACACAGTGAAAAACATTCACAGTAGAAGTATTAAGCAGTTTCTAAATAAATCCTTTAAACAAGTCAAGAGAAACTATTAAACATCTCATATTTTATGCAATTAGGAGAACTAAAAGTTTTGTATGTACCTATAAAAACTCAGATATGTCTACTACAGTGTCTAGAAAAAGATTTACTAAGGCAGATTAAAAGCACCAGTAACCATAAATAAGTTTCTATGCCAAAGAAATCTGAAATCTGAGAGTTTTATCTCTAGATCCAGCTGAGTTCAGCCTATCACTAGAATGAAGGCTAAATATGGCTAGTCACCACCTTTATCACCCTAGGTTTTAAGGAGAAAACAGATGTGGATGCAGTAGACAGCAGAAGTTCCAGCAGCCACAGACAAACTACGTTTCACTTTCTTTGCAATTTTCCAAATAAAAGTAATTCTTACCACCAAGACAACACCAGAATGGGCAATACTTTTACCAGACCTTTTTTCTTTCCATATCCTCCTGTACTACTAAAGAAGCACATGAAAAACTATCCAGGAAAGAACCACCAAATAGGCAGACAATGGTATCAGCAGAATTACATGGGTCTGTCTCACTAACCTATCTCATATGGACTAAGACTAACCTTTGATAGTGTTCTGACAGTGACCTGCAATGGCACATGACTGTAGAGGTACACTGGCTTCCTCTTCAACAAAAGTTGCTAAAGCACTGCAGCATTCCCACCAGCAATTGGTATTTTTAAAAGCAATTTAATTGTGGATGGAAGCTTAGCAACTCCGCTTCACTCACATCTATAGAATCATAGAATTGCTCAGGCTGGATAAGACTTTAAGATCACTCAGTCCAATCATTAACCTAATTGCAGGCTAAACCATACCCTTGAGCACCATTATCTCCATGGCTTTTAAGCAAGTCCAGGGATGTTGATTCAACCACTTCCTGGGCAGCCTGTTTCAATGCCCGATGACACTTTCAATAAAGAAGTTTTTCCTAATGTCTAACCTAAACTCCTTCTTTTACAACTTTAGGCCATTACCTCTTGTCAAGGTTCCTCAGGATGGTCTCACTTCCCTCCACCCCTTGCCAACCACACCACACAAACTGGTGTAGGAAACTTGCTGAGGGTGTACTGCCTGAGGGTTCATGTTGCCAACAAAGGTATTAAGCAGTGGACCCAAAACAGATCCCCAAGGAACACCACTCCTAACAGATCTCCACTTGGAATTGAGCCATGATCACAACTCTTTGAGTGTAACCGTCCAGACAATTCCTTATCCATCAAGAGGTCAATCTGTCAAAAACACGTCCCTCTGTTTTAGAGACAAGGATGTCATGTGGAATGGTGTCAAATGCCTTGCACAAGTCCAGGCACATGACATCAGTCACTCTACTCTTGTCCACCAATGCTGTAACTCTGTTGTAACACCACCATTAGCACGCTATATTCTAATACATACCTGTTTCTGTTACTGTCTAATAACTTTCACTGACATTTAGTAGGGCCCTGTACCTGAAGCATAAATCATAGCTCTGGCACCAGAACATGACTTTGCCTCAGAGTTTACAATCTGCTAACAAAAAGCTACTGGTAATAGAAGATCACCTCTGAAATGTCAACAAATAACTAGTGCACTAACAGATGACATTTTCCTATTACAAATGTTCTCATTATCCCAGAATTATCTAAAAAGAAAATCCTGTCTCTACCTGGCTAGAAGGATAAATCAATGGGCCAAGGCCAACGTATGTGCTTCAATAAGGCCAAATGTCAGGTCCCATGCAGAACTACACACTTGGGGATAAATGTTTGGAATTCTGCATGTCAGAAAAGGACCTGGCATTATGGGTCACCAGCCATCTGAATGTTGAGCCACCAATGTGTCCAGGTGGCCAAGAAAGCAAATGCCAACAGGAGTATGGAACTCACTGTCTCCCTGTACACAGCACTGATGGAGGGCTTACCTCAAGCTTTGTGTTCAGTTTTGAGCACCTCAATACAAGGACACTGAGGTGCTGGAGGGTGTCCAGGAAAGAGCAACAAAGCTAGAGCGCAAGTTTTGTGAGGAATGGCTGAAGGTAATGGGGTTGTTTAGTTTAGAGAAAAGGAGCTTGAGAGGAGACCTTAGAGCTCTCTAAAATTACCTAAAAAGAAGTAGCAAGTGATTATGGCAAAAGAAAATGGCCTCTAGTTGTGCTAGTGGAGGTTTAGACTGGACATTAGGAAAGACTGCTTCACTGAAATGCTCGTTGTGCATTGCAACAGGTTGGTCAGCGAGGTGGTGGGGTCACTAGCCCATATGTAGTTGAAGGTACGTAAAATATATATAAATGCAGTGCAGAAGAACTGGATTTGGTGGTGACCCAGCAGGGATGGATTAACCACTAGACCTGGACATCTTAACGGTCTCTTCCAAGCCAAACAATTCTGTGATTCCAAACTTTACACTTCCAAACACACTTATATACCCCCTCCACTGCCTTTTCCATATTACTTTTTTTCTGTTTAGATTTGTAATGAACCCCTGTTCACCACCCACTTTGACAGTCCAGCCACACTCGTTAGCAGGAATAAAGATACTGCATGCGGCACAATTAATATAAGTATGAAATCAAAAGTGAGACGGAGTGAAAAAAAGCTCACTTAAACAACAAGCAAAGCAAAAAGTGGCCTACAGTTGATCCACTTCGCAATGACAGTGCAAGCATTTCCACCTGTTTCGTTCCCAAGCTAAAATAAACCAACACAGCTGTTCATATGCATCAGTGTTTTTCAGTACAATATACAGATAGTATTTAAATACTTTTACTTTAGGCTACTATTCAATATTGATAAATGCCTTCAGTTAAGTTTCTTGTAACGGTGCTGACGTACCGACTCAGCTACATCTACATTTCTGACAGAGGGGTCAGGTGCCACCTCTGGCCAGTCACACAGCTCCAGGTAGCCAGTGGCTCGGGTGTTCAGCGTGTGAGACAAGGTGCCAAGTTGGAAGTGATCTCGATCTATTTAAAAAAAAAAAAGGAGGGGAGAAATACACGAACACCATGAGCTCTACCGCAAAGAGCAATCTTAATCAGGGCTAAAGGTAATTGCCATTATATTACCTCAAATGTCATGGAATAAATATAAACTAGGAAGCTCTTCATAGGTCAAAAAACTGATTTCAGTCCATAGATTACAATAATCTCCCCCATAATGGTCAATAAAAAAGCTAATCAGTCAGTGTGTTTAGAGGTGTTGCTCTGAAATGTAGCTTCTCTAAAAATTACTTTACTGTGAATATTAAGAATGACAGCACAGTTAAACAATCCATATACATGTCTTGGCACAAACACATCCAGAATTTTAATAGTTTCTCTTCAAAATGGAGTTTCTTTTAGAGCATCAAAACTGGGACTAAGTAAGTATGAAAATTCAGATTGTAAATCGTCACAGTAACAGAGCATTTTAATTAAAATAACCTGATAATCTTTTAATATAAGACAGACAATGGTTAGGACTTGTAAAAAGAGGCAAAATATACAGAAGAAATTATTAATGTGGAGAAAAATTACAAAAACCTCATCTGTTGAGATGCAATTTCACATCAGTAAAATATTTGCAATACTCACATTTATTCAAGTCCACATGAAAGACTAGAGCTATTTTCCTAAACTGAAGAATAGTTTTCCTCAAAAGACACGCCTTCTGTTTTTTTAAAAAAAATTAAAATCTACAAGAACAAAAATGGATCAGTTTGTCAGAGTTTATCATCAGATAAATGTGCTGTGTTTGCACCACACAAACACTGTGTGCTGAAAAGGAAGGAGTGCAAGTATCCTTGCATATTATTCATTTGTATTTGATAAGTGACACAATTTGTGAACATATCTGAAATAGAACAGCCTGCCACATTCCTTCACAAAATGAACATTTCCCAGACGATTTTGGCAGTTGTACCTTTAAAAGGAGACTCAAGCAATGGGGCAGGTTTCTGTGCCAGAAATATTTTTTTGGCATATTTGTTTAAAGCTCCACTCTTCTCATTCGGAACAATAAGCTGCCTAATAAATCTTGTACGGTCTCTGATGTCGTAGCTTTGATCATACTTGCCGAGATTTAATACGTACTGGGTAAGCAATTTTGTCTGTGGAAAAAACAGAACAAGAACAGAATACAAGTTATTTATGATTATTGATAACTCTGGATAAACATATTTAAAGAGGTAATAAAAATGAATGGTTATGTCAAACAAATGTTGTTCCACAGGGAATATGCATTTCTAAAGCTGCAAATGGAATTCTGCAGCCAAAGCACATGTCCTCTTCTGTACTGGGGAGGTGAATGCTGAGTACCGAGAAGCAGCCATGTGCTAGATTATTAAACTGCTGAAGTGGAAAGAAAGGCATCATTAAAAAAATAATCATATATGGCAAACCCGCTGAAGGGTCTACGTGAGGATAATGAATGTGGAAATACAACTAAAAACATGGCACTCAAAACTTAATCGGAAAAATATGCAGGACATCAAAACATCAGAGGGTATTAGGGGGCTGGCAAACTGCTTCTGCTGAGGTGTGTTTTATGAAGAGATACTGTTCCTGGCATAAGCAGTGTCTGCACTCTGACTGCACTCAGTTACTTTATCCTGAATTATGACCCATTAAAGCAGACACATGAATCACTGAACTGGATTACTGCAAATTATTTGCAGTGCATTTAGCTGTTACTTTTTCATAAAACCAAGCTGCTGATGCCCTCTAAAAACCAGGATAAAAGACTTCTTCCATTTTTTTCTTGCAGCTTTAAGCCTCCAGTAATATTAGTCATTTATTTATTTGTGTAAGAGAGCAACTTATATTATCACATCTTTTTAAAGCATAACAGGACTTCCTAATTTGATGTCTGAGAATATTAACATGTATCAAATAATTTTAATAATTCAGTTAAGTTTTTTAAACAAAAGAATATAAAAAATGAAGACTTCCCCAGTATCTCAGAAAGAGCACTATATAACCAGAACAATAGCACTGAACAGGCTTGTATCTATTAGATACCTTTGAAGGATGTATGGTAATTTCTTTAGATACAAGCAAAAAGAAAAAAGAACAAAAAGTTACATTCCATCACAAGGAAGCAAAGTTTTTATTAGTTCAACTCAGAATGAATGACTAACACAGGACTAAAAATGTATTGTCAAGGAGGTTTTCCTTATACCAAAATACTCTGCATACACATCTTGTTTATCATGCTAACAGTAAAACTGTTTAAATCTCATGAAGGGCAAAGTACCATCAAATCATAGAATAGCTTGGGTTGGAATGGACCTCAGAGATCACCTAATTACAACCCCCTTGCCACAAGGCAAACTCTCACTACTCCAGTTTGCCGAAGGCCCCATCCAACCTGGTCCTGAACACTTCCAGGGAGGGAGCATTCACAACTTCCCTGGGCCACCTGTTTCAGTGCCTCACTAGCCTCATGGTTAGGAAGTTGTTCCCAGGACTTAATCTACCCTCTTTTTAGTTTGAACCCATTCTCCTTTGACGTATTGCTAGAGTCCCTCATGAAGAAGTCCTCTCCAGAGTTCCTGTAGGTCTCCTTCAGGTACTGGAAGGCTGGTGGTAAGGTTCCCCCCTGGCTTCTTTCCTTCTCCAAGCTGAACAGACCAAACTCCCTCTTCACAGGAGAGGTGCTGAAGCCCTCTGGAAGCCCTTCTCTGGACTCGCTCCAACAGTTTCATGTTCTTCTTATACTGGGGACTCCACAGTACTCCAGGTGAGGTCTCACAAAAGCACTGTTAAGGGGTTGAATGACCTCCCTTGACCTTCTGGTGACACATCATTAATGGTGGGCGTCAGGAGGATGGAGCTGGGCTATTCTCAGTGTCATGTAGTGATAGGATGAGGGGCAATGGTTGTAAGCTAGAACATAGAAGGTTCCACATCAACCTGAGAAGGAACTTCTTCACGGTGAGGGTTACGGAGCACTGGAACAGGTTGCCCAGGGTGGTTGTGGAGTCTCCATCACCGGAGCTGTTCAAGACCCGCCTGGATGTGTTCCTGTGTGACTTGGTCTAGGTGATCCTGCTGTGGCAGGGGGATTGGACTAGATGAACTTTCGAGGTCCCTTCCAATCCCTAATGAGTCTATGATTCTATGAAAAGTATCCTAGAATTTTCTAGGATAATTCTCTTTAAGAACTTAATGCCTATCCCGGGTTAGGAGCAATTAACCATTTGGTAGATGCCTACTTGAAAGGGATCATAATGTAAGTATCACCAACAGATCAATCTCTACAGTCAATAGAAACCACTATCTATCCCGTCTTTGATATAATTAGTTTGTAGTACTACTTGATTCTTTAGATAGGTAAGATTAGGCTATTGTACTAAACAATATTTGACATATCTGTTTACACAGATCTTTCAAGGTCCCCTCAAACCCCATATGATTCTGTGAAAATTCTGGTCTTCTACCCAGAAAACAGCAAGTCACATCTTGAATATCTCCTACTTGGCATTAGTAATGGAATTCACAAAACACTTCCTACTCAGACACATTCATGTTCAGCTTCCTTTGTTGAACAGTAAGGCCTAGTTTTGGTAATTATATAAAAGAAAACATCACTGATCTATACAGACTGCACACCTAGTGTGATTCCAAATACATACACTTCTGAGTTTAAGCTTACCTGCTTGGAGTTTGTTAAATAGAGTTTTGCACCCAAATTTAAGATCTGTAGCTTTACAAGGTCATCTTCATTAGTGAAGCTCTTGGCTGTTTTTCTCAAAACATCAGGTGCGATCTTTGGAACCCGTTCACAGTACTCACCAATGAGCCAGAGAATGCTTGCTCTAGCTACTGGAACCTAAGAAAACATTGTGCACTCTTAGTTAACATATTCACAGAGACTGCTTACATACTCTACAAAACAACAAAGGCATGTAGAAGTATTTTAACTTGTTACTGACAATTGCCATGCAAGAAATACAGACCAAATGAAATGCTGTTCAATACATACAAATTTAAGAACAGATACCATCCCCAAATGCATTGCATAACAAAACAAACAGCACAGGAATGGAAACACATGCACGTTAGTAGTAAAGCTGGTGGCAAGCATGAAAGTAATGCAAACCTTGGAGGTGTAGTTGAGCAGTCTTTCCACCTATGCTATGCTGAACACCATGTTGAATCAAAACAGTGCTTTTTTTCTGACTATATTCATACAGAAAGTGTTTCCAAAAATATAGCTTCCTCAAATCCTGCTTTATTACTTTAAAGGCACGTGAATTTTTTTAAACAATTGCCATTTTTCCTTGGTTTGTTTTCAAAGTTTATGACAGTAAGGTTCACATTTCTGCAGATGTCCAAGGATAACTGAAGACAGAACTCGAGATCTGTGTTCGTAATTAGGGTTCACAATTTCTGAATAGGATTTTAAACTATTCTTTAACTGAAAACACTCCGAGCAGAAACTTAGTGTTTCGGAGCTACTTGACTGTTTCACTGAAATATCTGGCAGTAGCAGTTTATACATGAACTCCCAGGATATAGCACTAACTTCAAAAGCACAGTACTGCGACAAAGTGGAAGCAAAATGGAAAAGCATAGAAGGAAGCAGAAGCTCATGCTCTGCTCAGAATTCAGCTAGAAGTAGTTAAATGAAATCATGGTGTTTTCTCAAAGATCAGCTAGCCTTTATTACCTGGTGATCAAATTAAAAAATGCATCTTGAAACAGTAGGGAAAAACCGTAACCATTCTAATAACTGATGGGTGACAATGAAAGCTTCCAACGGTACCTGCAATTTCAGCTATTTTTGCCATCAAAAACTCTCGTATTAAACACTTTGCAATGCTCTCTAAATATACAGTGATCCTTTTCAATATGCTTACATTTAAGCCAGCATGAGTTCTTAGGTAAGACTCAGTCAGAGAAGCTTTAGAAGTTCAGTATTGTAGTTCCCCAAACACTAATTCTTAGCATGTTTTATTAATGAGCTTTTAATCTCTTTTTCAGAATACGTTAGTATACGACTTCAGACACGAGTATCTGCTTCTCTGAATTACAATGGGAACTGACTGTTAAGTATCCTACTTGTATTATTAAAAAATCTGAAAATACTGTTTTCCAGTTACACTCATAAAAGGTAAGTAAACTACCAAGGCTCAGGAGAGCAACTTGTGCAGTTCCTAATGGATGGCCTGTTAAGGTGTATTAAAGAAATACTAATTATGGTGACAAGAAATAAGATTAAACAAGTTTTACTGATGAAAAAAGTTTGAGAAGAGCTTTGAATAAACACCTGACAGATCTGACTCTAAATCTTTAATTATTGACACTAGTATAAACATAGTGATTTAACACACCTGAATACACAAAAATACAGACTGAGATAGAGAGGAATTTTTTTGGTGAATTGACAAAAAGTTTCAATACTATTGGAATTTACAGTGTGAGAGAGGGGAACAAGCTACTATACAACTGTTAAATATAAAAAATGTAAATGCAGTCAGAATACGTTCGCCTACAAAATGGTAAGACCGATGCCATTACTGTACACTGATTTCAGAAGAGAAAGAGGTTATTTCTAATGTTCCAAAGGTTACACCACATTAAGACCTCACTCCCAATCTATTATTTTAAATTGGGCTAAAGAATAGTAATTGAGAGGTACATTAAATTTTCTAGTATTGGAGCAGTTCAAGTTGCCAGCTGTACAGATAGATACCTCTAAATAAGAATATATAGGCAACTTCAGATTGCAGTTATGCTAGATTTATTTTTCTAAAAGATTTCATTACAGACTTGTTAAAATGCTAGAATTCTTCAAGAGATCACCAAGTACCACAGTTTGGGCAGCAGAGATATCCCTTTTTTCCTGTTATTGTCTTTTATAAGTCAAAAATAGCTCACAGAGCAGGCCAATTTCTGTAACAGTAATTATGAAAAACAAATCAGTACTGTAGTCTTCCCAGTCAAACCCAAGTTTACACTTTAAAGTCAC
>VXBP01010342.1:174860-221210 GCA_013400115.1 Rhinopomastus cyanomelas
CAGTTAAATATATTCAAACAAGTGTGCATTTAACCATAGTGTTTCAGATTTAAAGTTCTTTCCCAGATTGTAAAACATTATTGTCAGAACAATAAACTGTATGCATAATGTAGAATAAATAGACTAAAAACAGCTTAACTGGAAAAGGCACAGCAATACAAGAAAGACTGAGTTTCTTCTGAGAGTGACTTTTAATCAGGTGATTAGCTTACTATGTAAATAATGTATATATTAGAAAAATATTGTGCAACAAGAATCAGTATCAAGAGAGACTTTTTCAATCAAACCCCAAGTGGAAGTTTATGTGCAATGGATGAACCTAATGTTCCTGAGACTCTGGATTCATCTGGGGTCAAAAATCACGTAGTCTTTTCAGGCTTCTTTTTCCCTCTTTCTGTCCTCAACCATGTAACACCAAACACATGATTCTGCAGCCAGTTTTCAGGGCATTCAAAAAAGCAAACGAGAAATGAAGGCACTTCTGGACCTTCACTGCCTTTCCCAGTATAGCTTAAGTAGGGACCTTGAATTGACAAAAATGCAGGAAATAATACTTTCATTATTCAGCCTTGCTCTACATTATCCTCAAAGGCAAACAGGACTGTAAATTGCCCGATGTTTTATTCCATAAGCCCTGAAAAAGTGGTTAAGTGCACTTTTTAAGCTTTAGTACTAGAAGGCAGTTTCTACTGCCATTTTAATCCATTTTCTGCCTGAAGGAAAATAAATAAATGGTTAAACACACAACAAAAAAAAAAAAATCCCAGCCAAAACCTCTCCCCTCAAAGAAAGACTCTGCTTACTTACAGCAATTAGAGAAAGCCATTATAAAGACTTTACAGTTCACTCTCAACATCACAACTCAAAACCTACCGTAGTTCAGCTCTAATATTGTTATACAACATGTTGGACTGAATTACAACCTAAAATTGCCAAGTCCAGTTATCCACGCTTGTCACAAAATGAAGACTTATTCAAACCGCATGTGAGGTCTGTTTTCTGAATTTGAAATGTAAACTTGCAATTTTGTACAAAATTTAGAACAATCTTTAGATAACATTTTGAGTCAGAAATGGAAAAAGGGGTAAAGGTGATGTGGAATGTCAGGCAGCAAGAAAAGCAGGTAAGAACAGGAATAAAACATAATAGTTGGGTTTTTTTGTTATCAAATAGTAGATCTTCATGGACTCTTCTGTTATTTGAACTTCTACAAATTTTGGAAGGTTGCATCCCAGTAATAAGAAAACTACTACTTAGTAATTCACAAATGTTTCCATAACTTTCACATTTTTCCCTACATATTATTCTCTTCAAACCTATTTTATTTTCCCTTTAAATTTGCAACTTCTTATCCTGTCTATATCCCACCAGGAAGTGTTCTATCTTGTCTCTGGATTAGAAAAAACACTCCTCATATTTTCACTCATATTTTAAAAGAAATAGAAATAAATCTGTAATGAAAATCCAGGATGTAAAATTTTACCAGATATCAAAAGAAAAAGAACCCTAAACTTGTCTTTGTAGTACTGTAAGAGAAAGTCTGGGAGAAAAAATAACACCTGAACTACAAGATTCTCATTATCCAGAAAGCAATCACTGCTGGGTAAAATGTATTATCAAACTCTTTTTCTAAAACAAAAAAACCCCCCGTAGAAACTAATTTGACTACTGCAGCTTGTTTATATTAGGAACTCACAGAATAGTATGGGTGCAGAACACCATCCAAACATTGAGCTAATTCTTGTGAGACTGATTCAAATCAAAAGAGGTGTAATTCAGATGTAAAAAACGGTGTCCTGTGTTAATCCAGTTTAACTAATGCAGCCTAATACATTTTACAACCAAATTCAGATTACATCTGCAAGTGTTTGCATTTAGACAAACTGTGGACCACAGGTGTTTTGAGGAAAAGGTTTTTCTAAAAAAGAGTAACTTTTTGATGCATATTTGATGAGATAGTATTCTAAAAGCATAGAAAAGCCCATCAGTACACCTTTAAGAATTACAACGTTTCTAGCATGGAAAGGCACTCTCATGAATAAAAAAGTACTAAATAACAGAAAACAAGTGTAGCGTAGATCTCTGGCACACAACTTGCCAAGTCATTAAACTGCAAAGCATGACAACATTTTTAAGACATTAACAGCCAAACTGAAATTTTTATACAATTGTTTTAAAATGGAAGCTTAAAGACATTCAACTATGCTTGTGTTTAGTATCTGCAGACCACCATCTCACACAGGTTTCTCAGTACAACCTTTAATGTGCGTGTAAGAAAGGGGTTGGAATACAGTTAGACTGAGTGGCACTGTACAGCTCACGGTATTCAACAAATTGTGGAGTCTCCTTCTCTGGAAACGTTTAAAACCTGCCTGGATGTGTTCCTGTGTGACTTGGTCTAGGTGATCCTGCTCTGTCAGGGGGATTAGACTAGATGATCTTTCAAGGTCCCTTCCAATCCCTAATGATTCTACGATTCTGTGAAATAGACAAAGGAGAGACAAATCCTTGCCTGGCCATACCTGAGATAAAAGTTTAAAAAAGTAAGCGCTCTTTAGGTACGGAAGAAAAAACGGGCAAACTGAAATGGATCTAGTTCTAAGCGTTATTGTAAATGAAAGTCAGTGGTCTAAAAAGGGCTTGATATATCTATAAGATATATCTATCTTACAGTTCTTCAGATACATCTGGCTTACTAGTTCTCTCATCCCTTTCTAAATGGCTTCTGCAGATCAAGAAGATGGGAAGACAAGATGATGACTAAGACAAGAATGAGCAAATTTCAGACTGGATGTCCTGAAAGGAAAAATGCTGTGAAAGATTTGCTTTTAGGCACCTCATTACTGACGATCACAGTCTCAGTCTAAGACAAGCAAAATTTATAATCACACCAATAAAATAAATTCAAGCACTGGATCAAAAATGTGTTCTATCCATATTACATCAGCTTTTCATATTTTTGAGGCTAAGTGTTCACTACTTATCTAACCTAAATAATGACAGATCAAAAAGTTTATTTTTACCTTAGGTGATTAGTGCTTTTCTGTTTAAAATGAATTATTTTTGTGCTCTGCGTTTCACACAGCATTAGATTAACTTCAACTCTAAGAAGCACTGATAGATTTCGTTATTCACACTCCCTAAGCCTTCAGTTCACTTTCAAGTTCACTCAAGACCTTATCAATTGGCTGCTTCTCCTACGCGTAAATGTAAGGGTTCCTTAAAGACAGTGGTATGCTCTTGCACAAAGAATAGGGTAGGTCTTAATCCCAGTTAAAAAATGAGGCCAGAAACAGTCACCAACAGAATAGGTCACGGGAAAAAAAAAACCTTTCTAAAATACGTGTGTACAAAAGTGCGTGTATGCATGTACACTGTATGTCAATGCGGTAAGCACCAGGAATTCTTGTTTTATGGCTCTCAGACAAGAACAAAGGCAATTGTGTTGTATCACCTCACAGCCACTCCTGCTGTAAGATCGATGTTTAAAATACACTGTAGATCTTGAAAATTCCAGTAATGCTTTATTAAATGTTGACATTTCAAATTCAGATCCTCATTAACTATATAACCCAAATGCCACCTTCCAAATATGAAAATAATATCCCGTTTGGAACTGTCTGAAGGGGTTGGAATAGATGGCCTTTAAAGGTCCCTTCCAGATGCAACATTCTGTGATTCTGTAATTCTGTGAAATTCTGCATCCATTTTCAATCCTAGTAGGGTGCAAGTATGGCATTTTTAAACCCAGCAATACCAAGGAAGACACATATTTTGAAATTACTAAAAAAATTGAAGAGAGAAAATGTAAAACAAGACATGTAACACCCTTAAAAGACAGCATCACTATTATTGCCTCCTTCAGGAATAAGCATGACTCAGACTCGGATTCAGATTCTGACTTTTAGTTTATTTTTATTTCTGCCACATTCCCCAGACTGTTTTCCTGCTACTTCAAATTTTCTGATATATTACGCAACCTTATTACTGGAGAACATGAGTACATCCAATAGAATATCTAGACAACAACTATTTTGTCTTTTACATTATGTGGAAATGAGACTACAAACACTGGCAAAGTGTCAGAATATGTGTATGAAAACACAGGAATTATTTCTGAGTTAGGTAATACCTCTTTGGTTTGTAATTGACAGCAGTATCATATAGTCGCTTTCTACTACAGGTACAAATATCACGGATATATATACTATGAATATTATATATTCTTTAAATTAGTTATGAAGTCTGATTAGCAACTCTTAGTGGCCAAAGATTTACCTGTTTAAACTGTTCAGTGAGCAGTTCCTGAATCTTAAAATATTCCAAACTTTGCCAAATTTAATTATGGCAAATAAAAGATTTAGAAACTGCTTTAGAAACTGTTTAATGCTTCAGCATTAAGAAATATCTAATTACATGAAAATGAATAGTCTTACTTATAGCATCTACAGAAAAATAACTGTTGACAGATAAAAATCTGTAGCCTTTTCGGTACGATGTAATAGGTACTAATGCTCTTCAGCTCATTAGACCACTAAATTTTTTAAGAACTGGTACTGCAAAAAGAATCTGGGAAATAAATATTAACATATCTGAAAATCAACTTAATGTAAGTACAGACAATATAAACTAATGCAAATTTTACTGTTCAATAAGAATCTTAAATATCCAAAAGATAAAAATACGACCTCAAGAAACATAGCAACATACTCGGAGCAGTATGTCTTGTACCGTGGAAAGGTCAGGGGATTTGGGAGCAAGAAAAAAAGATTTAGAATGATGTTTTTAAACTCCATCCCAGATCAGTAAGGTAAGAGGCTGGAAATTCTCATGTGCTACTTTGTTGTTATTGCACTTCTACTTAACTGCTCTGTGTTTTAAACATGCTATTTAACTTTACTAGTATTGCTATTAGCTATACTCAAAATTCCTATGGATCTCACATCTAAGACAAAAATTGATGGCATCTAATAGCTTCTATGCCCTCTGCCTTCAGATCATGACAAATGGTATGTTATGTCAAAAATTAAAAAAAATGATGTTGTATTTCTCTACTCCATCAATCTCCATTCATGACCCAAATTCAAAGATGATTGTGTGATTTTACCAGACATCAAGGAAAGAAAGACTCAACAAATACTCACTGTAATGTTATCCAAGAGTTTGGCCATATGCTTAATGATTTCACCATGGCGTGCTGGCTGGGTCTGCAGCAGTTTCTTAATGACAACAACACTTTCTGCAACTACAATTTCTGTAAGATGAAACAAAATACTAATTGTAAAAGGAAAAAAAAGCCATAATAACTGATTGTAGAAGAAGTTACTAGCTTTGATAACACACTTTGCAGAAATGAATTCTATTTACTTGGTAACAAAAATGTGAATTGCTCTACTAAGTATCACAGGTTCAGTTTCCAGGATCAAGGTAAGCAGCAAAAAGAGGAAAGAGAAACGTTCTAAATGTAAAAAGATCATCTTACTGCATGCTTTTTTAAAAACTGCCTTTTACTAAAGCTGCATTTTTTATTTCTCCTTTTCAAGTCAATGAATGGCATGCAAACAATCTGCTTTTAACTGAAATTACGTCTCTTCAAGCAGTTGGCTGTCTTTATTAAAAATAACCACTTGATTAATTTTCAAAGGTGTATCTATATATGAAAAAAATACATTAAAAATATATGCTAACAGCTTATTCATAAACAAAACAAATATCTAAACACTTCCTTTCAGCTTTTTCACTTTCTAATCTCTTCCAGGTCTGTAACCTAATCTCTACTACATTCAAATGAAGCTTCTAAACAGCAAGCTGTTCTGAGATTTATGCCAATGTCATGCATTGGAGTGCTTAACTACTGTAACAAGTAACACAGCCTGATCAACTTGTATGAAATGTACAATTTTTGAAGCTGCAAACAATCCACTGGTGCAGAGGTAAGCTTCTATGCAAGAGTAAACTCATGCTGTTAAAGAAAGAATGAAGGAAAGTCAAACACAGCCAAAGCTGAAAACAATGACTACTGCAAGAGTCCAACATAATTCTAATTATAATTCATAACCAAAAAGGGAGTAATTCCTTCTGCTAAACCATGATTGTTTTAATCAAAGGCCCAACTACCATTTGGTAAACATCACAGAGATTCTTACACTTCAAACAAAAATCTGACACATGGACCATTCAGTTGGCATTTTTATTATTTTTTTAGAAAACAAATTAATTGATGGAGAAAGCTCAGTAGGTATCATTACGCCACAAGCCTCTGAAATGATTCAGTCTTGGCCTGTAGCTTTTTATGTCATCCTCCATTTGACCTGATACCTCAACCATTTTTCTAGACTAAGTTCCTGAAGCAAGGTTAACATGTCTACTTAACATATCCCAAGGTCTTGGTAAGATGCAACAGATCAATTTAATTCAGATTGTGTTTTTCCAGATACTAAAATGAGAATTCTCAACATTTTAGAATTACAATCTGAAATACTTAAAATTATTGAAGAAAAATGCAAACAAGGCAATGACAAATGAATGCAAGAATTTCAAAACAGATTGTAAACAGCACAGAAAATCTGATCAGGAATGCCTTTACTCCTAAAGAAGACTACAAGAGGTATCAGGAACTTCAATTTTCACAAGTCCTGGTAAAAATCTTATTGTAGTATTCACTGCTAGTTTTCTTCAAACAATTTGAAAGCAATACATGTAATGACATTCTGCCTATCAGCACCCAAGTTACAGAATGATGAATGGCATAGTTCCTGTGACAGACACATCCAAGATATCTTGGCTGTTGGGTTCTATCTACAGTAAAGGCCTTTCCAAAATAAGTGTATAGAATTAGAAGGCAGTTTGCCACAAGCACATTCATCAGGATTCAATTTTGATTTGGTTGACTTAATTTGGTCATCTCTCTTCTGCACTTCAGTGATTCCTTGTAAGAAAACAGTGAAGAGAAAGCAGAGTATATTGTGCTTCTAGGTATCTCAGGACCTACAACGCTTAGCAGCTTGGGCTTTGTATTATGCAAAGGCTGCAGAACAGCTTCCACTTTCAGGCAACCATGAAAGTAGCAGCATGACAAGCACTGACTGCACACTTCAAGAGTGTAGGTATCGAAGACACGAAAATCTATCCTCCTGTGTGATAAATACCCTTTTTTCTGTTACTCTGCCAAAAACTCTGGTGTTCAGTAAGCTATCTGTAAGTACCATGTAAATTCTGCCATTCTATTCATTCCTTGAAAGAAGGAATAAAGACATTACAGCTATGGTAAAGCAATTTGCCTGCTGCCAGGTTTAAAAGATCCCAAATATACCCTTTGCAGTCTTTCAGAAGAGTAAACACAAGAAACTAATTTTACTTGCCAGACAAATACTTAGAAACAGTAAAGACAACTAGTCCTGTTGCACCTGTATACACATGCACATACGAGTCTTCATACACACATAAAGAATTACTTCAAAGAAGACCTATGACAAAAGAAAAAAACCTTCTTCTCTTTGTTCCTCCCTAGCAACAAGAAACAGAAATTAAAAAAAACCTCAAAAACCCCAACAAAAAAACAAAAATCAGGAAGAAGGATTTAGTTACAAACTCAGCATCCTGAGGTGATTGGTTTATCATTTTATTTAAGAGCACAGCAACCCAAAAAGTTAGAAAGGGATTTCTAAATGCCACAAGGAGCTTACTGACCTAGAGAAAGACTGCTAGTAGAATTAAGCAGTATCAAGAACAAACTTTGAAGCTTGTGTTTTTCATATGGTTGCTGCTGAATGTAATAGAAAAAGGTGCCGCATACAGTCATGGTAACTCAGTATCATAGTATGGGAAGACATTTAAAACATAGTGGATGACCAGAAAAGGGACAAATCTGGACGACTAGGAAATGAAACTTACCGTTTTGATACCTCTCATGTATTTCTGATATAAAGTGCACTCTGAAGAGATGGAGGGCCTGCAGTTCATAAACCAAATAAGTGAAAGTTCTGGGTTTCGGCAGGCCACAGGATGACTACATGCTGCCAAAGTGATGTTCCTAATAAAAGCCGTCCTACGTTTACCACAAAAAAATATGTCCAGTGGATATGGAGAGGAATCAATGCCGCTTTTCCAAGCTTACAGTAGGTCTTTCCTGTGTTCTCTGAAGAACTCTTAATTATTCTATGCTACCCCAAAATGACACTTTTCCTCCTTCTTAACAGTATTATTTTTAGCTACACCTTTCTTAACTCTATTTGTAATATTTAACTCTATTTATGCAGACTGTACAGCACATAATAATTTTGATTATTATTTTACATAATTATTGTAGAGGAATATGGTACAGTAAGTCAGATTATTATATAGATTGACTTAGTGACAATGAATATTAACACTATTCATCTGTAACTGTTAAGAATATGCAATATGATCAGGTATTGATTTACAGTGCTGCTATATCCTATTTATCTGCTTCTTGCTGTGTTCCTGAATGACTTGCAGCTCCATTTCACTACATACAAAAACTAAAGAAGTCTAGATTACAAAATTCAAGCCTATTTTTAGAATGTTTAGTCTAAAACTATTTAATATGGGTTTTTTCAGCTAGACGTTGATGCACTGAAAAAAAAACCCAACAATCCATTCCAAGCTTTCAGCACCCTCTACAGGCTAACAGTTTTGATGCAATGAAACATACCAGGAAAACTACCGCCAGTGGTAACTGCAACAGCTACTGTGATAACGGAGGTATTCTGAGAAAGAACAGGTAAACATATAATTGAGGGACACAACAAACTGATTTCACTAACAAAAGAGAAAATAAGCACTAGGGCATTATGAAAGCCTTCTGAAGTGATTCAAGTCAGAACCAGCACCAGAATTATTGTTTTTTTAATCCGTCCATGTTAGCTAAATTCTCATAAAATTAAACTCCCATTTACGCTGTGTGTTTCTTATTAAGAAAAGATTTAATGCCATCAGCTACTCACAAAACAAACAAAAAATTTAACTTACCATCCCTGTTGGACAGCAAATATACAAGGCCGTTAAGGCATGTGTCAGTCACTTCAGTGATGTTAGTTGCACATCTGCCTATAGCTTGAATCGCTGCTGCAGCAAACTGTTTGTCTTGGCTTTTCACATAAGTCTAAGAAACAGAATTTTCATTATTCAGTATGTAAATCTTGTCAACCAAACACTTACCATAGTATCCTCATAAGACAGTCATTCTGCATAATAAAGAGTCTAAAAAGCTACACTGCACATTAGTGTTTATACTTTTTTTCAACTCACTGTCACTTGCGGAAAACATTTTCTTTCTGGCTTCGGTCACATGGTCATACAAACCTCTAATTTCAAGAAAGCTTGGGGCAGGGGTCAATTATCCAAAAGCAGCAAGTAGTTTGTGTGCAAGGTTGAAGGAGTTTATGCGCTCTCTCTTCAGAGATGTTTCAGTTCATTTAACCAGAAGCATCTGTGAAACTATGAACCTACATGCCTAAGAGCCAGTAACTTTGAGACACATTCAGCCAGAAAATCGAAGCAATGAAAACTGATGTCGTAAGCGAAGATGTAAGAAAGAAGGCTAGACTCTTTCACAATATAGGCTGATACATATACAAATACTGTAGATAATACTGTTTCATTAAATCACTTACAGAAATGAGATTTAGTAATAACATCAAAACTCCATAAAAAAAATTCAGTATACTTTATTATATGAGAAAGTTTATTTTTGAATGCTTTATGCTAGAGAATACTTGAAAAGACTAGGAATTAGATGAAGCATCCAATAATGGCAACTGGCCAGCAGAGAGCGTTTTATATAAAAAGAGCACACGTTTGCACAAACCTGAAATTCTCGCAGCAGAGTTGATATATTGGTTTCATTGGCTAAATTTGTCAAGACTTCAAGCTACAAGAAAAATAAAAGATATTTTATAAAAAAGCAAAATATTACAAGCGGTAACATACATGCACTATAATTTTATTGTATATACATAGAAGCTACTACTACTAAAAATACCACTTAGAATTCAATAGAGTATACCAGACTGAAGTAAACTAGTATGAGAACTGCACCCTGGAGGAATATTCTCCATGCAAGTACACACAAGCTTTTCAAAGCTGGACTCCAGGATTCAGCGATGCATTTTGTATGAGCTCTAGTGTTGCATTACGTATCAAATGGGCTTGAAATACTCCTGGCAGTACAGTTTCCAACAGCATACAACAGGTCTTAGCATGTAAGAACCATATGACACTAAGGAGAAACTGCAGCTAGCTAGAACTAAGATGTCCTTTACATTCAGATAACTGCTATAAAAAACTTTTAAACTCAGGGAAGAGATAGATGCATCTATAAGACTCCTCAAATCTTAATTAACATCAACATCAGACCTTGAATGGCCCCCTCTGCTCCTGATGAACAAGAGGACGACACACAACACCTACATTGTTAAGATGCTGTTTAAAGATCAAAGAACTGTAACACAATCTTAATGAGGTAAAATGACAACTCTGCCTCTGTAAATGGAAGTATGCTGGATCAACATAGACAAATACACTTGTTACCGTGCACCTGTACCTCAGAAGCCATTGCATAAGATCCGCCACTAAGTGCTCTTAAGTTAAGTAAGTAGAACTACTTAAAAATCAAGGACATAAATGAGAGAGGAGCATGCAAGGGAAAAATAAAGATTATTTTACAGTACAGGAAGACTGTCGATGGATCTCGTAATTATTTTTGTACAGCTTTTGCTTTTCGACAAATTCACATATAACAATGACTATAATGAGAAAACAGATGACAAGGTTTTCAGCTAACGGTACAGTTTTCAGAGAAATGAAGATGAAGTCTGACTAAGCAAATCTGTATAAAACTTTTAATATATTAGCTGACCAGTTGGTCAAATAGCCAAAAAAATTCCAACACATAAACGTAATGTTCATACTTTAACTTAGCAAAAAATTATTGGCTCTGAGTTGACTACTACTAACTACAGCTGACAATTTGTAGTTAAAATAGGCAATTCCATGAAAATTGCTCAATATTAATCAGTGATCAAAAAGGCATACCTGATGTTGGAAAAGAAACAAGCAACCAAACAGAAATCTAAGCACTACAGCAGATGAATCCCAGGGTGCTCCTACACCTTAAATACAGCCATAGGTCTCATCTTCTGATATTAAAGCACTGACTACAGGGTTAGACAAGATTTTCTTCTGCCTGTTACAACGCACACTGTTCTAAATTCTTCAGCCACCAAGATGGAACTGAGACAATGAAAGGAAAACCCTCATTATTACTTCTCTACCTCTTCACCACTGTATTATCGATTAATATGGTAATTTAAGTGTATCTAGTTTCATTTATTTCAGGAATTATTTTTCCTGCACCTTTTCTTACCAGTATTCACAGAAATTTTTATAATGCTTACATATAGGGAACATCTTTCTGGCTCCAACTGCCTT
Organism: Rhinopomastus cyanomelas; assembly: GCA_013400115.1. NCBI lineage: Eukaryota > Metazoa > Chordata > Aves > Bucerotiformes > Rhinopomastidae > Rhinopomastus > Rhinopomastus cyanomelas. The sequence continues at coordinate 186,312 of VXBP01010342.1, forward strand.
AAATTTACTCAGACATAATGCTGCAGTAATAAGATGGATTTGGCATAGCTCTTGGAGAGCATCACTCTGAGCATGTAAATGAGGGTTCAACACGGATATAAAATAAAAATAAGGAAAAAATAACGTTTCTTTAAAATAACTTGTACCCTCCACTCCTAAATACAAATGCCTATGACAACCTAAACAAGAGAAAAAGCATGTAACAGTAAACAATTTTTAGCTATTGTTTTGTCACAACTGTCAAAGAATAAGAGAAAACAAGACAGCCTAAAACAGGCAATGAGACATGGCCTTGAAGAAGGCCTAAAGTACTTCTCATGTTGAATGCTGACTTCAAAGGGAATCTGTGACTCTAACACTGTCCCATTTTGTTCAGACAAACAGAACTAAGCTCTTTTAGAGCTAACAATATCAAATGCTAAGTGATTTCATTTCTCTTCATTTGAGAAGGTTCTTCCTCCTGTGAAAACAGTCATGTCTGAATGGCTGGTTGGACAAAAACAGCAACGCTCTGCATCACTGAAAAGGGACCAAAAACTGTAGGGTCCAGTCCTGTACAGTACTGTGGACTGTGTAGTCCACAGTAACAAGAAAACTTTCATATAGCCTCACAAGCCTTACAGAAACTCGTGGACTTTACTAAAAGTCATAGCTCTACACTTAGTAGTGAAAAAGAGCAACAGCACAAAATGCTGTTTGTCATACCAGTGTAAGAAGATTTAATGTTCCTGTTTCAAATTCATTTGTCCAGCAGTACATAGATGAATTTGCTTTTCAACTTACCTTCAGTGTTTTGACCATTGTTGGATCAGTGGATCTAACATAGAAACTCTTCAGATAAGGTTCAAACATACCCTGAAAAGCAGAACACACTTATGTAACTCACTAGCATGTCACAGCAAATATGATTTAGAAAATTCTGAATAGCATATACCTTTCTCTGAATTGACATAGTGGCAATATTTTGCAGAACAATGTACTGCACCTCCCTGGAATTTGAAAAGAAAAACAAGTGTTATTCTGCAATAATACAGACACACAGAATAAAGAGACTGGGCAAAGAAAGTTCAATTCTACTTGAATCCAAATTCAGTTACCTATCTGACTTGGCAAAAACACAGAAGGAAAAAACTGATTGCCAAGTTCACCATCTTGCTTCACAGAAAGATACATGATAAGAAAAGGCTCTAATTTTAAGAACTTCAGTATGCAAAATATCACTGGCACCAGTCCAACAACACTGCAATTCTTCATGTAGGCTTTAGGTCTTTGTTTATACTAAAAAATTGTTTAAAACATCACCATTTTGGCATCTCTAGAAATACCTCTTAAAAACCTTACACTTTGTCCACCATCTTGAAATTTAAATATTTCATGATGACACAGTTGAGAACAAAAATACAGAGGACTTTATCTGTAGTGTAGAAATTACTAAGTTAGTTATGAGAGGGTTATCCTTGCACAACTAGCAAGGACTGCTATCACTTCTTACCACTTCTCAGAAAGAAACAGGGTCTCCTGTGACTGAAGAGTATACACTGGCAGGCACACACTGCTACCAAAAATCAGCACTTTAACATAATATACTGTGTACAGAGAATAGCAATACGTGGTATTCAAAACTTGAAAGCACTGAACACGTTTGGAGAATATTCGCATCATTACTGTATTAGTTTAAAAGCCTTAGCAGGAGTGAGCAAAAATAAATCTGGGTACTAGTCTAAAGCTTTTAAATTACAGAGTTTCTACATCAATTTACTTTAAAAATGAAGTAATAATTTGCACACAATTAATTCTCTAAACCATGAGTGCTCAAATTCTTTCATGATGCAAATCATATCTTAATAGAGAAATGGTCACATCCATTACCTCCTCTTATTCAAAACTGTCTAATAGCCCTGTAGTAACTACAGCTGTTGCTTAGAAAGATAAAGTAATAATAGAGAAGTACTTAATACCTTTTAAGCCTATTTTTATGTAATTATTACACAGGTACATGGAAATTGTCAGCTGCACATCATGAACCAAGACTGGGAACTGCCTTCGAATGCTGTTCCAGGTACTCTTGCCCTAACTAGATTATAGCATATTTGACACTAATTTAAAGGCCACAGACAAGTAACTTCAAGAGTAAACAGCAAAAGCTAATTTCAAAGGTGCTCTAATAGTAGAAGTGCTTCATACAGACTAGTAACACAGAACAGGCGAACCACTTAACATCACAAAGTCAGAAAACTAGAGCCATTTTAGACATTGAGGTACTGTAAACATCTGTCAAAAGAGACAAAATTTGAGTATAAATAAGCGATACAAAACAGGATAAAAACAATCCTCTCAACATCTCTGCGCTTAATTCTTTATGTTACCTGTACGTATGCTGAAGTGCTTAAGAAATCAAACTGCTAAGTAATTTTTGTGTAATGAAAACGGACAGCATACTGTACCAAAAAAACAAATACAAAAATAACAGTGATTCATTTTTACCTAAAAGTGTAAATACACTACTAAGGCCTACTTTTTTGTTAAGTGATAGAGCCACTAGCCATGAGTGAACTGCAGAGGTTTGCAGAAAGAGCTCTACGGCATTTGGCTTACAGGTGTTAAAAGGCTATCTAAGACCACTAATTTTGTCAAACCAAGTGATATTTTAGAAAAAAAAGTTTCTGCTTGACCAGTTCTGGATGACAGATCATTTTCACAGCACAGTTATAGCCAAAAATACCGAGTTAGTTAGAAAGTTATTCTAAAAACATCTTTATATTCTTTCTCCTAATGCCTCTCCATGTTTTCTCATACAGAAGTTCAAGATCTAAGAACTTGGGGGGAAAAAAAACTCGTGCCTGTGCAGCAAACATTGGCATAATACAGCAGCTCCCAGTACAAAAAGCACATGGAACTGTTGGAGTGAATCCAGCAGGGAACCACAGGGATGATCAGATTGCTGGAGCACCTCTCCTGTGAAGCGGGGCTGAGGGAACTGTGCCTGTTCAGCCTGGAGAAAAGAAAGATGCAGGAGCACCTTATAGCAAGATAAAGGACCTTCCTACACGAGTGGATCTACACGAGAGCTGGAGAGGAACTTTTTATGACAGACTCTGGTGACAAGACAAGAGGGCAGGGCCTGAAGTTGCGCCAGGGGAGGTTTAGGTTGAACGTCAAGAAGCACTTCCTCACAGAATGGCTGATTAGATGTTGCAATGGACTGCCCAGGGAGGTAGTGGAGTCTCCATCCCTGGAGACGTTGTGCAATTAATGCCCCATGGTCTAGGTTGTGGTGATGTTAGGTCATAGGCTAGGCTTGATAGTCTTTTCCAGCCTCAATAATTCCGTGATTCTGTGAATGGTTTCAAGCTAAAAGGGTAGATTTAGATCAGATATTGGGAAGAAATTCCTCACTAAGGTCTCAGAGGAACAGGTTGCCCAGGGAGACTGTGGATGTCGCCTCCTTGGAAGTATTCAAGGTGAGGGTGGACAGGGCTCTGGGCAACCTGGCCTAGTGAGAGGCGTCCTGGTCTATAGCAGAGGGTATTGGAACTAGATGATCTCCAAGGTCCCTTCCAACCTAAGCCATTATATGATACTATGATTTATCAACCTTGAGAAACATTTGTCCAGTGCGAACCTTCATAGGAAAACATAGGAGAGGTCACACCAAAGATGATCAAATCAAAACTACATGCCGTGAACAAAATACAAACTTGTTGTTTAAAGTTTGAGTATTAAGGAAGCATGGGGGATTGGGCAGCACTGACTGGCATTTTACTAAAAGTTTCTTTGTTTCTCTGGCACAAGAAGTCTGCCATATGGGAAGTGCAGGAAAACAAAATACACGTGTGAATATATCATTATTACCTAGTAACAGAGTAAGGAATTCCACTATAATTAAATTTCCACTAACTTCTGATAACTAAAAAACTCCAGGAAAGTAAGTACTGGTTAGTACTGCCTCTACATGTGCACTAAATAGGCAGTCATTATATTTCTCAATACTGAAGTCTTACTCAAGAATTATAGGAAAGGGCCTCAAGCCAGTGGAGGTTTAGACTGGATATTAGAAGGATTTTCTTTGCCTACAGGGTTCCCAGATATTGGAGTAGACTGCCAAGGGAGGTGGTAGTGTTGCTAATCTTGTTTATGCTTAACAGACATATAATGTAGTGCTGAAGGCCAGAATTTAGTGGTGACCTGGTAGTGCTGGCTCAACAGTTGGTGTGATCTTCCAACCAAAATGATTCCGTGACACTGAATGTACCATTGATGAGATACTGCAAACGATGGAATTAAGAAAAAAGGATCAAGTGAGTAAAAACTACTATTACAGAATAATTCTGAAATGAAACTCTCCTAGTACAATAATTACATTATTGTAACTATGGTCAAATAAATATGCATGAAAAAAAATATGCATGTAAAGTACAGACATGACCTACCGATTACTACGGAGTAAACGCACCAATGACTTAGAAATAATCCCAGCTTCAGATTTTGGTGCCAAATGCCAGTAAAGCTGTGCAACTGCCATTACCACCTTGAAGAAGAGCATTCAGAACAAAATGTGAGCTTCAAATCATTGTATTATAGATATCTATGAGACTTCTTCAAAAAATAAAGTTATATGCACATTCTTTAAAATCAACAGAGCAGACAGAGTGAAAATATAACTGAAAAAATGTATTCCTTTTTCCAGAAGTAAAAGCAAATTAACTACCTCACATTTCTCCCAGTATTTTTGTCAACTATAATATACAGAAACAGAGGAAGAGTGGGACAAAGAGAGAAAAAAATCTAGGTTAATTCAAGTTTTCTCACAAACTCTATGTTAATGAATAAGAAATCTCAGAATCTTCCATACAATACTCTTATCACCAACTGTGTTTGTTCAAAACAAAATACATACTAGAAAGGAAACTCCAATGACAGAAAAAATATTATTAAAAGAAATGTAGAAAGGTAAAGATCATAGGTGTGAGAACCAGTACTGTAATTAGCAGATATAAAGAAAATTATTTATGGAATGTGGACTGTAAGTACTAAAGCCATTCTCAGTGTAGTGTGATGGCAAACGTATCTAACATACTTATACTTTGTGTGAGATAAGAAAATATTTTATAGACCTCAAACAGTGATTTTAGCAAAAGGCAGTGCTTCAACAAAATTAAATTGAAGGTACTTTCACAGTGTTTCCAAAGTCTGCTGGCAGAGAAGGGTTTTGAAAGGAGTCAGACATTTGTTGGAATCTAGAAATTTGTGCTGAGGGAGAAACAAAAACCTGATCTGTTTAGCTTCTCAAGAACAGGTTGGGAGGTGACTTTATCACTGTGCAGTAATTGTTTTTGTAATGATATGACTACTCATTATCACTCAAATTTTTTTCCTGAACATATTTATAGTCTTGATTAAAAGGACAAACTGAGGACAGAAACAAAGTTGTCACAATTATTATCAGCATGGCTTTTTCCAGTTACACCTACATCTTAAAATGTTGACAGGGAAGTTGACAAGGCAAGATCTATGGATGTCATCTATCTGGACTTCTGCAAGGCCTTTGAACCGGTCCCCCATAATACCCTTATCTCTTAAGTTGGAGAATTATGGGTTCAGTGGGTGGGCTATTCAGTGGATAAAGAACTGGCTGGATGGTTGCATCTAGAGAGTGATGGTCAATGGCTAAATGTCCAGATGGAGGAAGGAGACGAGTGGTGTCCCACAGTGGTTTGTACTGGGGCCAGTAGACAGACTGGAGCATGTCCAGAGGAGGGCCACTATAATGATCAGGGGAACGGAGTATCTCTTATATAAGGACAGGCTGAGAGAGTTGGGGCTGTTCAGCCCGGAGAAAAGAAAGCTCCAGAGGGTCCTTCTTTTGACCTACCAGTACGTGATGGGGGCCTACATGAAAGAAGAGGGAAGTCTTTTCAAGAGGGTATATACAGACAGGACAAGGAGCAATGGGTTCAAGCTGCGAAAGGCTAGATTTAGGCTGGATATTAGCAAAAAGTTCTTCAGTGTGAGGGCGATTGATGGCTGGAAAGGGGTGCCCAGGGAAGCGGTGGGGTCTCCATCCCTGGAGTCATTTAAGATCAGGTTTGATGAGGCTCAGAGCAACTTGACCTAGATAGAGTTGTCCCTGTGTAGTGAGGATGGACTAGATGACCTCCAGAAGTCCCTTCCAGCCCAGAACATTCTACGATTCTACTCATGATGCCTTAACTATCCTGGAATTCTGTCAACGCACTAACAATAAGAATCCAGTTTGGATTGGCAAAAAGTAAGGCATATAATTGTTTACTTTTAAAATGTAACACACAAAGAAAAATACAACCTAATGAATTAATAACAACTATGGTTTTTAAACTGAGGGTTGCTGAGAACTTCAGCATTAAAAGCTAGAACAGTGTAACTACTATATACCATAGAAGGTGGATTCAAATGTTCCGGTATTTTCTCTAGTATTTTGTTTGTCCTTGATATTTGGAGCATGCATCACTGTTCTGGTGATTTTTTTAGAAACTAAAATAATTTCAAAGAAGAAACAACCACTGCACTTCTCTAAGTTTCTGGAGAGTATTATCACCACTTTTGGGAAGTTCAGATTCTACTTTTCAATCTTTTTAATTTTCTAGACGCACAAATACTTAACAGTTCAACATTTAAAACAAAAGAGGATTTTGTCATACAGCAGCATTTCGACTTTGAAGTAAAGGTTTTGTATTCCGTAAGAGCAGCCTGTGATCTGGATCCATAGCATAAACGTTTTTTACTTTCTGATCCTTTTCTTTCTGCTCTTCATCAGACTCATAGAAATTATTTTCACTATATTCGTCCGCCACTGCATCCTCCTGCCAAAAGACAAAATGACAATAACTTACGGAGAACGTTTGGATCAACCAATTTTATTCATTAAGGAAGTAACAACTAATACCACAACTTCATGCAAGATTTACATGCTAAAAAAACAGCTATCAGCATTCTTTTTTTGTTGAAAGTTGTAAATGCACTGCTATGAGAACAATACACACAAAAATTTATAAGGAATAAGACTAAATGCTAAATGAAATCATAGGGTTATAGAATCATTAGGGATTGCAAGGGACCTCGAAAGATCATCTAGTATCTTATTATTCTATAAATGAGATTAGGTATGAATGTTGGTCCTTTTTGGTCCAATGTGTAAAGCTTTTGTTCGGAAACTGACATTTTTTAAAAAGGTCAGTTGTCTAAAATTCCCTTTGTTTCGAAAACTTGATGCAAATCATGTGTGTTCTTCCTTCTCTAGCAATATAAAAATTATCTGTGAAAATGGCAAATCTCAAAAGGAGCAGGATTTTAAAAGAAACCAAATGGGGAAAAAAGGTATATATCCTGAGCCTAGACTTCTCTGATGTAGTACAAGTCCCTGGTTTACACAAATAAATTCAGTAAGCATCATGTCACTTAAAACAAAACCTCAGAAAACCAAACGAGTCACAGAAACAATTAAAAGTTCTAGAGATTACTATATCAGGCTTCTCTTTTACTCTGGAAAGCTAAAAAAAAAAAAGTAACAGAAATACCTGAACATGTAAACTTGGTAAATTAAAACAAACCTTATGCTTTATCATGCTAATAACTCAAGTAATTGTTATTTCAATCACTTTAGATGCAGTTTCAAGTTTATTTAAGACTAATAATGCAATTAAAAATTTGTTGTTAGTTTGTTCTTTAGAAGTATGTTTTGTTTTCACCAGGATCAGTAAAATGATCTAGCTCATTTTGCAGTGAGGTAGGCAGTAAAGCAGTAAATATTACAGGGAGAAGGAGAAAACACTGGCATTTCCTTTCAACTGCAGTTAACTGTAGTTAAACTGTATTTAGTACACTTAACAGTTAGTAGCAGCACATGACTTAATTGTGCAATTAATAGCTTTTCTAAATTGTTAAATCATTAGTAACTTCAGAACCAGTGAAGAATTCAGTAATTAAAAACAGAGACATCATTAGCATTCCAGGCTAGGAACTGCAAATGGGGTCTAGGCATTCCCCATTCTCTGTGATGTATTCTAACCAGTGAAGAAGTATTTTAGTTCATTTTTACTTTATTCCAAAACTACAATTTAGGGCCGTCTTCAAAAACATTAGCAGCTTAATTGAAGAAACAGCCATTAGACTGTTTTTAAAGCCACTAAGTAAATAAGCTAACATTTAACTGAGATCTTTCTTGAAATTACATTTCATACGGAATTAATGTTTAGAATGGGCCTTCCACACAGTGTAAAGCACATTATGCGAATGCTTGCTCCAGAGCTTCATGCATTCAAACTTCACTGAAATCCACAGCATGAACATACACTACTTGCCCTCTCTACCAGCCTTAATTCTAGCTTCTATTCAAAAGTGATTCAAATATTTGCACTCCGAGGCTATGTGTAACCAATTTTAAAGATATAAAGTTCAGTTTCTCTCATCAGATTCGTAAGGAAATACAGCGTTTTTGATCCCTACAACAGAATCTTCAGCAGATAACGATTTTAGCTATCTTCTAAGCCTTGTGTAAGAATTGCTCTCAAGAGTGTTCTGGATAAACTAAGTTCTGAAGGTAAGAAATGTTTCAAGACTTTTCACTAGTCAGTGAATCTGACAGCAATACCAAAAAAATCTTGGTGAAACAAGATCAGCAGTCCACTTGCTGTATCATGAACAGTATCCTCGAAAAGAGAAATGTGTAGAACAGATTGTACTTAAAGAATTAATGATGTATTCAAGACAGATCTAAAATGATGTTATGAATGAAGACTCCTACATAAATACTTCCACGTGCTTCACAATTGGACTACAGAAGCCTAGAATAAACCTATTTGGTATATCAAAGTAAACACAAAAATTTATCCTCAAAGCCTGCTCAAAGAGCCAAGGAGTTGAGTTGCGACAACTTTCTGACAAGTAAGCAGACCTCATCCAACCACACTTACTAATAACTACATGCTGGCAGAAGTATCCAACATCTGCACAACAGGAATTCCTCGAATACAACGAAGATGTATCAAAATAGGTAAAATCTGATATAACTGTTAGAGGGCTAAAATAAGGCACATGGTAAAAACATTTGAGAAACCAAAGCATAGCTGACATAATGCGCAGCCTGACGGGTTTGAAGGCACAAAACTAAGTTTGCCACAGAGATCCTTAGGTACAAATTGAATAAAAGGTGTACTATTGTCTTATTAAGCTGAAGATCATTCCCTCCCTGAATGGATCCCTTTCAAGTACTAATCACACAAAGCAAGCATGCCCACGCTTTCTTAGGCAGACTGCTGTAATAACCAATTGTGTGATAAAGGCTTGTGGTACTGTCAATGGACTACCAAAATCCTGTAATGAGATGATGTAATAGACATATGAAAGTAGCAGAGTATTTCCAGTGCTTACGTATAAACATCTAGTGCCATTTTATAACCCTTTAAGTGTAAGAAATATCTGTGTGGGTCTGGCAGGTCTTGAAGGTATGGTGCCTACTGGAGACAAATAAAACCTTAAGACTGGGCAGGACATCTTGTTGCATTTAGAACAACACTAGGCCCTCAGATAAATTACTTATATCCCATGTTCTCAAAAAGTTAAAAGCTCAGACACTTCCCCTGAAGCAAATCATCAAAGTCTTTTCCTATTTAAAAATGGCTATTGAACCTTTCACTGCTACCTTGAAAGAAAACAAGTTCTAGAACCTAACAAACTCCTGCTGATGCTCTTGCATGCAGAGTCATTGGAAGGGAATGGGTCAGGAATTACACTACAGGTGAGAAATAAACTCAATCACAGTACCAAGATGCACATTACGGTAATGGTTAACAACTGTAGCAATTTCTGAACAGACTGATAGCTAGGGGTGACTTTGCTGTAACAGGCCAAAACAGCATGTTCTGTAAGGTCTGTAAGATTCTAAAACCCAGAGTGTAGTTTAGATTTTTTTACCTCAATGATAAACACAAGTCAATTTACTACCACTGTGACAGAGGCTGGAAAGAATATCTGATGTTTCGCTTACTTTTGTAGAACCATGCAGACATGATACCACTGAAACTTAAAGACTCCTACAGTGCCCTCTTCTGAGGATCTTTTTTCAGACTACAACTCTATTCAAATGAATCTGCTGGAATTATACGGAAAATACAATATATTAATAGAATTACATGTAAGGTATTATATAATTCCAATAAATTATGGGAAACTGGTACCTTAGTTGTAAGTTTTAGATAAAAGCTATCATGTTCTGGTCAATGCGATCTCATAGTTCCCTGCAGATAATTAAGTCTGTGGGTTTTTAAAAGTTTATCTATAGATATAAACATGCTTTCAGCTAATAAAATTCAAGATGGTATAAATGGAAATGGCAATTGTGACAAATTAAAGCAATATTTGGGTCTCACTGAAAAATACATTTTCTGAGTCTAACCCTGAAAAAGGGTTTACAATGTGAATGCCATAGAAATTTCTTGCCAGATTTTCTGTGATTCAGTGACACAGTCTCAACTATCTATTAATAAAAAAACCCAAGAGACATAAGAAAGAGACAGGTTCTTTACTGCCTCCACTGTGTTCATGCTCTACCATTTTCAGGGTATTAACAAAAACCAAGGCACTTTCACACAAGAGACACCACACTCAGGAGTAATTGTTTCCCCACAGATTTCACAGTATCTTCACTAGAAAGGTTGTGAATTTTAAGATCATGTTGTTGCAAAGAGATTCAACAGTCGAGGAAACTGAGGATTACATTTCAGGAGTTACATTTCACAAGGGCTCAAGACTATGGCAGTGGTCTCACATTCTCATAGCCAGGTGCATAGTTCCTTAAAATCGCACAACTTAATTCACCTGGAGTTCAGTATCATCCAAATCCAAGTGATCTAATGACAGTTATGGATTACTGGTAAGAAAGCACTGCATCACAACACAAACACAAAAAAAGTTCAAAGCTAAGTAAGATTCAAATTAGATAATCAAAAGATTCAAACAGGTTATTCAACAATACGTGTTCTTTGGCTTTAAAGGTCAGTTCAGATTGAACAAATGAGAAAGTCATTGCACAAGAAATCCTCCATTAAGTTCCTCTTAGCAGATTACTGATTCTGATGTTTTAACATCCCTGTAAACAGCCATCCTTGTGTAACTTTGAGACATTATTCTGTAATGGAATTTGTTTTCCAAGTCAGCTTAACTTGTGGTATCAATAGCCTTGGGAGCTGCATGTTTCCGTACTCATCAAAACACTTTCATATTTCTTTAAAAAGGCTGCATTTCAACGTGGCTGAAGAACTTACAATAAAATTCCACTAATTTGAGGTGATTTTACACACACACACAAAAATTGTAAATGAAAAACTTCCAATCTGTAGATATAGTGAGCTTGATACCTGGTGCTACACAATGATACTAAGTCAGTGACTTAAGCTTGAGAATCAAGCTTGAGGATGTAGGGACTCAATGAGGAAAGGCAAGGCTTCCATGGAATTAAACCTTGCAAGAGAGGTGAAGGGCAACAGAAAGGGCTTCTTCAAATACACTGCAGGTAAAACTAATACCAGAGGCAATGTAGGCCCCCTGCTGAACAAGATGAGTGCCCTGGTAACAGAGAACACTGAGAAAGCAGACATAGTGAACACCTTCTTTGCGTCTGCCTGTACTTCCGGGGGCCATCCTGGTATCAAGCCCCAGACTGCTGAGGCCTCAGAAGTTGGGACAAAAGAGGAGATGGCCATGGTTGATGAGGACTGGGTTAGAGATAAGTTGAGCAAACTGCGTGGACATAAATTCAGGGGCCCTGTTTGGATGCACCTGCGAGTGCTAAAGGAGACGGCAGAAGTCATTGCTAGGCCCTCTTCATCATCTTTTCTAAGACATGGGGATCAGGAGAGGTGCCTGGGAACTGGAGGACAGGAAATGTCACTCCAATCTTCAGAAAGCGTAAGGAAGACCCAGGTAACTATAGACAGGTCAGCTTCACATGCATCTCCAGAAAGGTGATGGAACAGTTTGTCCTTGACACTGACTCTAGGCACATCAAATACAAGAGGTTCATTAGGGAAGTCAGCATGATTTCACCAAAGGGAAGACATGCTTGACCAACCCATTAGCCTTTTATGAGGGCATAACCAGGTGGACAGACGATGGTAAAGCAGTGGATGAGGTCTATGTTGACTTCAGCAAAGCATTTGACACAGTCACCGACAGCATCCTTGCAGTCATAATGAGGCAGTGTGGTCTGGATGATTGACCAGTGAGGTGGATGGTGAACTGGCTGCAGGATAGAAGCCAGAGAGTAGTGGTCAACTGGACAGAGCCTGGTTGGAGGCCTGTATCTAGCAGAGTCCCCCAAAGGGCTGTACTGGGACCAGAACTATTCAATCTATTCATTCATTAGTTGTATGAGGGATAAGAGTGCACTGTCAGCAAGTCTGCCGATGACACAAAGCTGGGAGGAGTGGCTGACATCCCATCAGGCTGTGCTGCCGTTCAGCAAGACCTGGACAGGCTGGAGAGCTGGACAGAGAGGAATTTAATTAAATATAACAAGGGTAAGTGTAGAGTCTTGCATGTGGGCAAGAACAACGCCAGGTACTAGTATAGGTTGGGGACTACTGGAGAGCAGTGTAGGAGAAAGGGACCTGTGGGTCCTGCTGGATGACCATAAGCCAGCACTGAGCTCTTGTGGCCAAGAACACCAACAGCATCCTGGTGTGGATCAGAAGACCTGGGGGTTAGCATATTGAGAGAGGTTCTCCTCCCCCTTTTCTCTGCCCTGGTTAGACCACATCTGGAATATTACGTCCAGTTCTCGCTGGGCCCCTCAGTTCAAGGAGGGCACGGAAATGCTGGAGAGAATCTAGCACAGAGTCACCAAGATGATGAAAGGAGTGGAACATCTCACTGATGAGGGAAGGCTGAGGAAGCTGGGTCTCTTTAGCTTGGAGAAAAGGAGACTGGTGGTGATTAGTGTTTATAAATATGTGAAGAGTGAGCATCAGGAGGATGGAGCCAGGCTCTTCTCAATGTCATCTAGTGATAGGATGAGGGGCAATGGGTGTAAGCTGGAACATAGGAGGTTCTATGTAAGTATCAGAAGGAACTTCTTCACAGTGAGTGTGACAGAGCACTGAAACAGGCTGCCCAGGGGAGTTGTGGAGTCTCCTTCACTGGAGATGTTTAAAACCTCCTTGGACATGTTCCTGTGTGACTTGATCTGGCAGGGGGATGATCTTCCAAGGTCCCTGCCAATCCCTAATGTTCTCTGATTGTGTGAATCACACTGTGGCAATTATCATTATGGCATCTTTAATCACAAGATTGTTCTTCCAGCATATATGATAGTTACATGATAAATAAATCAAGCTTCATTTGTAGTTTATTGTATATTCTCCTCTCANAGGTGGATGGTGAACTGGCTGCAGGATAGAAGCCAGAGAGTAGTGGTCAACTGGACAGAGCCTGGTTGGAGGCCTGTATCTAGCAGAGTCCCCCAAAGGGCTGTACTGGGACCAGAACTATTCAATCTATTCATTCATTAGTTGTATGAGGGATAAGAGTGCACTGTCAGCAAGTCTGCCGATGACACAAAGCTGGGAGGAGTGGCTGACATCCCATCAGGCTGTGCTGCCGTTCAGCAAGACCTGGACAGGCTGGAGAGCTGGACAGAGAGGAATTTAATTAAATATAACAAGGGTAAGTGTAGAGTCTTGCATGTGGGCAAGAACAACGCCAGGTACTAGTATAGGTTGGGGACTACTGGAGAGCAGTGTAGGAGAAAGGGACCTGTGGGTCCTGCTGGATGACCATAAGCCAGCACTGAGCTCTTGTGGCCAAGAACACCAACAGCATCCTGGTGTGGATCAGAAGACCTGGGGGTTAGCATATTGAGAGAGGTTCTCCTCCCCCTTTTCTCTGCCCTGGTTAGACCACATCTGGAATATTACGTCCAGTTCTCGCTGGGCCCCTCAGTTCAAGGAGGGCACGGAAATGCTGGAGAGAATCTAGCACAGAGTCACCAAGATGATGAAAGGAGTGGAACATCTCACTGATGAGGGAAGGCTGAGGAAGCTGGGTCTCTTTAGCTTGGAGAAAAGGAGACTGGTGGTGATTAGTGTTTATAAATATGTGAAGAGTGAGCATCAGGAGGATGGAGCCAGGCTCTTCTCAATGTCATCTAGTGATAGGATGAGGGGCAATGGGTGTAAGCTGGAACATAGGAGGTTCTATGTAAGTATCAGAAGGAACTTCTTCACAGTGAGTGTGACAGAGCACTGAAACAGGCTGCCCAGGGGAGTTGTGGAGTCTCCTTCACTGGAGATGTTTAAAACCTCCTTGGACATGTTCCTGTGTGACTTGATCTGGCAGGGGGATGATCTTCCAAGGTCCCTGCCAATCCCTAATGTTCTCTGATTGTGTGAATCACACTGTGGCAATTATCATTATGGCATCTTTAATCACAAGATTGTTCTTCCAGCATATATGATAGTTACATGATAAATAAATCAAGCTTCATTTGTAGTTTATTGTATATTCTCCTCTCACACACATATTATACAACTACGAACTCGTATGTTGTCATTTATACAATAGGCTCTATAATCTCAGTGTGGGTATATAAAATCATAGAATCATTAGGGATTGTAAGGGACCTCGGAAGATCATCTAGTCCAATCCCTCTGCCACAGCAGGATCGTCTAGACCAAGTCACACGGGAACACGTCCAGGTGGGTCTTAAACATCTCCAGTGAAGGAGACTCCACAACTCCTCTGGGCAGCCTGCTCCAGTGCTCTGCCATTTTCCTGTATGTAAAGTCATTTGTTATATGAAACTCTTCAGAAACTCTTTAATCTAGCCTTAGGTTGTTTTTAAAGACTCATTTAAGCAGTAAAACAGTTTTGAGTATGAACACAAAAAACCAATGAATTAAAAAGACTTGGTGAAAAAGTTTTTTTAAAAAAAGGTAAAAACCCATAAACACACAAAATAAAATAAAAAAATGTTCTTCAGAAAGTCTGTAGTCATAAAAGCTTTGTACTATAGTTCTGACACAAAAGTATTGCACAGCTGGAAGTACAGATTTGAGGACCACTGAACATAAAATTTTTCCCCATATATCATAATTACAGGAACATCTGTGCTAAGTAACTTCATACTGAACTAATGTGAAAACGCAGGAAGTGTTCAAAAGCTCATTCTCATTTCTATAAGAAGCAGCAACTTCAGTATAGAATTGCTGTCTAAAAATAGGATTTAAGAGTTAAACGTGCTGCAGTAAGTAAAATATTTCTGCAACAAACCCAAATTCACAATTATTGTTGTAATGGTGCCTCCTGATACCTGCAGTGAGAAATTAAACTTGCATTTATTCAAAGCAGTTCCATTTTCTTTAAAACAGATGTGGGGCATAAGATTCACAAACCCACCCTTCTTCAATAGTTGTGTAGAAAAGGTACAAAAAAGACAAACCAATTTGCACAGCAAAAAACAGAAAAAATCATTTAGAGCATAAAAACAGCCGAAGAACAGAAAATAACACATACATAATGAAATAACAAAGCAGTAAAGGAGGAAAGGTGAAAGCATAGATTAAAGGGAAAAGATACCATCTCCTTCTCCTGAAGGGTTAAAAGTTTCTCCTTCAAGTCCAAAAATTAAAGTGGAATTTGGAACTTGCATTAGAAGTTTGCTTAGGTGCCTATGCAGTTTGTAGGCTTTTAATGATGATTATGGTTTAATCTGTCTGAATTTAATCTCATTTTGAAGTATCTGTATAGAGTATCCCATCAAGATAACAAGCACCTAGGAAGAAACTGCCAAGCAAAAGCATTCTTCCACAGAATTGCACAGTAAGTGAACCACAACAAGAAAGTCGTAATTATTTGTTACTTTTGAGGCTGCAACTAAAATAAGGGCACTACATGCGCTGTTAAGTACTAGTTACCACCTGTCATGAATTACAAACAAGGTATGGAAGAACAGTGTTGTATTTTGGGCCTGGCAGGGTTTCAGAGATGGAAGTAGAGGCTAGCACTGAAAAGAAACTACCCTCAGCTCTGGGCAGGACCTGTCTCTGGCTCAGCCCAATAGCATCT
Organism: Rhinopomastus cyanomelas; assembly: GCA_013400115.1. Taxonomy (NCBI): domain Eukaryota; kingdom Metazoa; phylum Chordata; class Aves; order Bucerotiformes; family Rhinopomastidae; genus Rhinopomastus; species Rhinopomastus cyanomelas. Next base: position 202,407 of record VXBP01010342.1, read on the forward strand.
CTGGAAATGAATATGGTTGAGACAGGAACAAAGTTTTACGGGCTTTCGCATTTCTTATGTTTCTTTGAGGTTTTATTTTCTGGGAGCTCCCATTTTTTACTGGGGAAAGTCACCAGTGGAAAAAGGTTAGCAGTGACAGGAGCAGACTGGTAGCAAACAGAGATCGAGGTCTTTACCCTGTTGTCCTGATTTAGGATTATTTTGTGCAGCTTTGGATTTCTTAGGGCCACAAAAACACACAGAGAAACCAGGAGCAAATATTATTGTAAAGCAAAAGTAAGAAACTGTATTAACAGAAAATGAAGACAGAGTTTAAAAGAAAACCACAGCCAAGGGCTTCCTCTCTGCTCTGGCTTCTTTTCCCCTGTCTCCCCTTTTTGCTCGCTCCCAATGCAAATATGCCACTGACTTAACACCCCTAGAATACTGTGAAGATACCAATCTTCAAAACTGCATATAGAAAGAGAGGAAAGGAGGAGATTAAATTTCACTGGGCAAGCTGCCTTCCCAACAGAGATCAATACTAGCCAAGACAGAGTCTGAACTTCCAAGAAAGGAATGCCTTCCATATTCCAGAAATTATTTTGTGTAAATAGGACTATGAGAAGGGATATCTAACTGTCACATGGAAACAGAGTCTGTTTTTCATGCAGAAGGTCTTGAGTTCCTCTAGGAACCATCTTGTCAAAGATCACACTACAGTACCTGTATGGAACTGTAATGGTTCACAATGTTCCGGTTGTTCTAGTGTTCCTAATATACCCTCTAGCTACACCACTCCTCAACTCCTCTCTCCCTGTAAAAAATTGTAGATAATTTAAAAAGTAAAGTCAAAGAAAACAGACATCTTCCCCATTTCCCACACATGCAAACTCCACTGAAACCATATTTGCATTGTAGTCCTAGGTCCAGATGTTAGTTGGGAGCCTCACATTTTCAAGACATAAAATGACCTGAAATTTTTAGACTGGTAACCTGAAAGATTAGTCTGCTATCCTCACCTGAACATCTGCCCTACTAATCTAAACATCATGAATGGATTTTCAGTCCTATATGATAGGAATTTTTTCCTTTATCTTAATGCATAAGTAGGCAAAGAAGCTGTTAATAAAAAGATCTATTGATCCATTTCAGTGATATTCTCACACCAGCAATTGGCATTATGGTTATTCTGATAGCAAAAGCCATGATGCAAAAGCACATCTTGCTAGCTATACCCCATCTTGTCTGCCATTTTTCTGAAGATAAACTGGAACAAACTTGTGTATATCCTGACAAAGAGATGAACAACCCATCATCTAGGATGATGGTAGTCACTGTCCTTGGAATTATTAAAAAAACATGTAGCTATGGCACTTCGATACATTATTTAATGGGCATGGTGTTGTCTAAAGCTTCCTCAGATAAGATATTTGACCTTTCATAGCTGTCCCTCAAACAGAAGAAAAATTTAAAAACGGTTTACTTTTGCAAAGAAAGAGCTAAGGAACCTTATTTTACAACTCTTCCAGTTATCCAGAGAAAATCTTGGTATAAGAATGAAAAATGTAACACAAATTACTAGACTGAGAATCACACTGCACAAACAAATGTACAGAACAGAATTTAGTATTCTACCATCCAGGAAGCCCCTAAAGTACTACATTCATTCCATATTGCTCACACAATTTTCTGTGACTAAGTATCATTGAAACAGGTAACACTGAACATGGGTAGCTCACGGGCTGATGAAGGTCTGGTGCATCTGATACTTAAAGATTATTAGCAGTTAGGCAATTGGTACTTACATTTCTAGAAAAAAAAATTTGTGTGTTTCCCTAAACTTAATATTCATCCATTATCTAGTCGGACAGAAAAACACTTTTAACTCCATCTATCTTGTTTAACCAAGAGGAAACAAGAGTGAGAGGGATCCTGGTGACGCCTATAAGTATCTAAAAGGCAGGTGTCAGGATGATGGGACCAAACTCTTTTCATTGGGGCACAGTAACCTGACAAATGGCAGTAGGCACACACTCAAACACAGCAAGTCCTATCTGAACATAAGGATGGTCTGGATGATCTCAAGACCTCCTTTCTAACCCCCAACATTCTATGATTTTTTTTTTTCCAATCTCAATGGAACATCAAGAAAGTTTATTTCTGTAATGTGCAACTTCCTGAAACAAAATGGAATGGCCCCAAGAGTCACTGGTCTTCTTTTTACGATTGCAGCTCCCAGCTCCATTTTGCTTTCTACAACAACCATCAAAATTCAGTCTGAGTCTGCTGTTTCAAGCAACCCTCCCAGACAGCACACACATTGGTGAACCTACACACCTGGAAAGCTGGAGGTCGCTACCTCCTATGATCCTCACCTTGCATAGACAGCTGTGGCCAAACAGCTTGCAAAACAGGTGTTGAACTGCTAACTGGCAACTCAACACACTCATGAGAAACAACTGCAAATATATTTTACACATTTTCATGTATAAGGCTGCAAGCTGTAATCTTTCAAGACTGTTAGCAAACAAACAATTTGGCAGTCCTGATAACACCTGCAACATTTGAGATTCAATACATTACTGAGTTATCTGCAATCAAATTAGCTGCTTACCAGAAATCTGTTTAAATTGTTCTTTCCAGCTAGATCCAAGCAGGTATTTTAACTCCAGAATGTGTCCTGCTCTCATTCCACTTACTAAGTGATTATAGTTCATATTTAAAAAAAGGTTATTCCAAAATTGCTATTCATATGTAACTACATTAAAAACACTAAGTATTTCAAGACAAGTAGGATAAACCAAGGACATTCTTCCATACTGCATTCATGATTAGAATTAAAAATTCTATTTTTGAGAGAAGCTAAAAATAGGAATATAAACCTAAGAATTCCTGGTTCATGGTAAGTTGGTTGAAGTTTTGTAAAAACTGTAAGCATACAGCTCAAAACAGGATTATTCTCCACCATTGGTAAATAGTCTAAATTTTTCTGTAGGTTTCTAAATGCACAAGAAATCAGTTTCAAAATGTTATACCATCACACCTGATAGGAATTAGCTCATCTTACAAAAGCAGCACATGTTTCTCAAGATGTAAGGCAAATTTCGGGGAACAAAAATGCAAATTGCATTTTACAGCATTGAATTTATTAATCCAATAGGTTTAATTTCCATTTTCCTGCATCAGCTTTATTTATAAAGTGTCGTGCCCTATAAATATGCTGTTATTTTCTATAGTCAAGCACTCTCTTAACAAATCTTCTCATTAATATGTAAATTTAAAGTCAATCGGTCTTCTCCCTGACAGCACCATGAATTCCTAGTGCACTGTATAATCGGCTTTGACTTGGCATCCACTATTTATCATCAAAGATGTCAGTTAGAAAAATTATGGAAAAACACACTGCAATTGATATGACTGCAATCTACTTTGTCAACACTTAATTGTTCCTCAAATCATACATTTACATATAAACAGCCTAAATACTGATCCATAATGATGCAAATAAACTAAATTAAAAATCTCTTCTACTGTGCAAGATGCCCTGTTGTATGATGAGTTCATTTAAGAACCTATTGACAAAGGCATGCATTTCAACTAGCCTCAGAAAAAAAATCTGCTAATCTAATTGCTGAGTAGGTAGACAAACTAAATTTTGCACAGAAGCCTGTGAAAGTGGAAACAAAGTGTTATTAATACTGTATCACTGATGACCAATTCCAGGTTGACACAGGCAGTAGCGCAACACAAACTTTCGTAACCCTTGAGCAGAAGCTACAGAAACAACTGTCATCTGTCCAGTTTCAGTGAAAAAAGTACACTGAAGTCTTAAAAGAAACTTAATCCCAAAAGACCTGCAACCTCTCATTCAAGACAGGAGATCACTCTCTCATTCTACCCTTCCTTTGTCCAATCACACACTAAAACTGGCTTAGTCCAACTGTGAAACTGTAGCTCTAGGCAGAGTAATTTATCAGTTTTGATTTTTTCTTAAGGTCACAGAGAAGAATGTGATACAAGCTGCTCACTGCAAAAAAGTAACAAGTAATATACACTCTACCACAAGGATATTAGGGAAACATATTACTTAAGTGTTTTTAAGTTATCTAAAAAAATCTTTCCTTAAACAAGTTCCTGGAAAAATCTGTTCTTGAAAAATTTAGTTCTCATCTGAAACCAAAAATGTGTTCCAGAACCCAACTGTCAGAGCAGAAATGTGATTCTAGTTCATAATTTTTTGCTATATTTCAAGTTCTACTTTCTAATAATTATCATCCTTACTTATTTACGTGAATATAACTGCAAACTAAATCAAACTGAAATTAGCTGTTTGTCCAAATGCATGTCCCTAAAATTACTTTTGTGAAATATATTACATCATAGTAACATACTGCATTTCAGTCTGATTACAAAAGTGTATTAGAAGTTTGAAAAAAATCTGTGACAGCTATCATCCTACTATATTCCAGTGCTTACAAAAAACCTCACTTTTAAAAAATTGTTAATAAGCTAATTACAATCCACAATAACAACACTTAAAATGCAAGTGTTAAGACACATTAGTTGAGCTACAGCAGAACTATTTCAATCTAAAGAAATACAGAGAAATAAAAACTAAAAGAATATAAACCAAATGGTAAAATTTTTCACACAGTTCTAGGGTTACCTTAAATTCATTATACGTAGGTATCCCAATGAACTGCACAAAGTCCACTCCAATCACTGCTGTAAGATAGTATGTATATCAATGACAATGTACATCTTTAAACCAGAATTCATTTTAATTAAATGGTAAAACTTAACACCTTTAACACCTCCAACATTGTAACAATCAGAGCTGTGGAACAACTTCACACATTTTTCCAAAAATATTCTATCTTTTAGTTTAAATTATTATTCGGAGTTAAATCTCTACTGAAAACAGTGTTAACAGCACTCATTTCCTGATGGATGATAATCTACTAACTTGTTCTTAGAAGTGACAGGATTTGTGATTTTAAAAATGGAGGAGGTTATATTAAAGTAACAGTATATTCATATTTACATGAAATATATTTAAAACCACGATAGATTTCACATTGCACATTTCAAAGTCATGTTCCTGTGTGACTTGGTCTAGGTGATCCTGCTCTGGCAGGGGAATTGGACTAGATGATCTTTCGAGGTCACTTCTAATCCCTAATGATTCTATGATTGTATTCAACATTCTACACAGTCCCTCAGCACTCTGACAAAGCCTCGTCAAGTAATGTAGTACTTGCTATACAGTAGTATTTGCCTCTACAAAGAAAGCAGACTCTACCCAGTTTCAGGAAAGAATGGCAAATCCTTCCGGCTCTCTCTCACAGAAAGTCTACTAGAAGAGAGAGTCAAGTAACTAAAAAACAACAACACACAAAAAAATTTCTATTGCCCATGGGATGTACCTGGTATAAATCAGAACAGGTTACAGTATTCTCATGTTCTGAAGAGGGGATGCCTTGCATTTGATGCGCAATTGTATTAGTCTGCATAAAAATGAGTCTTGAAAGACTATGTGAATCCAAGAAGGGAAATCAGACATCAAACATACAATAGTAACCTTAAAAGGTCAAACTTACCTTCCATGGGCTTACAAACTGTGTACGTGCATATCGAGTTAACATGTGGATTATAACAACTTGACCCCACTCTTCCACATCAACCAACAAGTTACAGAGCTTTCGGTAGTTCTTGTGAATCAGGTCTATTCTGTCTGGACACACTTCCTCAAATGCCATCACGACACTCCCAGCCACCAGCTAGAAAACAAAATATAAACCAGAAGGTCAGTGTCCTTCTATGTCTCACTCACAAGCTAGAACCAGAATTGATGGTTGCACTTAAGACATTTCAAATTGCTTCTATTCAGGGAGAAGAAACAAGAACAAACAAAACCCAAACACTAAGCTCACAGAAATGTTATCTTATTTAAACTAGAATTGGCTAAGTTTATTACAACAGAGAAAACATTTGCTGTTTCTATTACACACATAAATCTTTTCTCCTAGCCCTGAAGACACTGTGCAATGTAAGCTTTTTTTTCTTACAGTTGTAGTTTCCAAATAAATTATCAGAGAATTTGCAATTAAGTGTGAAATAACAGGAAACAAGAAGAAGTATAATACAGCTATATGCCAGACAAGGCCTATTGGGATTTTCTTATCAACACTTGTGTGATCAAACTGAAGAGGAGCTGGGTAAGCTTCCCAGCACCACTGGGATACAAACTTTTCCCTCAATATGGCCAAATTAACTGTCATATGAAATTTTATATTTACAGTTTCATGAATACACTTTGGAAAAAAGGGCATAAAAATCAGTAATACTGATACACGAATACTTTTACTCAAAGAATAAATGTAGAATTTCTGCATGTTGTTCATCACTTCCCTATCAGTTTCAAAATTACAGGAATGGATCATAAGTGCCCTGCAATGTCATCTTACATTTTTCACGTTCATAAGAAGTAGGTTTTTATATATATACATACAAAGATCCTTACAGTAACTGTCATTATAAAAATAGCTTTAATTTCATGAGAAAATCAGATTACCAACACACCTCAAGGCTTATCACAACTTTCAGATAAAGTGTTTTTTTAATGTGTCTTTTAAATGTAAAGAAGGAAAACACATATTGTGGGTCCTGTTAAAAGTCCAGCAGCACGTTACTTTAACTGTAGGAAAATCTCAAAAATTGACTGTGCCTTATAAAGGATGTGTTATTGTGTGACTGAAATTACTGTTTTTCCCCCTTCTAATTGCTTTAATTAAGATTTGTTTTGTGTCAGAGTACATGTTAAGTCAAATAACTAAAAAGATGAGACTTTATATGAAGCAGCTGATATGTATGCAGTTAGCATGCATGCAGTATAGCCTTCTGGCAGCAAATTAATGTCATATTCTATCTGAACACTGGGGATCTGCATTTCAACCTCTAAAATTTCCCCAATGATTTAAAAGTAAGCAATTAAATAGAAGTGGAGTTTATGGAAATGGTACTTTTTGAGAAATATTAAAGACAATGATATTCATATGTTACATTTTTCTCCCTGTATTTGGCTGACATTTGGTTTATTAGTATGCACTCAACATTACAACTGAAAGAAAACAGCTCAGAATATAGTCTTGCTATTATGCTAAACAAGTTACAGGCACTGTGGGGATTTTATGAGTTACCAATAAGAATGGGCGTGAAGTTGCATTTATTGTTTCCAGCCCCATCCGCGTACTGGTACCTGCTGGTCCCTGCAAGTATACCAATCATTCCAGGGAACAAAATCTGATTGTTTGATAGAGCTAAATAAAACACATTTTACATCCAAAATAATTTGCTGGTTTTTTCTGTATCACAAAAACAACGGCTATCCTTTTTTTGTTGTTGCTATACTAAACCTAATTCTTATTAATGTGCTGCAGCTATTCTGTAATTAAAAACTGCTGCAAGTTGATGCTTAGGTGTGGGTTCAAAGCTCAGTAGAGACAGTGGTTACCTCCAGGCAAACCACTTATCAACCCAGACAAGATGAGAATGGAAAACAGCAAGGGTGGAAAGAATTATGTGCTAAACCTGGCTTGTAGCAAAGCAATTTTAACAGGGTACAATACTGAACTACAGGTAAAGGCCAGCTCGCAGAGGATAGAGTGTTGAAGCTTCTGAAGAAGTGGATTACACTTGTAGACCACTCAAACATTATTTTAGGTCACTATCCCGTAGACTTTATTATGAATATTCTATACCCTCATACCCCAAGACAGTACAGTTTTGCTGAAGAAAAGAAGGGACAGAAGAAAGGTGAAGAAGACAGTAATTCTAAATAATTACTTAATTCCATTCACATCAGTCACTTACTCAAGTTTACAATCCTGTAATTTGTGAATCCTTAAAAGATACTAAGAACACTCTGAACATGCACTGTGAATCGCAAGAGGTGCAATGGGTGAAGCAGCATTTTATTTGTGTGGTTAGCCCCTAGGTGTACAAGTTAATACAAAAACTGCTCTACATAATGACACCACTTAAGATCATATCCTTCTCCTCATTACTACATTTTCCAAAATTAGGCTTTTCATTTGAAAGGGCAACTAAAAAAAAAGAATCCAAGATTACAAAAAATTCATAACAAGAAGGTTTATCTGAGAAAATTTCCTAAAGCTTTGTTAATAAAAGATTTTGTAGTTGACATTTCTTCTGCTATAGTATTAGCCTACTACGCTCTAAACAGAGCAACAGCTAATAACCTTTGTTTATTAAATGCTCAACATTCCAGAAAAAGATTTAGAATTAAAACAAAATAATCCAATCAGAACATAAAACCAAAAAATATTGGTTTCCAAAAAACAGTCAGTTAATTTCCATCTCACTGTGTCAATAGTAGCTTTTTGTATAAAGAGAAAATATAAATCACTGCAACAAAACTAGCAATGAGCTCATCAAATTCAAATGCTGCTTTCCATTTATGTATTTTTTATATTAAAGCAATAAACATGGTTCATTTGTCTTCCACTGGTTGCCACGTTTTTCTGTGCTGTTGCTATGAACTTCAGCCATTAGCTGTGCTCCAAGGTAAACTACATGAACCATCAACAAAAGTGACATCCAATCTATGAAGTTCATATTTTCTCCAGATTATCTATGCTAGTTGACAAGCTGGTAATGAAAAAAATCACACTAAGCAAATGGTTCCTCTAATAACAATAAATTTTCTATAAAATTATGAAGGGTACAAAACGCTTCCTTCTATCTATTTTGTCATGAATTCTAATTAACGCTGCAAAAACCTGAGTGTGCTGGGTCATCACAAGAAGTACATTGAGGTTTGATTGATAATACAGTGCAAGTTGGCCTATGCTGCCAAGATTCCTTTCTATGAAATTAATGGCCGCCCCACCTGCCCTAATCATACAGCCCAAATGATATTCCCCTTCTTATTTCAATTTTCTAGAGGCAAGGAAACTGGAAAAGATCAGTCATTTGTCTTCTAATAGCTGGATAATAGATCTATCACAATAAAACATCTGCACAATCTCAGTAATTTTTTTCCACTTTTGTGGAAGCTTTTACCAACATTAAATCAATAAGTTAAGAAAACAGTGTCTTACCCGCACAGTGTTTTAGTTTAGAACCCACATAACTTATTATCAGAAGTCTACTGTTGAAAAGCAAAGAGTCCAGCTTCCTTTCACCAAATACAGTGCCTTATTTAAAAAAGATCAAGGTGTTCATTGCAAAGCCATCACCAATTCCTAGGATCATTTTTTAATCTTCAGGAGTCTCACTTTGCAAGAATCGCTGCTTCTAGAATCCATGCAGTCTGCAGAAAAAGTCTCAGTACTGAAGTGTGTTTTCATCTCCAAAACAGAATTCACAGTAAGTTGCACATTGTATTTAGGAGTAGATTACCACACCAGAACAGAATAATGAATTTATTTCTATACCAGAAGTAATTTATTATGGTTAAAATAGTCTCATTACAGGAAAAATACTTAAGGCTAAAGGCAAATTCAGCCTTTAGCAAAGAATTTAAGACTACACTAGCAACAGACAGTCATCCAAGACTTGCCTCAAATGCTTTCCTATATTACTTCACAATAGAAGTTTCTGGGGACCTAACAGCAGGAGTATACACTTGAGAATCAATGAGCATCTGTAAGTCTGGCTAACATGTTTTGAAATTTACCCCTAACATTGTCTCAGAACAGTTCAGAAGCAGTGCTGTACTCTGTATACTACATGGTTGCAGAACAGAAGCTGTAATAACAACAGCAATAATGCAGCCCAAAACACCCATGGTCATGTACTAATCCAGTTGGCTGGATGGGGCTGAAAAAATATTTTATTTTAGCATGTAGAATATGCACTTATACTGACACAGAAACACCAAACTTTCCATATGACACCAGTATTTACCTAAAGAAAATAAAATCAAAGTTAAAGACAGGAATCTGTAATGAATTTTCATATTTGTAGTATTCCCAGCATCCATATAATTAAAACTCAGCTACATTCTACCTTGTCTTTGTAGATGCAGTTTTATACACACTTCGAGATACTTTAGTTTGGACTGAGGAATGCAAGCTGCATGTTGTTCTCGCTTTACCAGTCTGGACAATGGACATGATTCCTTCTCAATATGAACATGGTAATTTTTTTAAGCTGCTGTAACTCTTGCATTATTGATTTTTATTGTTGTTTACACTATCAGAGCTATAAAATACACAGACTACAAACACAATGCTATTTTAGTCATTCACAGAATGCCTAATGCAACTTAAGCAACAAATACTGCCTTAAAACTTGTCTCTCAAAGGCAGATCATTAGTCTTCTTAAATGAATGGAAACACAGAATTAAGAGTGAAGTGATACAGAATTAACAAAAAGGAAAAATGAAACTATTTTCTTCCAAAATATACAATTATAAATTCAAACATGAGTAGTTAAAATTATTTTCTCAGGAAATAATTTAATAATTAAATACACACATGCTTTTATCTCCCTTCCTACATAAAATCATGTCAGCTGGTCAACTATCTACAACTACTTGAAAAATAGAAGCAGCAGGCATTCAAGTTCTTACCCCTCCTTAACAAAGTCTGAGGTACTTTTTTCTGTAAAGCAAGGGGGAAAACATAACTAGGAGTTCTTCAAAGTCAAGTCTCTATAAGAGAAATACTTGTAAACATACATCTTTAAAAATTAAAAGGACACTCACAGACATCACAGCTTTGCTGATACACTCTCATTTCCAGTTAGCTACCCCTGAGGGTATGTTAATGATGGTTTGCACTTGATAATTTTGCATCTTAGATTAACTGAGAGCTCAGTTTTTAATTGAATCTTCACGTTAAGTCACTTAAGGAACAGAGTGATCTTTCATTTAACTCACCAGATATTTTAATGAAATGCTGTGTTAAGGTTGGATCTCATCGTATTTTAAGTTTTGCTTACCTCAGCTTATGTTAAAATTTACCAGTGATTGAGATGTAAAAAATGGACACTTTTTGTATGGTCTGATAAAATGGCTTAATTTTGCTGTAGTAAAATTCTCATCCAGACAGTTTGCTATTTCAAATGTAAATTTACTCTAATTTAAATATATTGTGCCTTTTCTGTGCCACATAAACTGCACTAATAATCTACAACAGCATACTCTTTCTGAATAAAGCAACCACTGATTTACATAAATTTAGACATACCTATGTTTAGCAGCTATGCTACTGCACTTTAATGCCGAGATTATGACATATGTTTAAAAAAAAAAAATCTGCCTGCAGTCAAATGATTACAGAAAATAAACAAATTCCAAGTAATAATTTACTTGTTATTATAGTGAAGTCATCACTTGAACAGCATTCAAGTGTTATGTACACCGTTAATAATTATGCTCTGTCTCTAAACATGTCTAAACACAATGGAATTGGAAAGTGTCACATAGTATATTTTCCACATATCCAGTCACTATATGAGACATATTATGGCTTCTCTGAGGATTATCAGCCTTTAAGGACACAGAAAAGCCAAAAGCAACCTGATACTTCATCAAATAAAAAAAAGGTGGAAGACAACTGATGTTCAACAATTGCCGAAGGTCAAACAGCCAGCTGCAGAGACCTGAGAAATACCATTAATCAAATGCACGCACTTCTTAAGAGTACGACAAAACGCAGCTCTTCTGCAGCTCAGAACCACTTCTAGAATTCCTGTGGCAACAAACCTCACTTAACTTTCCTCACAAAGACATCTTCCAAAACCTTTTGTCATTACGTATGTAGAAAGAGCTTTTCCTGTTATGCTAAATGTATAAAATTCAGGTAACCTGACAGAATAGTTAATTGAACCACATTTTTCGAAGAATTAAAAAATAACAAACCAACGGCTGTATTGGCTACACATGCACACACCTGTACAGAGACCATCAACAATTAGCAGCTGTCCTCTGCTTGTAACTTAAAAGCTAAGAATAACTGCAAGTGGAACATTGCTTCCTCTAGTGTGGGTAAACTGCTGCATTCTCCAATTACAAAGAAAAAATAAGCTTATTCACACTGGAGTTACCTGTTAACAGAACAGCTGTGCACTGTTCTTTGTTATTAAATGTGGACGCTTTCTAGGAACACTCAGTGGAACATGATAGGTTACTATTTAAGGTGAAGTTCTTCTACGTTAGATTGGTCTTTTCAAAGTTATCCATGATTAAAGACAATGACTCACTAGGGACTGAAAATGCATACACACGTGGTTTTGATTCAGACTGTCTTGATTTGTACACTTTCTTTTTGGACTAAGAATTCTTCCTATCACTTCCTGAAACACTAAAACTTCTGAAGTTGAGAAGTCTCAGTCCTAGCTGGAATCAGGACTTGCTACGAAACAGATTAAGTGGAATCAGAGGGAAGAAAAAGCTGTGGCATTTAAGTATATTATGTCTTCAAAGTGTTCCAGAAGACCCAGTTATTGAACATCAGTCTTAGGTTCTGGATTGTGCTGACAAAATAGCGTAACTTTGACTATAGCTTCAGCTGGTTAACTTCATAAATGCAGTATCCATTTCTCACTGTCACACAAATGCTGGAATTGTGGCACATACTACAAAATCAGCATTAATCCCCTGATAAGTAACTCCAAGTGCCAGGATTAATGTGCTGTGAAAAAAGATCCAAACGTACTCTATATTTTTTCCTCTAAAATTTAGTTTTGAAGTAGTTACGTATATGACTAATTGTTGGTTAACTCTGTCATTTACCGTAAGCAATACTGTAAATGGTAAGTTAATTTGGTAAGTTAATAATGCTAAGTTAATTACCATTAACTTGTCATTTACCATGAGCAATAAAGATCACAAAATGGTGTAAAAACTCATTGATTTTACTTTCCTGTCATCAGCACCGAAAGTAATCAAGATGGCTTCCCAGCTCTTTATGCCTCCACAGGTATAAAGAATCTAATCTCACATTCACAGACTGTGTACACACCAAAAGTAACAACCATGAAAAGAAAACACACAAAGAACCACTGTGGGGACAGCTGCACAGAAACACAAAAGGCCTGACAAATGAGTACAGGTCAAGCATGATGCAGTCAGGGGAACTAACTGATTTACTGTCTGCTGAGCCATTAAGTCCTCACATTCTCCTTCAGTAACCCTTCAGCAGATGTCGCAAAGTATCTTTCAAAGAACAGCACCCTTTATGTCCTGAACACCTGGATTGTGCCAGAACAACCAAAGTATTTCTATGCGTTACAAACACAATTGGCAAACAGGAGATGAAGAAACACACCATCTTGTACACAGTAACACTTCGATTTACACAGAAAACAATTACATTCACAATATTAGGAATCTAAAAAAGATAGTGTCTTAATTCAACTCTGTTTTCTGTTTGAAGTCATTCTCTGAGCCCTTGCTCAGTTACTTTTCTGGATTGAACTTGGGAAATTCATTGTGTGACATCCTAGAGTTCATGTAGCAAACCGGTATTTATGTTAGGCAAGCAAAATGTAACAGGAGCGTTAAAGAAATTGTCCCTGGATATCAATTTTACTTATCAGATTGGAAGTGGGGATACTTCCAGAAAAAAACAAATGCAAGCAAGTCTAATTGCTTAACAGCTGTACACACTACAAGGCAGACTGATGTCAGCAGACGTACTGTGCATTATACAGAAGAAATCTTATTCTTGCAGTACCACAAACAAATAGAATTAACCCCGCTGATTTCTTAATGCTAAAGTATTCATACACAGCATTTGTACCATCACTCACATCATTCTATAACCTTAGTTTTCAAAATTAAGTTTAAAAAATTACACGTATCATGTTAACAAAAACAGATTAATATCCATGACATAAGTTACTCATTTTATTGAAGGAGACAGTACATGTAAAAGGACAGTGTTTCTTACCGTACTCCTATCCTTCAAAAGCTTTTCTATCACTTCAATTAACATTTCCTTTTGCTCTGGATCAAGACTGAAAGTAAAATAAAAATTCTTTTTATTCATTTGGTCAAACACACCTGAAATTAAAAATCTCACTGCTTTTGCAGAAGGGAATTGAAGCACAGAAAAATTCCATAGTAGGTAAATATCAGTTCAAAGCAGAATCTTAACTTTAGTATCTAAGTATCAATAAAATGCTTCAAGTAAGACTCTTTGTCAGCTTCACTAGTTTTATTCAGAAGTATCCAGATTCAAAAACTTGGAAATTGTATTCAAGTGCACCCATACAAAGTTGGTGTACATGACAATGAAAAACAGACTGTTTCAAGTACTACACAGTAGTAAAACCAGAGAAAGAAAACAGAAGCTGCAAACAGTCTCTGTACCACCCTTTTCATATTCAAAGAGCAGAGAAAAGCTTGCCACATTCATTATGGTCCAACTTGCTGCTTAGGCAGGTAAGGACCAGCTTTTCATTCCAGCTGCTGCTTCATCATGGATTTATAGAGTATAACAGAATTCAAAGCCAAAGCATAAGAAAACACAAACATAAAATAAGTACAAAGAACATATAGTTCCAGGCCTTTGAAAAGTCATTTCAATTTAGATACAATTACAGGTAAGTAAGGAAGTATGTGGTCATTATTGCTCACTTCAGTTCTAACATTGAGTGATGAACTGCCGTAACGCATAGTATATGCTTCCCTGCTACAGATTTACATAGCAAATACCTAGCTGCGTCCTACTTGGCTAGGCTCTGTCACCTAGCAATAACTGAACATGCTAAATGGATAAAAAAATTTTGTTAGAATTCACCATCAGCATGCACAAAGTCACAGCATATCCACAAATGATCAATCTTTTGTTTCAACACTTGTTTTTCTGTCAGTCTGTAAGCTCTTCTGTCAAAGCCTTTAAAGGAAAAGCCCAAAATCTTTTCTATGTGTTTGCCTTACTGCAAAATGGTATGAATTTAAAGATATAAAGAAGTGACTACATATCCTAAAAAACTTCAAAAATAACCGATTTTGTTACGTAATAGATAAAATTTACAAAAAGGACTCTGATAATTGAAACAACATTCTCCCTCTTACTCTTAGTGCTTTAGATAAGGAAGGTAGACTTTCTGGACAGAAAATAAAGGAACATACTAAAAAGCTCACACAATCTGCTCCCGTTATTACTAATTGTAGTGGCATGGAATGCATTACTACCTGTGATGGGGCTTGTAAAAACTCCTTTTGCAAATCTTGCTGCAAGCAGATACAAGTATATGGCAGACCTAGTTTTTGATTTTTGGACAGAATACACTAACAGCTTAGAAAAGCAGGCTAAGCTGAATAAGCACAAAGTCAGGCATTTCCACTAATAAAATTACTCCAGTGTACATGGCAATGTTGACTGGGCACAAATCATAGAATCACAGAATCATATAATCATTACGGATTGGAAGGGACCTCAAAAGATCATCTAGTCAATCTCCCTACACCAAGTCACACAGGAACACAACCAGGTGGGTTTTAAACATCCCCAGTGAAAAACTCCACAACCTCCACGGGTAGCCTGTTCCAGTGCTCCGTCACCCTCACCGTGAAGAAGTTCCTTCTCGTATTCATACGAAACCTCCTATGTTCCAGCTTACAACCATTGACCCTTGTCTGATGACATTGAGAAGAGCCCAGCTCCATCCTCCTGACATCCACCCTTCAAACATTTATAATCATTAATGAGGTCACCCGTCAGTTTCCTCTTCTCCAAGCTAAAGAGACCCAGCTCCCTCAGCCTCTCTTCATAAGGGAGGTGCTCTACACTGGACTCCCTCCAGCAGCTCCACATCCCTCTTAAACTGAGGGGCCCACAACTGGACAAAATAATCCAGATGTGGTCTCACCAGTGCAGGGTAGAGGGGAAGAAGGACCCCTCTTGATCTGCTAACCACCCCCATTCTGATCCACCCCGGGATGCTATTGGCCCTCTTGGCCACAAGGGCACAATGCTGGCTCATGGTCATCCTGCTGTCCAACAGGACCCTCAGCTCCCTTTCTCCTACACTGCTGTCCAACAGGTCAGTCCTCAGCCTATAGTGGTACCTGTGGTTGTTCTTGCCCAGATGTAAGACTCTACACTTAATGACGCTGGTCACACTATGCCTGAAATCTTTTGTTTGATATGTAAGCTTCCTACTGTTAGGACTGATCAGACCCATAAGAAAAAGCTTTTCTAGGTCAGACATCCATCCAAACACGACGACAATCAATGCAATGAAGACCGAAGTATCGAACTGGGATCCAGAAGTCTGACTGGAGCACGAACCGACCTACAGAGCCATCAAGGAGATAAGAGACATCATGGAAACCAGAGAGTAAAAGGAGCACAAAGGTACTGTTAGAATAAACTGTTACTATTCTAACTCACATGTCCACAGAAGTAGTTACTCGCAGGGCTAAATAAATGTAGAAGACTATATAACCTGTTGGCTGATCTTCATGTCCAACATCACCCCCTTCAGAATTCTGAGTCTGCTCAATTTCAAAACTAGTCTGAAATTACTTGCTCATTACAAACAGGTGAAAAGACAGCCTTGCCACCAGCAAGTCTTATGGAAGCAACTACTGACACTGTCTGTTAAGGACTCTTATCTGCAGGCAGTCCAGTAGGGCTCACCTGTGGACAGGATATTTTGATAGGGTCTCACCAGGTCCCAGACCATTGCTTCTTCACGTGATCCAGGAAACAACACTCATTCCCTTGGTCCTACAGTGAACTAATACTATCAGATCTGGGATTTCTGCAAGTAAACTTTGAAAATGTGTCATTAGTTAATTTTTGACCCCTGATAAAACAGCTTAGGGAACCAATCAGATTCCATCACATGACCAACTTCAGGATCAATACTATCCCTTTCATAGCAATATCAAAGGCTAAGTCAGCAGACTTCCTTTCTTCTTCTGCATATGCTTTCTCTGGTGTCTTGGTTCTCGCCATGGAGGCTCGTTTGTCCGCTCTGTTCAAAACTGGGTGACAAAAGTACCCATTTCCTTTTCACCTGCACGTTATCATTTCTGCCTTTATTGTCTCTATTGCATTTTTTCCTTCCCTTTCTGTTGCCGCATGGTCATTTGCTCCCTTGCAAGGGTTGTGTGAGGGGAATCCTTCATCCAGGTGTACCTCCATCCCAGGAAAGGTGATGGAACAATTTGTACTAGAGGCTGTTTCCGGGCACATCAGGGACAGGAGGGTCATTAGGGACAGTCAGCATGGCTTCACAAAGGGAAAGTCATGCTTGACCAACCTGATAGCCTTTTATGAGGGTGTAACCAGGTGGATGGATGAGGGCAGAGCAGTGGATGTCATCTATCTTGACTTAAGAAAGGCGTTTGACACGGTCTCTCACAGCATCCTTGCAGACAAACTGAGGCAGTGTGGCCTAGATTTTCAGGTAGTGAGGTGGATTGTAAACTGGCTACAGGGTAGTAGTCAGAGAGTGGTGGTCAATGGGACAGAGTCTAGTTGGAGGCCTGTATCTAGTGGAGTGCCCCAGGGATCGGTGCTGGGACCAGTCCTGTTCAATCTATTCATTGATGACTTGGATGAGGGATTGGCATGCACTGTCAGCAAGTTTGCTGATGACACAAAGCTGGGTGGTGTCGCCGACACCCCCGCAGACTGTGCTGCCATTCAGCGAGATCTGGACAGGCTGGAGAACTGGGCAGAGAAAAATCTAATGAGCTATAACAAGAGTAAGTGCAGAGTCTTGCATCTGGGCAAGAACAACCCCAGGTACCAGTATAGGCTGGGGACTGACCGGTTGGAGTGTAGTGTAGGGGAAAGGGACTTGGGGGTCCTGGTGGACAACAAGATGACTATGAGCCAGCAATGTGCTCTTGTGGCCAAGAGGGCCAACAGCATCCTGGGGTGGATTAGAAGAGGGGTGGTTAGCAGATCAAGAGAGGTTCTTCTCCCCCTCTACTCTGCCCTGGTGAGACCACACCTGGAGTATTGTGTCCAGTTCTGGGCTCCTCAGTACAAGAGGGATGTGGAGCTGCTGGAGAGAGTTCAGCGTAGGGCAACAAAGATGATAAGAGAGGTGGAACACCTCCCTTATGAGGAGAGGTTGAGGGAGCTGGGTCTCTTTAGCTTGGATAAGAGGAGACTGAGGGGCGACCTCATTAATGTCTACAAATATTTGAGGGGTGGGTGTCAGGAGGATGGCACTGGGCTGTTCTTGGTGTCATGTAGTGATAGGACATGGGGCAATGGTTGTAAGCTGGAACATAAGAGGTTCCACATCAACCTGAGAAGGAACTTCTTCACGGTGAGGGTGACGGAGCACTGGAACAGGCTGCCCAGGGGGGTTGTGGAGTCTCCTTCTCTGGAGATGTTCAAGACCTGACTGGACGGGTTCCTGTGTGACTTGGTTTAGGTGATCCTGCTGTTGCAGGCGGATTGGACTAGATGATCTTTCGAGGTCCCTTCCGATCTGTAATGATTCTATGATTCTATGATTTTTTCTTTCATAGAATCATAGAATCACTACGGATTGGAAGGGAGCTCGAAAGCATCTAGTCCAATCCACCTGCAACAGCAGATAGGTGGTTTAGGCATGCCTGCCAGGGGAAGGAGGGATGCACTGTACTGTGTAGTGCAGCCATTTGGCATTCCATTACTGTGTTTCTTTCACTTTTTTTTTCCCCTCTAACTTTTCTTGTTCATTTTTGATCAAAACATGTTGTTATTCTTCTTTAATATACACTTGTCCTTGATTTTTGCATGATTGAACACTCTGGGAAATGGAAACCAGGAACAAAAAGCAACAATAAAGTTCATATGCTTTCTATAAGCAGTTTCCAAATTCTTCTGCAC
>VXBP01010342.1:221225-231891 GCA_013400115.1 Rhinopomastus cyanomelas
ATTCTAGTCCAAGTGAGATGCAATTTGCAGCTATGAAAACCTGCATTGTGATGCTTGGGATTTTTCTAATGAAAACTTCTGAAGGATGTACAGATCCTCTAAAAACATGAAGCTTTATAGAACATTAGTTTCATTAGTTTTCCTTTGGTAAGAGAGTCAGGTACCCATTTTGCTGCCAGTTAGGAAATCATGGAAACTAGAAAGGAATGAGGTCAGTTTCTCCAAATCGTGCCGCTGTACTCTTTTTTAATATTAAAAAACCCCCAAATCTCTTTGTGGCATTTGCATGGATTTTATTTCAAACTCTTGCCACTGACTTAATTTATGCACTGGATAATATATCAACCAGACGTAGGAAATAAAACAAGTTATATTTGAAGATCAAATATCTGAAGATTGGATTAAATGCGTAAAATATATTTCCGTTTTTACTAATCACCAATACACTCTTTAATCTGGACTAGTAAAATAAAACGTACCCATCATGAAGAAATGGAGGCATGATGGATATAAGTTAAAATTCCATGTAAAAGCGTCCTGTCCCAATGCTACTGGCAATAGACCATTACTGTCAAAGTCCTTCAAATACTGTCAGACATCAGAAGACATTCTGTTTATGTAGAATAATTGTGGTCAGAAGGCATTTTTTGTGCTGGAACCAGAATGAAGAAGCCCTGCACAGGTTTTTCAGAGGTCTGCCACAGAAAAGCAATCAGCCTTTGGTCCTGAAATGAACTTACCATGACAGGACAGCCTTTCCAAAGCACCGTGCAAACTTAGTGCTACCAGACTTTTCATGCAATGGCAGAAGGAGTGTTTTGGGATTCTATCGATGTTTATAGGAGAAAAGAAAGCCAAGGAAAGGGAGGGATCTAGATGATTTTGGGAGGAACAAGCACAAAAAAACCAGAATAGATGCCAAACACAAATCTTTGATTTTAAGAACACCAATATTTGCTACACAGATGACAATAACAGTATATTAAAAACAAAACAGTGCGTGTCTTCCTTTGTATACAGTTACTCTGTTACTCTGGCAAGTTATCCAGTTATTCAGACAAGATTTGAATTCCGATCAGTTAAGCTGAGTGATGGACTGTCTGCACAACACTTCATACTTTTTAAGAAACAGATCTGATATATCCCCACAGTAGCCATAATAAACATCGCCCATGAGTATCCTAAAATTGTTATTCAGTATTTGTCAGAATCACTTACCTGTACAGTTTTTGGATTGCGTGGGCTGCATTCTTCCTCACATAAGGCGATAAATCAGAAGAGGCTTCCTTAATAGCGAGCATCATAATAGGAACAATAATTGGGACACGGATACTGGATAAAACCCTTAAAGCACTTGCACGGATTAACTGATTAGGATCCTAAGGAATGGGAGAGGAGAAATAACTGAATTCTGTGCAATGTTTATACTAGTTAGTGACTACACATTAAAACACATGTATCTACTAGTAAGGATTGCGAGTTAAGGCCACACTATTAAGAAAATGTGCCAAACTTATCACAAGAAAGTTTCAATGTCCAAAAAAGTAGAAGAAAATATAAAACGGATCATCGAAACTTTACAAAAACTCTGGAAATCTGGCAAAGGAAAACATTCACATAAAGCATTTTCCTCAAGAAAAGTATGAGAATTATGGATAAAAGATGACTATTTTATTTATCAGTCTGAAACATTCATTGCAATCCAAGGGGAATTCAGATTCTTAAAAACATACCCACCTCAGATTTATTACTCAAATATACACTAAATTCTCTGAAATCTAGTGAACTGAAATGGCATAAGTATTAATTCAAGTATACTGTCTACTAGAAGGGAGCTTCACAAATAACATTTCTCACAAGGTTTCTTTCAAAGTGGGCAGCATGGAATTTCACACTGCTACTACCTAATAATCAGTTCATCCAAGCTCTCAAAATTTCTCAATCTTAGCAGCTTTGGACAAGGATATGGATGGTGAAAGACCTTGATCTGACAGTCAGGGGAAAAAAAACTCCTAGTCCTTTTTTGCAAAACTCAATTCCAATCATACAAAAGTAAAAAACCCCAAAAAGTCCTATCTGAAGATGGAGAAAGAAAAAACAATCTCCACACATAAAGCTGATTTATAATCTTCATTACAAAACTAGAAATAAATGCTTACCCAAAAATAAAGATAATTAATTTGTCTTCCATTTGCAATCTTCCAATGTCTATCTTCCATAGCAGGATTAGTAAGTTCCTTAGTGGCTGAAAACCTAAGCTTGCTTGGAGTCTAACTCGTTGCCACAACACTTCTTTCTGAATTACAGCCACAATATTTGAGTTATCCCATCTCGTTTTGTTCCCACCACTCAGAGCTTTTTAAGCTACACAATAGGAAGTGGTCACTACATATGTATTTAATGAAAAACAAAAGTAATTCATCACAGACAGTAAGGATAGGAAAGAGGCAGAAAACTCTACTCGCACGCTCTTACACTTACACACTTGGTGTTCCAACAGCAAGAGTGTTCGAAGTCTGAGTGAGTGACATGACAAATTATTTATGAACTTAGAGTAGCCTTAGAAGAAGGGTGTGAGAAAAGACCTTCTGTTATTACAAAAAATTTGATGGAAACTTATTAAACCTCTTTTCTCCATGGTCATGCTTCAAAGGCAATTCTAATCTTTGCTCCTTACGCCCATTCCCCATTGTGATCTGAATTCAAAATGAAATAGTACAAAAACCTATTTCTTCAGTACTTTCAACAAAAACACTGCACACCAAACACATTAAATATTTTATTTGAGGTAGTATTTCCCTTGCTGGATGCAGAGGGGAACACTGCAACCAATTATGAGGAAAAGGCTGAGATATTTAATGATGCCTTTGCCTCCATAAAGATGAACAGACCAGCTACCCCTCGAACATTCAGCTTCTTGAGCTGGAAAGTAAGAATAGAGAGCAGAATTAGGATGTCCATAATGCAGCAGGAAGTAGTTAATCATCTGCTTGTGCACCTAAAAATTCATAAATATACAGGGCCAGATGGTAATCACCCAAGAGTACTCATGGAGCTGAGTGGAAAGCACACCAAGCCTCTACCATTTATCGACAATCCTGGTCAACAGGGAAGGTACCAGACCACTGGAAGGTGGCAAATATGACACCCATCTACAAGAAAGTTTGGAATGAGGATCTGGGGAACTACAGGCCTGTCAGCCTGACTACAGCACCAGGAAAGACCATGGAGAGAATCACCTTGAGTTAAACTGCAAGTGCAGGGCAACCAAAGGATCAGGGACAGCCAGCATGGTTTCATGAAAGGAAGGTCTTGCTTAACCAACCTGATCTCTTTCTATGACTGCGTGACCCAGGTTCTGGACGGGGGAAAGGCTGTGGATGTTGTCTACCTGGACTTTGATACAGCCTTTGACAGCATCTCCCACGGTGTTCTCCTAGAGAAGCTGGTGAATCATGGCATAGAAAAATGCCCTCCTCACTGTGTAAAAAATTGGTTGTATGGCCATGCCCAGAGAGTTGTTATTAATGGGATGAAACTTAGTTGGTGGCCAGTCACGAGTGGTGTCCCTCAGGGCTCAGTTTTGGGGCCAAACTTTACTGATGACCTGGACAAGGGAGGTGAGTGCACCATCAGTAAGACTGCAGACGACATCTAACTGTGTGGGAGTGTTGACTTGCTCAAGCAAAAGGCGGCTTTACAGAGAGACCTGGACAGGTTGGATGGATAGGCCATGGCCAAATGCATGAGGTACAATAATGCCAAGTATCAAGTCCTGCATTTTGATTACAACAATCCCAGGCAATGAATATACAACAATCTCCAGGCTTGGAGATGAGTGTCTGGAAAGCTGCCCAGCAGAAAAGACCTATGGGTGCTCATGGACAGCCAGCTTAGTATTAGCCAGCAGTCTGCTCTTGTGCCCAAGAAGGCTAGCAGGTTTCTGGCTTGTATCAGGAACAGCGTGGCCAACAGGAGTGGGGAAGTTATCATGCCCTTGTATTTGGCACTGGTGAGGCCTCACCTTGAGTACTGTGTTCAGTTGTGGGCCACTCACTATAAGAAGAACACTGAAATGCTGGAATGTGTCCAGAGGAGAGCTACCAAGCCTGTGAGCGGTCCAGACAACAATTGATATGAGGAGAGGCTGAGGGAACATGGCATGCTTCGTTCAGAGAAGAGGCTGTGAGGAGACCTCAGTGCACTCTACAACTACCTTAAAGGAGGCTGTAGAAAGGTGGGTGTTGGCCTCTTCCTCCAAGTAAATAATGACAGGACCAGGGGAAATGGTCTGAAACTGGGACAAGGGAAGTTTTGATTGGGTATTAGGAAGAAAATTTTTACTGAAAGGGTGGCCAGGCACTGGAACAGCCTGCCTAGTCACCATCCCTAGAGGTATTTAAGAAGTGTGTAGATAATGATGACCTGCTCTAGTGGCAGAGTCTGTGTTTTATCTGGTTGTGTTTGGTGCTTGCGTCTGATCAGGACATCAGTTTTGTTGTTGTTGTTGTATGTACGGTTGGACTTGGTGACCTAGGAGGTCCTTTCTAACCAGGAATACTCTGTAATTGTATTATGTCCTTTACGTTCCAGTTCTCTGTTGTACAAAAAGGCTTTTTAAACATATTAAATAAAGGTAGTTCAAGATAATAATAGAGTGTGCTTCCTACATGCATTAACTACCTCGGAAAAAGGCATATGTACTAATTAAAGGTAGTGTATGTGAGCTTGAGAGCATGGATCTGTTGTTTCTCTTTAATGAAGTTATTTTATTTCAATGCAGGCTTAACTACCTGATAAGATTTGAGGTAGCACAAAAAAGTTAGGTCAAAGATGTAACTTGAAATAACTTTATCAGATGGGGATATTCACATGGTTTATTTTACTAAACTCTGCTTACACAGACTTTTTAGTTTTGTGATACTTACATTTGGTTTCTTAAAAAATAAAAATATACATAAAAATATACTAGCTTAGAATTCTCTATGGAATGTTTAGTAGACACTCACTTTTAAAGCACGCTGGAAAGTACTGATGGACAGTAATGCTAGATCTTGTTGCTCCTCTGCGTAACGCATCAGATAAACATACACAAGCTTTTTTATCTGAAAAGAAAAATGCAATCAGTATCATTATCAGAACTTTCAGAATTCTGTAAAACTGATGATTGTATTAGACTGCATATTTTCACTAATACTTTATTCGTTCAAAGAGGAGTCAATATATCACTGGAGTACTCACATGCCTCTGACATGTCTTAAGATTTACCACAATTCTTTTAACAGAAATTTCTGAAGTGCTGCAATATTACCTAATTAAAAATACAGTCGGATGAAGTTAATAATGCAAAGCACTGCTTTATATTACAAACTAGTAAATAATGACCTGAATAATCTCAGAAGATGACACGTAGCAACTGACCTCCAGAATACTCCTCATGACTTTTTTCTTATGGAAAACAGGTTGAACTGGAATAGCCTACTATTTCAACAAGTCTATTTTACTTTACCCTGAAACTCAAAATCAATCACTTCAACACATTTAAAATACAACACAATTTCCCGGTGAAATGTAGTAATTTGCAGTATGTAAACATGACTAAAAGAGTACTTCTAACTATGTCTTGAACAAAAGCTAAGGGTACTAGTTCCACCCTTGCCTGACTACAATCATTTAGAAGATGCATTCGATATAACCATAACATAAAGGATGCAATATTCAAAGATTAAGACAACCTCGGTATGATTTGGAGGGAGGAGGGTATTCAGTTTAGTTCACTTTACCCCCCATCATGGCCACTGTATGCCCAGGAAGCAGTGAAAACATTTTTTACATTTGAGTTTTATATTGACTATTGGGGTTTATAATGGAAAATTCTGAAAGCCCCTCAACTACCTCTGTGCTATAATTACTGTCACTATCAGAGGATGTATCTTTGTGCCAATTCTGGTAAAAAGCATAATATTAAATCACAGAAGGTTACACCACACTAAATTATTTGTTGTTCCTCTACAGACAAGCAGCAATCAACACTGACCACAAGAGGCCTAAGCACTGAATGATGGCAGTGTGCAAAGAAAGCCTCCTTTCCATGAAACCACTCTGTGACTAGAAATGGAAGCACTTAGAGCTTCGTGACTACACTGTTCTTTTACCATTTACCTTCATTCAATGTTAAAATGCTCCTTTCCATAAAACTAATAATAACAGGGCACATTAGGCTTCAGGAAGACAGGCAGATTTGTTTAATTAGTTTATCAATATAAGCACATCAAACTCCATGAGATATTGACCAAGACTTATTTTTGTTCTATACAACCACTTGTTTACTAGGTCACTTTTTGTATCCTTACCATCAATGACATGATACACATTACCAAGTTGAGGTCAGCACGTACTTAGGAAAACAAAATTACAAGGCGCTTCTGTAAACAATGCCATTTGCTTCTCTTAAAATAAACAAATGTGTTCTCCTGCTTCTTTATCTTCATCTCCTAGTACCGTACCCGAGAATTTGGTCACAATTTTAAAAAAAGACAAAAAGAAAAACACAAAAATACCCCTGTACACCAGCCATTTCCGAGCTGAAAGTCACTTGGACACAAAATCATTCAAACAAACAAATATATTTATGCTACTGGATTGCAGCAACCTGTACAGACAGATTTCTGTTAGAAATTTTAAAGACAGTGAAAAATGCGGCTAAAACTTCAGAGAACAGAATAAATGGCCTCAGAACCTGACTTTACTCAGAAACTCATAGCTTCAAAAGCATCCTAAAAAGACCTGAACTATAAAGGTTTCCCAGACCCAGAAGTTCTAACTAGATAACTGTGACTCTGTGATAACGGTAAGTACAGCTACATTATGACCTAAACTTGTCATCTAACTAATCTTAATAAAGGCCCATAAAACATAGTATTACCAGGAGCCTTTCACGTTCATGTGACAAAGCCCAGTGAGCACATCCACAAAGGAGCAAAGAGATAAGGGTATTAGAGGAGTGTCTGCAAGTCATACTCTCTCCTAGCTTCTTCCAAGCCCATGACAGGAATCATCAGCCCAGAGGTGCACAGAGATGTAACAGTAGGAAGGAATCCAAATTTAGGACTCAGAAGAAAAGCTACCACATCAGGTCCCTACCAGGACGACTCGAGGTGTTAAAGGGTCAAAACCTGAGCACCTTTCAAACTGAAGGGCTTTTCTGCATGCAGGTATAGGAGACACATGAAAAGCACATTTACAATTGCACAAGATTTATCATGGGACACTTTGAGGAGAAGCCAAAGTCAAGGAGAAGCGAGGGGAATCCATGTGCTTTGGGGAGGAACAAGTGCAGGAAAACAAAAATGAGATTAAAAGGGCTGGAAACATCTAAAATGTTTGTTAGTTGGTACATCTACCCTGCTGTGCCATGTGCGTGACAAGCAGAATCTACTTTCTAATTAAATTCCTATTTGTAAGTATCATCCTTAGTCAGATATTCTCTATTCAGTGTGAAATTGCATGTTTATGTCAGCAGCTACAGTCAGGCCACTGTCTCCATGGGCATCAGCAACTAGAAGGACCATAGTAAGGAGACTTTAGGGTCCAAGAAATTGGAATGGGACCTCAAATCACAAGGGCCTCTCTGTCCATGGGGGCCAGAACCTAAACAAATGAGAGTCTGGCTGCCAGCGCCTGGCCTTTTACCACGTGCCAGAGGGCCCACAAGCATGGGTGCAAATAACTGAAAAGAATGCAGTATTTTGACACTAAAAGCCTGTGGTGCCACTGACTGGAATGGGCACAGGTATAACAACGGATGAAGCTGCTCTAGCAAGTTAGTAGGTGAACTGGCCTCAGGAGTCAGGTAAGCGTGTAGGCATCTAAGGGCAAGACAACAAAGGGAGTTGGCAATGACACAGAAATTAAGATTCCCATTCATCTGCAAGAGAAACTAGTTAAGATAACTTAAAGCTGTGTGCAGCCTAGAAAGCCAACTGTACCCAGGGCTCTATCAAGTGTCACCAGCAGGACAAGATGTTATTCTACCTCTCTGCTGTCCAGCGGGGGGTCACAAGGATTATTGGAGGGCTGAAGCGCCTCTCCTATCAAGATAGGAATTGCTGTGGCAATTGCAGCTGTCCAGTCCGGAAAACAGAAGTCTCTGTGGGGATCTTACACTAGCCTTCCAGTACCTGAATGGCACTTATCATAAAGTAAGGGAGGGACTTTCTATGAGGGACTCCAATGACAGGACAAAGGGAAATGGCTTAAAGCTAAAAGCAGGCAGATTTAGATTAGATCTTTCGAAGAAATTCCTCACTATGAGGGTGGTGAGGCACTGGAACAGAGAAGTTGTGGATGCCTCCTCTATGGCAGTGTTCCAAGGCCAGGCTAGACATGGCTCTGGGCAACACCATCTAGTGAGAAATGTCCCTGCCCACTGCAGGGGAGCTGGAACTATCCATCTCACTATCCATCTGTGTAAAATATGAAAGAAGACACAGGCACGGGAAAAACAACTCTTTGTTCCCCTTAATAATGCAGGTTGAAGAACGTATTTCCAGAAGAGGAGGGAAGAACTAAAGCATGTATTCAAATTACTTCTCTTCGTATTTCCAGAAGAGGAGGGAAGAACTAAAGCATGTATTCAAATTACTTCTCTTCTTAGAACTCAGTGCTTCTACCACTACTTTCAGCATTTTTCCAAAATTATGATCCTGTGCAGTAGGAAGAAACTAATCTAACTGCATGTTTGCTCTGCTTTCCTCAAACTGATGCTTTTTGGTCACTATTTGGTCCAGAATGACAAAACTACAGATCTTACTTCCATCTAAATCTCATTTGGCAAGTCAGTAGTAACTCTGACACTTCTGTAGAGCTGTACTGGTACAGAGCATCAGAGTAACATTTTTCTTTATAAATAACTTTGGTTATACAACTTTCAAAGGCAGATGCTGTTTTAGATTTCCTCAAGCCACACAGTAAGCCTGTGGTTTTAAACACAAAAGTTCAAGGCAATCTCCATTTTTTACTTCCTGCTGCTAAATAAAATGGATGGTAAACAGTCTGAAAGAAAAACTTATATTTCTGCTGTTGCTTTTATCTACAAAAATCCCGGAAACAATTATTTAAAACATTTTCTTTTAATTAAAAAATCATACAATTTAGTGCAGGTTGAATAAATTTAATCAACCAACGTGTCTCAAGAAATTAACTCCTATCACAGATGAATCTGACTTGGGTTCCTCATCAGTTGCTTTTATAAGAAGTTTACATTGTTCTTATCTGCCACCTCATGTTGTTCTTTTGTACAAAATAAATGAATAAGGGCATATTCCCAAGACGCATGTATGACCTTGCTTTAGTCTTCATGTCTTGGAAAAGAAAAAGTAACCCAGAGATTTGAAATTGCACTGCATGTCGAGCAAAGAAGTAGTTTTTGCTAAGATTTGTCATATATCCCCCACAACCTACCACAATAAGTCACACCTCTCCAAAAGCTTCTGAGATCTGAAAACTACTTTTCTATAATCTGGAATCAAATGTTCATATTAAAACAGCATTGAACAAATTCTCTAAATTAAATTGTAAGAGAAAGAACATTCCAATAATGTGAAACAAAAATTAATTTTCAACACACTTCATTAGTAGCATCACATTTTGTCTGTTAATGAATTCATAGGAAGACTTGTTTAACTAAGCTGGTGATCTCACTCTGCAATCTTAATGCAGAGACACTTGCATAAATATACTACACCATTAGAACAGTGAGAACATTTTTATCCAACCTTTACCTCCTGCCTTTGATCTGCAATAAAAGTTTTGTCAATACAATGTAGCACAACATATACTTAAACTACTCAAGCAGCAAGACATCTCAAATACTATGTACCTTTTCTCAGAAGTACCAACACAAATCTCCATAAACTTGCTCTAATCAATCCGTGTTAAAAACTTAACATTATTTTTCATCCATCCAAATCACCCACTAAGTTTCTTTTATTTACACACATAACTATTACTATAATGCCACTGAAATGAAATCCGAAAAATTCTGTTAAAATATCACTGTAGATTTTAAGATTTATGTTGAGTTCAGATACAATTAACATTTCCATAAATTAATCTGCTGTAACAGGATAGTCAATAAGATATAAAAGTACCTCAATGTTTTTACTGGCAACATTCTTCACAACAGCAGGAAACAGCTCAGAAGCATTTTTTCCCTTTGCAATCATCTAAACAAACAAACAGGGAAAAAAGACAAATCTTACTGATGTAATAATATAAATTCTTGGAGTGGTTTGTTGTGTGCTTTTAAAAAAAACAAAATAAAAGACAGACATTTGCTCCAGATCTATATCTCAAACCAAATTCCTATGAAGTTGAGGATAAATTCTGATTTTTTTCTTAAACTTTACAGCATACCATCTGTACACTGAAAGCTCTGAATGCTGGCTGGTGGAGTCTTGAAGACGGATTCAATAAGCTGGACTTTGCCATATCAGGCTGCAAATAATTAATGCTTTCAAAATGACTTAAAACCAGTATCTTGCTAATTTTAAAAGCTTCACAGAATTACATTTTGGGAGCTTCTATCGAAAAAACCACCCATCAAAAAACAAGAGCAAACTTGCATAGCTTCTTTGTTCTTAATTACTGTTCCTCTTATCTGGAA
>VXBP01010342.1:237195-254161 GCA_013400115.1 Rhinopomastus cyanomelas
TTCAAGGTTAGGCTGGATGGGGTTCTGAGTGGCATGATCTAGATGTTAGATGTTAGGATTACTGGGGTTTTTTTTGGATTTAGGTTGGACTGGATGATCTTTAGGGTCTTTTCCAACCTTATCATTACTGTGTTACTGTGATACCTCAGATTAAACCATCAGAGACTGTAGCTATCAGTGATAACTACCCAACTCAGGCTTTACTGTATCATATACTTCTAGGAAATTAAACAGAGTAGTTACAAACTGCTCTGGATAAGTATTTCTAATGAGCTGCACTTACTCACTGTACACTCATGTATGAGAGCACTGTTTCTAGGAAAAAAATCGGGAAAAATATCAATCCAGTAAAGTCTTGGTTTAAAGGTGACCCAATTTAATAGTGTCTAATACCCCTGTATATACACATACACACACATTCAGTTGCAAGTTTCTGAATACAGATAAAAATCTGGCCACCTTTTTTAAAAAGAAAACAGGAGCAACATGCAACTCCTCCCATGTGTCTCCTGCCCACAGTAATTGCCAGAATAGAAAAATCTTTTCTGAAAATATGGTACTTCTGAAGGCCATGATTTCTTGCAACAGCACCTCTGAATGTCTCACCATTTACAGGCAAATTGGCACTATTACACAAAGATTTTAAAAGTATTTGACTACACATATTTTGATACAGTCAGTTCTACACAAAATTCCAAACAGGACATCGCAGTAAATATCATTTAGAGATTCAAATGCTGACTTGGTACAGGGTCTGTAAAGTAAAAACAGTATTCACATCTAAGAAATAGAAATAAATTAACAACCCACAGACCCTAACAAAAATAAATAGTAATTTAAAAAAATCACATACCCCAACAACCCTCTTCATAGCATCCAGCTTTGCAGAATCTTTACTGCTTTCCAACATCTGTTTTAGGTCTTCATTTCTATGGTAGAAGCAGAGTAAAGCATCAATTAGAGTAAAAAAATCATAATATCACTTTTATATTCTTACATGAATTCAGCAACTCAAGGAGAAGCACTGAACTTTCTTGCCCATTACTAAACCATATACGTTAACAGGATAGACTACTACAAAGACATGTTTAGAAAAATTATGTATCAGATTTCAGGAAGAATGCAAGCCCATCCAGTTTTAGTTGGCTGTTAGATGAACCTTGGCTGGAAAGTTGAAGTCCTGAGGAAAGAGAAGGGCTCGATTTGAACCCACAACCCATTCCTCCTCCATCTTCCCCCAGTACAGACCAGACGTAATAGCCTGGGTTTGCCATGTTTGTGTAAATTACAGAAAAGCCTAAGAGCAGACTACAGGACAGTTTGAATTTCAAGAATCAAACATATAACCTGATGCTTCCATCTGCCTTTTTGTATTGTAAGTTGTTACCCTCTGTGCTCAGTATTAAAAACTCAGATCTGTAATACATCTATTCTACAAACCACAAGATTGATAGCCTGAGGATTAGACACATATGGTGCCCAAGCACTTTTAACAGATGAAATTCTCACTCAAAAACAGAGTCAGTCTTTTTCATTATTTCATTCATGAAATAATGCAGCAACGTAACAAAGATGGCCTAATGAGGTTAATGTTTTAAGTATTGTATACTAAAGAAAAAAAAGGCAAGAACATTAATTTTCGTTGCCTGCCTTTCCTTCCCTAGTATCACTGGCAACGCCTTATTTTGTCTGCATCACACTAAAAGGTTTTTACTGGTTTTAGTTACTTCTGGAACAACACGGTAAATCTACTACTATGTTTTCTCAGTTATTTAATCAGACCTCAGAACTACGCTTCTCATTCAAGTAGATGCTATAGCTCTGCAATACTTCGAGGTCAGGTTAAGACATCTATAGATGACTGCATTCTCCATGGCAAACTCTAAAATCCAGTTACTTTCTTCTTGTAAAACCAGCCAAACTGGTAGATCTGTTAAAAACAACTAATGTTGTGACTTCACAGAGCTTCTCCTACTGCTCTCCTCGCAGGTCCCTGGGAAGAACACTCACGTCCTTCACCTCTGCTTTAAGCTCTCTGGTTTTGGTTTTCTGATTTCACTTCAGTACAATTCACCTCTATACCATTATACCTGTTTTATCCATTCCATATTTTTCTCCTCAGCTCTATATTCTTATTTCTATCAGAAATCAAATATTTGTTGGCTCAGGGTTGTGTTTAAACCATTTTAAATAATTTACTATTTTCTACATTTTAATCTGTGTAGTTCCTTTTGTGAATAGCATGTTACGAAAACTGGCTTGATTTAACTTTCAGCAGCTGCCTATTCCTGTCATTCTTGGCCACAGAGATAGCTTATTTTGCTGTGCACCTATTTCTCACAAGATGCGGCATATGTCTCGGTTCTTTTAAGTCACCTGAAGCACTATGCCTGACAATTTTGCTTTAGTTGGATAAAGAGATGTCAGAGACTTTTTAACTTCTGCTTAAGCCTTTATCTTTACCTTTTAAGCTTAGCTTGTGAAAGAATCTCTTTCTGTTGCAGTCTTAGCCTGAGGGACTGGCAGTTGCTAAGGCAGCTGTTGATAAGCAGCTTTGAACTCAAAGCTCTTCCTTAGCTTCAGCCTGGCCACTCAGCACCTCTGCAAACAAGCTTTTTTTTTTGTGCTATTAGATTGAAGTCTGCTGTTTCCTGTTTGACCTTGGGAATTCATCCTGTCTGGTCTTTGGAGAACAAGCACGTGTTAGTAGGGCTGGGTATAGCAGCCATTTTGCCCTCTAGAATGTGCTGAATGAAAAAAGAGTGGGAGTTTGGAACCTCAGATCAGCAAAGTAAAGCTTTTGCCTGCAATCCACTGTTTGCTGAAATGAAAGAGTTCCATCTGTGTCCTGTAGGTGCACTGGAATAGAGGTCCAGCTTGGAAGCACATGAAGCAGGGAACTGATCCTTAAATGAACAGCTGACACTGAGAAACAGATGCATGAACTGAAAAAAAAAGGAGATAATATTTCCACAAGGAAAAGAACTGCTGGAGGTTTCTTATCCCTGAAGGGGTGGACAGCAGATTGGCCCAGTTATGTAAGAACAAGTGATTAATCTCTGCATGTCTCATTGTTTTTTCCCTCAAAATCAAGCAAGTCTTTGTTTTTCCCTGTGACTTTGTACATAGTTTTTGAATCTTAATGGGGTTTTTTTTGTTTCAGCCCATAAGGCTGAAATTCAAGCCTACAGGTCATGGAAGGAGGGGGTGGCCACTTGGGGTGATTATAAGGCTCTGGTGAGAAAATGTAGGGATGCAACCAGAAAGGCCAAGGCCTCTTTGGAATTCAACCTTGCAAGAGAGGTCAAGGGCAACAAAAAGGGCTTCTTCAAATACATAGCAGGTAAAAGTAAAACTAGAGGCAGCGTAGGCCCCCTGCAGAATGAGGTGGGTGCCCTGGAGACAGAGGATGCAGAGAAGGCAAAGATACTTAACCCTTTCTTTGCCTCTCTCTATACTGCTAAGGGTTGTCTTGACATTAGACCCCAGACTGCAGAGGAGGTTGAGGCAACAGGTGAGCCTGCCTTGGTTGATGAGGACTGGGTTAGGGATAAGTTGAGCAAACTGGATGTGCACAAATCTATGGGCCCAGATGGGATGCACCCGCGTGTGCTAAGGGAGATGGCGGAAGTCATTGCTAAGCCACTCTCCATCATCTTTGCTAGGTCCTGGGGAACGGGAGAGGTGCCTAGGGACTGGAAGATAGCAAATGTTACCCCAATCTTTAAAAAGGGAAAGAAGGAAGACCCAGGTAACTATAGACCGGTCAGCCTCACCTCCATCCCAGGAAAGGTGATGGAACAATTTGTACTAGAGGCTGTTTCCGGGCACATCAAGGACAGGAGGGTCATTAGGGACAGTCAGCATGGCTTCACAAAGGGAAAGTCATGCTTGACCAACCTTATAGCCTTTTATGAGGGTGTAACCAGGTGGATGGATGAGGGCAGAGCCGTGGATGTCATCTATCTTGACTTAAGAAAGGCATTTGACACGGTCTCTCACAGCATCCTTGCAGACAAACTGAGGCAGTGTGGCCTAGATTTTCGGGTAGTGAGGTGGATTGTAAACTGGCTACAGGGTAGAAGTCAGAGAGTGGTGGTCAATGGGACAGAGTCTAGTTGGAGGCCTGTATCTAGTGGAGTGCCCCAGGGATCGGTGCTGGGACCGGTCCTGTTCAATCTATTCATTGATGACTTGGATGAGGGATTGGCATGCACTGTCAGCAAGTTTGCTGATGACACAAAGCTGGGTGGTGTCGCCGACACCCCCGCAGACTGTGCTGCCATTCAGCGAGATCTGGACAGGCTGGAGAACTGGGCAGAGAAAAATCTAATGAGCTATAACAAGAGTAAGTGCAGAGTCTTGCATCTGGGCAAGAACAACCCCAGGTACCAGTATAGGCTGGGGACTGACCGGTTGGAGTGTAGTGTAGGGGAAAGGGACTTGGGGGTCCTGGTGGACAACAAGATGACTATGAGCCAGCAATGTGCTCTTGTGGCCAAGAGGGCCAACAGCATCCTGGGGTGGATTAGAAGAGGGGTGGTTAGCAGATCAAGAGAGGTTCTTCTCCCCCTCTACTCTGCCCTGGTGAGACCACACCTGGAGTATTGTGTCCAGTTCTGGGCTCCTCAGTTCAAGAGGGATGTGGAGCTGCTGGAGAGAGTTCAGCGTAGGGCAACAAAGATGATAAAGGAGGTGGAGCACCTCCCTTATGAGGAGAGGCTGAGGGGGCAGGGTCTCTTTAGCTTGGAGAAGAGGAGACTGAGGGGTGACCTCATTAATGTCTATAAATATGTGAGGGGTGCATGTCAGGACGATGGAACTGGGCTGTTCTCAGTGTCATGTAGTGTAGGACGAGGGGCAATGGTTGTAAGCTGGAACATAAGAGGTTCCACATCAGCCTGAGAAGGAACTTCTTCACGGTGAGGGTGACGGAGCACTGGAACAGGCTGCCCAGGGGGGTTGTGGAGTCTCCATCACTGGAGATATTCAAGACCCGACTGGATAGGTTCCTGTGTGACTTGGTTTAGGTGATCCTGCTGTGGTGGGGGGATTGTGCTAGATGATCTTTCGAGGTCCCTTCCAATCCGTAATGATTCTATGATGCTATGATTAGCACATTAACTAAATTGCTTAATCTCAAACCTGATCAACAAAACAACAGTGACAGTTATCAAAGTTATGCAGCACAATATAGAGGTTGTTTCCAGTTTCCTACTGCTATTTCACATAAACAGGTACAAGCCA
Organism: Rhinopomastus cyanomelas; assembly: GCA_013400115.1. Taxonomy (NCBI): domain Eukaryota; kingdom Metazoa; phylum Chordata; class Aves; order Bucerotiformes; family Rhinopomastidae; genus Rhinopomastus; species Rhinopomastus cyanomelas. The sequence continues at coordinate 242,443 of VXBP01010342.1, forward strand.
AGATGTAGACAGGAGTAAAAGCTAAAACACAGGATAATACTGATAATTAAATGGTGAACTCCCAGCTCTTGTATAATTGGTAGGAGCAAGCTTCAGTTCCTTGGCACAAACAAAGAAACTACTAAAGAGACTGACAAAGAATCAGAGAGTGTTGCATGAGTAAGACACTATTAAGTCAGAGAATGCACTCACCTAATACAAAAAAATTAACAAAGTTAACGTAAAAAGAGTCTGTCAACAAAATTTTCAGGTGTAAAAGCATGGAAAACAGTAGTCTAAACTTGAGGATCAAACTGCAAAAATACTACACAACAGAAGATTTAGGTACATGCTGAAGACTACCTCCCAGACAGTAATCACAGGACCAGTACAAATAATAAAAGCAAAGAAAAAACACAGGAAGTGAATTTAAGACACAAAGACGTAAGTACTTATTGACAAAATGTACTTGTAACTCTTTACAGAAAATACTATATCATGCATTTCCAACTGGAATATTTTGAAATTGAACAGGGAAGATATAAACTACAGAAATTAAGACACAAAGATACGGCTGCTTGCAGCAAGGCTTGTCTTCTTAAGAGAAAAACAGCAGGGAGGGAAGAGGAGAAAAACAGAAAAAAACTCACAAGTTTGATTAATTCATTCCAAAATTGCTACATTAATTGATGTATTTTTAATTTTTTTTCCTAGCAAATTATAATCCAGAACTAGCAAGGATACTTACAGAGTAAAATATTGCTCCATATAATCATATGGATCAGCGGCAGCAAGTCTTTTTTCTTCTACAGTTACAGGTTTCACCGTAACCTCGAAATTTCGCCCTTTAAGAGCAGATTTAATAGTGCAAGACGTCTCAATTATTTTATCCAGCATTGTAGAATATTGTTCCATTCTTTTAAGTACAGTATAAAAGAAAAAGACTGAACTCAACCAAGTTTGCCTGACGAGATTGAGGTCTACTCAAAGAAAAGAAAACCTTACTAAGTAACAGGATACCCACTCCCTTGCTGATTTAACTTCTAGAAACAAATATGCTATGCAGATTTCAAAGGTCATTTCCCTTCTACAGCAGCTCTTATCAGCAGCCTCAACGAACAATGGAAAAGGCAAAGGCATTTCAGTCTTTCATAATTTATTTTACAATACAAAAATACTTTCATCTTCTGAGCATTAAGAAAATTTAAGGCAATTTCAATGCTTAAGTTAAAACCTGTCAAAATAGCCTAAATGCAAACCTCACACTGCTGTTCATGTTTCTATACCCATTAGTTGTTCTGAAGTGGCAGTTCTTCAGTACACATTGTTAGCCAAATAATTTATCACTTGGGTCCACCTGCCAGGAACTCAGGAAAATGCAAGCAACCCTCCAGCTGCATCAATACGTTTGCCTCTCACTGCCAAAACTTTGAGAGTAATTCTAACCTCACAAAGTCACATACGTATTACAGTTCTCTGAAATACTAGCTTTATTACTTCAGAAGCAAACCTAGATTTAGAGAAGCCTCATTTTAGCCTTTATGAATAATATGTAGCTGTATGACGTAGAACAGTAACAGTCCAAAGAACAGAAGGCGCAAAAACCCTTTGTACGAGTAAATAATGTTGTCTCTGAACCCACTTTCCCTAACAGTAAGAAGAGACAAAATGACTTTAAGAGGGAAACAGAAAAGACAGACTCCCACCTGTCCACCCACAGATATATCTAAGAATGCAGTTAAGATTTCCCTGAATACCTGAGTTGTAGTTCGGTGTCTTAATGGCCCCACTGTTCAAGGTGCCAGCCAAAAACACTAGTATGGACCTTAACTAGAAATGTTATACCCATACACAACATGAACTATGATCTTTTTTTACTTTCACAGTATCTAACAAAGAAGGCATTGAGCCAATTATTAACATATTAAAGAATCAGTACTCTGCTGCCTTTGTAATCTTTACCACCACAGGCTTCGATTCCTCGTTGTAAGACCTTGAAAGCTAATGGAATGTAAATTAGAAATGCAAAATCAACACCTAACATTCTCTCACAGCAAGCACACGTCAGATCTGCAGTAACACTACATGATGGACATTGCAAAACACATCCAGAATAATACATTCTCTTCATATCACTGGTCAAATGTTAAGTAAAGGAGTACAGTTTTTAACTTTCTCCAAGTTTTTCAGATTGTATTATTGCAGCCTTTAACATAGACACTTTCGTCTTTCTACCACAAAGCACTGTTTTCTTCATAAGCTTTTTCACCATTTAGGGATAGGATAGGCCGTGAACCACAGATAGGATATGAACTATGGTAGGCATACCAGTTAGGTATCTTAAAGTTACCTATCTTACCTACCTATCTTAAAGGTGTTGGTGAAATGCAGTTTCAAAATTCCAGTCAGATTTTTCAAGTTCTCATTCTTTTTCATTCTCCCTCTACTCCTCCGACTTAAAAAATACAAAGATAAACCCAAACCGCAAAAAAACTAGCCCAAATATCCAAAATAATAGGAAACAAACCAAAACAAAAAACCTAGAGCTTGACAGTCAAGAGAACATACCACCAAACAAGCCAGAAGACTTAACTCAAGAAGGAACTTAATGATAACTCTCCACGATGACTACAGACAAAGAACAACAATTTCACACACTTGGTCACTAGCAGGTTAAGACTAGGATTTCAGATTCCACGGAGCAACATTACACACTCTTACAGAGAAGGAAATACGGTAGGCATAAAGGTACACCACTGAGCTGTTGTAACCTTGTCTTCTCATAGGAACAATTTCAAACCATTAATTGCACTAAAACACTAATCCATGATCTATGGCATATCATTTGCCACTCCACCTACGGATTCTGAAGAACTGTTGAGAGAATACTTGCTCCAACCTGACACAACATGCATTTATCGTATTTCATCTTGTTTTTAGCAGCACTAAGATGAAACCCACAAATTGTCAGAAAGAACTCACTTGCTAATCCTAAAACTCTCTTCAGAAAAAGCAGATATTTCCTAAGTAACAAACCTGTAAATTAGAGCCCAGCTGGCAGTGCAACAGTAATTATTTAGCTATAAAATCTTTACTCCTGGAGGTTTATCAGCCTGCTGTTTTATGAAATAAGAATTCAATTATGATTCTTCATATCATCTGTATGCCCCAAAACCTAGGAACAGTTTTAATCACCAGTAAGAATGGGGAAAACGTTTTAAACAAACTCATGCTGATACACAGGCTCTTCACAAAGAAAAGCAGCACTGTTACTGCAAAACAAGGTATAGGAAATGCCCAAAAAATCCACTGCAAGATTCATCAGTTCTGAGATTATGGAACCACTTGCAATAGAACAAGAACAAAAGTCCCACACATTTCAACTGCATTGTTCTTGCACTCAAAGTCTGTAGCACACTTCGGTCTAGATGACATACCTTTAACCACAGCGAAAAAAAGACTTGCGTTTTGCCTGCAGCACAACAAAAAGTTTCAACGTGAAGTTCAAAACACCATGACAGTTATGAAAACTGAAGCAGAAAATTTGTACTAACAGAGCACCTTAAGCTTTGCTTTTGGCACTTCAGTACTTAAATCCTACTGAAGCAGCTGTCTCATGTCCAGTTTCCACCCTAATTTAAAAAAAAAAAAAGTTATAATGGTACTTTTTAAAAATACAGATTTTTTACATTTTACTGGAACTACAAAGTTCTTAAAATAAATTGGATTACTGTATCTCACGCTACTGTGCAAATTCTAAACAAGTTTGAATTTAACACTTGCAGAGGAACTGTCATTTTATTTCAGAGCCGTATGACATGGAAACTAAAGCAACAGTGAATACATGGTGCAATTTGCTGTTGATTTAGGGTTTTGTCTTGCAGGAAATTAAATTCCAGCTTCAGAGTATTTCACTCTATACTGCAAACTGAATGACATCTTGTGGTGATCTTCAGTATTGCCATCCTCTTCCATTCTAATACTGTATTTATTGCCAATTCACAGCACCAACAGAGAACTCAACTATTACTTTCAAGCAGATGCAAGTCATTTGACTGAGTGTGGCTGTACTACAGTTTAAAAGAAACTGAGATAAGAAATAATCTATTTCCTTTTCAGCCAATTTTAATTTTTCAATTTGAAAAACATACTACTCAAGAAAACTCTTTATTTTTTCACAGGATAGAATACATGAGGAAAACCATGACAGCTATAACATCCTGAAAGGATCCTGAGAGACAGAGAACAGGACCCGCCACAGCCTCACCGCAATATAAATTAACTCATTTAATGATTAGCACTGGTCTCCCAAAGCACTTGCCATCCAAGATACAGTTGCTCTTACAATGAGCAGCTCAATGCGTGAACACCTTTAACTTGCTACCACTATCAATGCAAAACTGTAAACAACACACAATTCAAAGCTCTAACCATATGGCAAGTTAGTCTGAAACCCATTCTACAGAGGGTTGTGATTTAATCCAAGATTACCTGTTGTCAGTAGAATGGTAATAGGCAAATCTTAGCAACAATAAATGTTGTCTGAGTGACAACCACTGATCTTGCAACCCCATTGCACACGACCTCTTCTGACAGTGCCTAAATCTCTGATGCTGTAGGGACACTGCTGCAGGAGAAAAAAAATCTTCCCTGGTTACAGAGATCAGCTTCCTGAAGGCTGAAAAAGTGCCATATGAGGTCATGCTGCCACTTACGCAGTTAAGTCAGAGTACAGCCTATGTCGAAGCAAGTGCGCAGAATTTGCAGACAGCTGCCAATCACTTCGCAGCATTTAACTGTTGTAAAGAGTTCACAGGAGCTCAAGAAGTAGTATTTCCAGCTTCCCTGAAAATGATGGGAAGATGCTTCTTTTAAAAGCAAAAGTGGTGTTGTCATTGCCAAAACCTACAAGCATTAGTATATTTACATGTGTTTCAGAGATGTCATTACAAAACTGTCCACCATCTAAACAGGATGCCAAAATAATCTTTATATGCCAAAAGAATGATGATCTTCTCAAAGTAAGAAAACTACAGCCGGGTGAAGGACTGCCTTCAGAAAAGCAGAACTAAGAAAATACAGGATTTCTTCAAAGAGTCAACACTACAAGTGGCATAGAAATGTGATTTTAATTAAGGATAGAGATCTAAGGAAATATAGGACAAGATCATCATATACTCATTATGGTTGGACAAAGATCAAGTCCAACTGTCAACTCAATGCCACCATGCCCACTAAGAAATACGCATAAAGCATAGCAAAGACTTTAAACTATAAAACTTGCCTTTATGATAAAATAAGAAAGCCTTAATTACTACAGTAAAGACTCACAGCAAATCAACAGTTCAATGCTTGCATCTTCATACATGATGCCAAGTGCACGGCTGTAAGAATCCATTCTTTGTGCCACTTCCCATCACATCTGACCAATTTCAATCTGACCAATATTGCCCTGCAATAGCAGTGCAAGCTCATACACTGTATTTAGGTCCTAGTAAAAACTATAGGGTTTGGATTTTATCTTGTAGAGTCATCAGTTAATCCAAACCATTCATCTTTGCTGGCTTGCACATCTTACTGAAACTGCATATCACCATGTTAGTGGGCATAGTGCCACTATAACAGATGGGGAAAGAAAGTAGTTGTGCCAGCAAGCTGGTAGATGCATCAAGTTTGAATATTGGAGCTGGAGTCTCCTCCAAGAATTTCACAAATGGCAGTCTATGTACAAGCTTTTCATAACTGGTTGAACAGGATATGCCAACACAAAACTAGATCAATTTAGGAGTGCAAGAACATCTCTGGCAGCTGTTGAAAGCAAGTTTTTAGCTCTGATGAAATTGGAAAAGTCTTCTGCACAGAGAACTGGGGAATGAGAATCTTAATGAAATCACCTTAGATCAGCTCTCTGCAAAACAGGCTTGCAAATCTCAGCAAAAAAATGGGATTGCAGCCCTGCTGAGTTTTCTGATGAATAGCTCAACAGAACACATAACCAAGATCTGCAGGGAAAAAAATGCCTAATAAATTACAAATATATTTTGCTTGGCAGGAATACAGCTTAAAGATGTAAAACAGTAATGTTGAAAATCTGTGTTATAAATTTTACCATCTGTGTGGTTTAATATTGTACTTACTTATATCCATTGACATTACTCAGAATTCATATATAAGTTCTTGCATTTGGTTTAGATACAGCAATAGCTAGTTTTGTTGTTGAAGTTGTATCACACATTAATATATTTTAATACTACATGCAGGTGAATTTTGTTTAAAATGCAATTAATATAGATGAAAATCTATCCACCAGCAATTAACTTTAGGCAGTAATAGCTGCACCATATCTAACAAGGATTGTTTGCAACGCGTTATCCCTTCAAATCTTCTTAAAACTTGGAAGGTGGTTAGACTTTTCATCCCTCTAAACAGAGCAACAGTATGTAAGTTAATGGGATATTGCTGTAGTTATCCTAGGTGACATGCCAGCATCTATATATGAATATAAATATTATTTATACTTTTTTTTTAAAATATATATGTGTGTGTGTATATATATATATACACACACACACATACACACTCCACTCTGGAGTTTATTTTGATAGTAAGCAGTGCTTATTTCATAGATTCCACCAATCTAAAGGATGGAGAAATAGCTTTAGGTCCACAGGCTAGATTCAGAACATAACTAGTTCATGGAAAAGTATCAGATTGCCTCTGGATACCTGAATAAATTCCTAAATTGTAACAAGAGGTGTGAAGGAATATCATATATGTCAGCTCATGAGATGGAGAAGAACCAGCATCTCCACCTATGCAGTGAGACTCATTCCATACCAGAAGGTTTAGACTGACTCATCTCTTAATTATTCAGTTACTGAGATACTAAAACAGAATTATATCATGTTTCTATCTTCTGAACACAACAGTTATTTTTGCCTCTTAAGTCAGGATTCAATACTCACAGAAAAAGTAAGACCTACCTCATATTGTAGAATCTCTTACACAGGAAGAGTCTGAGTTTAGTCAGAAACAGCAAGTAAACAGTTTCTTACATATGTTTTAACCAATAATCATTTAAATAATAGAATTCACAAAAAATTCCTCCTTTCCTCACTCAGAATTAAATTGTACTTTTGCAATACTTTGTTGCCCGTATTGGATACATACAACACATTAATTAACAAAAAACATTATTTGCAGTGTGGAACCTATTGAACCTTGTGTACAGTGGGACAACTGTTTCTTTCAATTTCTACATCACCGTTACTTATTTTCTAGCAGTTAAGACTTTCTGCTTGAGTTAAATTATGGCACCATAACAGAATCTGCTATGTTTTCAATGCTGAGAGCATCCGTTTCAGCCAAGCAACAAGACTGCCAACTCTAGAAAACACTAAGTTCTTTAACTGAAGATTTTATTTGTAATTGAAAGTTAATGAATAAATCACAGAATTGCTAAGGTTCAAAAAGGCAACTTTTGCAGGAGAGTAAGACACATAGGCTTTTGACACCAAGGGATACTCAGACCTTTTACACGGTAAGTATGTCAGCTGAGTATTTCTACTGAAATGCTAAAAACAAAGCAAGTCAAATAAATCAAGTCTGAAGTTGATATAAGTATTCAAGTAAACTGATATTCATTTATGCATGCAACTCATCACAGGCCATTCTATACAACAAATGCTGAAAGACTTAACACAGTCTCATCTAATAATTCTACGATTTCAGAAATATGTTCGCATACTTCCTTGTAATAGCAAACAGGAAAAGGTAGAAAAAAAAAGAGTCTGAGATTTTTAAAATAAAGTGCTTAAAATGGTATCTTGATATTTATATTTTAACCTCAATACTGTTCAGATTAATGGGCAACAACAAATGGCAGGTCTCTGGCTGCAGTCACAAATCCCCCTTTCTCCTGCAAACAACTACTTACTATATCATCAGTAGGTCTAAGGAAGAACGACTTATCCTCTGCAACATAAGTTTGCTAAGAGCTGGGGCTATTTAGCCTGGAGTAAAGGCATCTTACTGCTGTCTCCAACTACATTGTAAGAGGTTGTAGACAGGTGAGTGTCAGTCTCTTCTCACAAGTAACAAGTGATAGGACAAGAGGAAATGGCCTCAAGCTGCACCAGGGGAAGCTCAGGTTAGGCATTAGGAAAAACTTTATTGAAACGGTCATCAGGCACTGGAACAGGCTGCTAAGCGAGGTGGCTGAATCATTATCCCTGGATGTGTTTCAAAGTCACGTACAAATGTGGAGCTTTAGGACATGATTTAGCAGCATGCTTGGTACAGTCAGGTTAATGGACTCAACGATCATAAAGGCCTTTCTTAACCTGAACAATTCTGTGATATGAGGCATAAGCATATCTAAGACCTTACTAAGGAGAGCTGAGTGACAATCAAGAGAGATCAGCAAACAAACTCTGAAAAGCCGTAATAATTTATCTTCACCACTGGAATACCCTATCTCCACACTAAAAAACACAAGACGTAAACACACCTTGTACTTCTCTGTATGCTTTGCTGAAGTGCTGAGAACTGAGGCTGACACATGGATGATTCTTTTTTCCTATGAGAAACTGCAAGTACCCAGATTCTTGTGGAGGAGTGTGGACAAAAATACTCCCATGGCTTTTTTCCCCCAGAAGTAATCAACCCTGAGAGCCTGGATTGGATGATGACAGGTGTCTGCTTCAGGAAGGAGGCTGTTGATGCAGCACCACAGTATAAAAGGAAGGCTGCCTGCAGAGGGAAGAAGTCTGTGCTGTCTCTCTGTAGGACTCTTTCTCTCTCTCTGTGGACAGGCTGCTGCAGATGGAATGAATCAAACTCGAACCTGGATTGTAAGTTTAATGGACGTTTTGTATCACAGGTTTGGGTGGTTTTTTCTGTTATGAACTTTACTCACTACCTTTGGGGTTTCTGCTGGGGTGCTTTTGGTCAGAGGTGTTCTCCCTAAAGGCGATGGTGACAGGTTATGTGTTCTTATCCCTATATTATGTGAAGATAAGACAATCAACTGTGCTTCCTGCTGATGGCCATGCTCCTTGGACTGGGTTATAGAATTGTGAAAACAGCAGCAGGAAGAGATCAAGTCTGCCCAGTTTAAAGAACACAAAACCATGTCCTCAATTTAGACTATGATCTGTGTTCTAAGATTTCAACTCCAGATCTCAGAAAGGGAAATTTTGTTTGGTTTGCGTTAAGAAGATTCTGGGACTAGAGTTGCCTGCTTTTCTATTAATGCTGACCTGAGTACAGTGGCTTTTTTCACACCATACAAATTTTGCAATTATCCCTACACTGTGTCAGTTCCTCAACTATCCAATCCATACTCAGTGCTTACTCACACAAGCTCATGGGTAACTTCCTTTTTAAAACAATCAATACCTTCTTTCTTCTCAAGCCCTTTCTTTAGAGATCTTCTCTAACTGAAAGCACAAGTCTGGAGGAGCAATTAATTAACAAGATGCACATACCTAACACAAGCTATCCTGCTTCTTCTATACTGAAATACAATAGTTTATATACACATATGCATATAAAACACGTTTGGACCCCCGAGCTACATCCCCCTCTGATCACTGGGCAAGCTTCAAGTAGAGTTATTAACTTCAGCTTCTGCATCTGGTAAAACATACAGCTATGATTCACCTACAAAACAGTCTGAAGTCTAGTATTAAATGCATAATGGCCACTGATGAGGGTTCCTTCCTCTGTGGAAAAGAAGCAGCAAAGTAATGTTTGTTAACAAAGTGCAAATTTGTTTCTATGAAAGGAAATAATAAGGGTGCAAACAACACTTTTCAGCCACAACATGCGAGCCAGCAGGGGGGCATCCATGCTAAAGCAGTGAAAACCTTAACCGAAACAGAAAGAAAAAGCAAAGTATGTAGCAGAGTAACAAGAGAAGAAATGTCATTTTTCTGGCAAACTGAGGAAGCCTATCTGCTCCTGCCTTGCAGAGGTAAATAAGTACCAGGTAAATAAGGTAAATAGAGTGGCAGCAGCTTCATGCTGTGATTTATTTGGGCATAGTGCAAAAATAAACACATCGGTCAAGGTTTCTAGAGCACGGATGTTCCCTTTCTGCAGAACAATCAAACTGAAGAAGTGACTGTACATGAGACCTTACGGTTCTTTTTATTGTTTGCTCTCAGAATAGATTTCCAATTTGTTGCAGAATACAATTCCAGCTTAGTAAACGTCTTGATGCTTTTATTTAGGTGCACTTCTTTTCCTCTCCAATTCACTTTTCTGTAAGTGAACAGCTGAAGGCTCCCTCAGCCAGTGCACTTCAGCTGGACTTCATTTTTCGTACTCCATTTCCTCATTTTGACTTCTGACCAAGACATGGCACTGTTAACACCCACTCTGAGCTCGTCGTGATCAAGCGAGTTTCCAGCCGCTCTTCCCCTCCCCTTTTCTTTAAATATATTTTAAGACAAAGTCGCATTAAAGCCAGTGCGGTTAAATACTCAGAGATAAAACTGTAAGCAATTTTCCAAACCAACTAACGAAAAAACTTCACCCCCGTTCTGCTACGCATGCCTTAAAGCAGCTCAGCGAGCGAACTTCTCCACAGCATTAAGACAAGGTTAAAGTGGGAAACCGAGAAGCCGCTTCCTCTCCACAGCCCCTGAATCTGCCCGGGAGAGCCCCTGGGGCCCCACAAAGTTCCCCGCACCTAAGGTCAGAGTCCCACCCAACGCACTCGAAACCGCTGGCCCGCGAACAGCCCTGGGCAGGGTCCGCCCGGAGCCCGAGGGCCACAAGCCGCTCCCGGCCCTCCCTCCTTACTTCTTGATGGCGCTGCTGAAGAGCCCGAAGGCCGCGGGAGTCGAAGGAGTCGAGGAGGGTACCGCCTCCTGACAGAGCTCAGGTACCGCTTCCCCGCCCTGCTCGCCATAGCCGATTCCGTTACCGGACATCATACCGGACACCGCACCGGACGGCCCTCCACGCCAACAAAGTTACCGGAGCGGTGCCCCCAGCCCCACCCCCCGGAAGCGACGGGCACGCGCCAGCACGGCAGGGCGGGCGGGTCACGCGGCATGGGGCGGGGCGGAACGGACGTGGGGCGGCCGCGTGACGCGCTAGTGACCCTGCGGGCACGCGGGCTGTTACCGCAGCCCGGAGCTGTGGGGCAGTCAGGGCCTCATAGGGGCGTGGCTGGAAGTTGTCTGAGGGAAGTTTGTCCTGGGTTGTTCTTAGGGTCATGTGTTCTTGTGTGCAGCTTTTTCTAGTTTCTGCTCGCAGTGACTGAGGAGCGATCCATATTCATTCAAACCCTCGTCCAACCCGCCTGTGTCTAGGTGGAGTCCAATCTTTTCTTCCTGAGAACTGAACTAATTTCCAAAAGCTTCTGATTCACAATTACAAAGCTACAAAATATAATTGTCAAAGTATTTTCCTCAAACAGCTTTTTTACTTGCTTATCTTCACAGAATAATGGAGTATCTTTGGATTGAAAGGGCCTAGTCCTGCCAGGTCACCACTAAACTATGTTAATAACCAACAGGTCCTCGGGTGGAAAATATTTTTCCTAATATACAGCCTCTAACACAACTTGCAGCCATTGCCTCCTGTCCTATCACCTGCCAGCAGACAGAAGATGCGGTCCCCCTCCTCGCTCCACCCTCCTTTCAGGTAGTTGTAGAGCGGGGGTCCTCAAACCCCGGCCCGCGGGCCGCATACGGCTCACCAGGGCGTCCGATACAGCCCGCCGGCC
>VXBP01010343.1:9564-25429 GCA_013400115.1 Rhinopomastus cyanomelas
TGCCTAAAATTAGGCTTCTGAATCCATACTTAGGCAATTAAATAAAAGGCCTAATTATGAAGACAGCTAAGCAGCCAGGAGCTCTTATTATAGTGGGTGTCATCCTATTGCAGTGAGGGCAGTGAACTAGCTGGCTCCTGAAAAATGTGGCTGAGTATCTAGGCTAATTATGCAAAATACTTGCTTTGTGACAGAGTGCAACATCAGTGAGATTTATACAGGCAGATTTAGCTGCCTTTTATACACTGAGTGGTACAGACTGCATTTGGATCTCTGTTCATGTACTAGTTATATGTGATATGAATGAACATATGAATCAATCGTGAACAAAGTGATTATTACAACTCTGTTACTTGGTCCTGAATTGTGCTCTCGTCTCCTGTTTTGTTCCGTTTTTTATCAGGCTGTTTTGGGTTTTTTTTGTTGTTGTTGTTTGATCTTCAGTTGCCTGTGGCTTTTGGGCTTGGCAGGGTCGCAAGTTGACTTTTAACTGCCTGGAGTTATTAGAATACAAAAGAAATGGAATATTGCAAATAAAACATGTTCTGAGTGTTGTTCATTAATAAAACAAAATTGTTTAAGAATGAAATTGTTGGAAAGTGTGTTTGTTTCACACTGCTAGGCCACCTGCCAAAGATGGTCAAAATCAGGTTAAAAATGATCTTCACAGAATCACAGAATCAGAGGATGTTAGGGATTGGAAAGGATCTCAAAAGATCATCCAGTCCAATCCCCTCACCACCGGAGGATCCCCTAGATCAAGTTGCACATGTCCAGGTGGGTTTTAAATGTCTCCAGAAAAGGAGATTCCACAACCCCGTTGAGCAGCCCTCTCACCCTCACCATAAAGAAGTTCCTTCTCATATTGATGTGGAACCTTATCTGCTCCAGCTGATGCCTTGTTGTGTCATTGGATCACACTGAGCAGAGCCTGGCTCTATCCTCTGACACACACCCTTCAGATATTTATCAACATTAATGGGGTCACCCCTCAGCCTCCTTTAAAGAGGAGAGAGAGATCTGGCTCCTGTGCAATGGATTTCATGCGCTCAGCGCAACCTGTTAAGAACGCATACGTGCATCACAAATCCCTCAAAAACTTTGATGTGAAGTCTCCAGATGTTAAATGTTGGCTTCCACTGACCTAGAAGATTAAATAGCTACCACTAGCGTGCTGAACAAGCCTGTCATCCTAACTGAGCCCACAGAGTGTCTTTGGAAAGGCAAAACACTTACTTTGTGCTCCTGGCTGCATCAGAGAAGAGCAAATGTGGCTTTCCATACCAGCATGATTTGTGGTGGACACCATGCCAAACTGAAATATATAAACAAGCTTTCAGAAACTACCCAGATGATACCATGCTTGCAGGTTCACTGAGAAGAAGTAAACCCAAAGCAGCTCACAAATCCTAACATAACGCCAGAATAGCTGCAGATAACGGATGTTGCTTACATAGGCTTTCTTTCCCTCAGAGATTTCTTCAGGCAGTTATTTATCCTGGAAGTGCTGGTTTCCATGAGGGAGACACTGTGAGAAGAATGTTTCCTTTTGCTTTAAATTGTAATGACAAATTCTTTCTTTCCTCAAAACACTCTATTTGTAAAGTGCCTTTATTCTCTGCTCTGTGTTCGCTATCCAAGATGTCTCTAAAATGGGAAATTAAATCACAGAATCACTCTGGTTGGAAAAGACTCCTGGAATCATGGAGTCCAACCATCTACCCTACCATACAAGTTCACCTCTAAACCAGATCCCTCAACACCTCATCCAAACGATCCTTAAACACACCCAGGGATGGTGACTCAACCATTTCCTTAGGAAGCCTATTCCAGTGACCCATAGGCGAAATCCCTGCCTTTTCTCATAGAATCATTAGCATCACATTTCTCACAGTTATAATATCATGTCTTTCAAGAAAAGTACCCAGGAGTATATAATAGTAGAATTATGAAATCATTAAGGTTGGAAAAGACCTCCAAGATCATCAAGTCCAACTGTTATTCCAACATCACCTTGCCCACTCAAGTCCAAACCTCAACCCAACCCCTCCCTGGCCACTAAACCCTGTCCCCCAGGGCCACATCTACATGTTTTTTAAACTTCTCCAGACACAGCTATTCTATCCCTTCCCTGGGTAGCCTGTTCCAACCACTCTGTCAGGGAAGAAGTTTTTCTTGATGTCCAACCCTGGCACAATTTGAGGCGATTTCCTCTGGTTCTATCAAAAGTTACTTGGGAGAAGAAACCAACTCCCACCTCTCTACAACCTTGTTTCAGGTAGTTGTAAAGACCAATAAGGTGTCTCCTCAGCCTCGTCTTCTCCAGGCTAAACAAGTCCAGTTCTCTTAGCTGCTCCTCATCAGACCTGACTTCCAGGCCCTTCATCAGCTTCCTTGCTCTTAGTTGGACACAGTCTGCGTGTCTAGGCTTCTTCCTCTCCCTGACCTCCCTCCCTCCCACTAGGCCTGGCAAAGCATCCCTCTACTCTAAGTCATGATACCCGCCTGAGATCGTAGTATTAATTCTGAATCCTGACCTCAGGCGTTTTCCACATCTTTGCTGATTTTTCACATCTGTGAAGCAGACAGGAGAGAATATGTCAAAGGCAGCTGTTTCACTGTGCAGCATTAGTCTGTTTTTAATCTCTTCACTTCAGTTGCTGAACTGAAATGTTATATAAATATGTCATTCTTTATGACAAAAGCCAAATAAATGCTAATACTATCATTAAAAAGAAACTTGTATCTGGGTTGTATTGGGGAGATCAAGTGACAGAGACAGTAGCTTTTGCTTGAGGAAAGAGAACGTGAGAGTTCTACAACTTAAAAGAGTGGTGCCACTGTAGCACATCACTTGGGTTGTACTGATCTGGGTGATACACAGCACAAACACTCCACACCAGGTCTCCGAATGCCATCATTCAGCACTAAAACACTGAACTGTGATCCCAAGGACACAACTCGCTGGCTAGCTGATGGGATAAGCTTCACTTCATAGTTGGAGAAGGGGCATCACTGGATACATTATGCAAAGAAGCCTCTGCTGGAGCTAGGCTCTTCTCAATATCATCCAATGATACTACAAGGGACAATGAGTGTGAGCTGGAACAGAGAAGGTTCCACATTAATATCAGAAGGAACTTCTTCACGGTGAGGGAGACAGAGCATTGGAACAGGCTGCCCAGGGGGATTGTGGAGTCTCCTTCTCTGGAGACATAAAAAACCTACCTGGACATGTTCTTGTGTGGCTGAAACTAGGGGATCCTGCTGTGGTGGGGGGATTGGGTGATCTTTCGAGGTCCCTTCTAATCCATAATATTTTGTGGTCCTGTGATTCTCTGTAATTGACCTTGAGAGAGGAGATGTATTGTTCAAGCACACAACCCCTCTGGTACAAAGCACAGAGTTTTCTAGGAAATACCTGTAATATTCACACTTTTCCTACAAACAAGACCTCATCACTTCATCTCTTGAGTGTGACTGTCACTTAAACTAGATGACAAGGGGAACCAGAACTCTTTTTGAGTCAGTCAAAGACAGTATGGTTTGTCTAGCTTGGGTAAAGAAGCCTTTAATCTTTACATGCACATTATTTGTTCTGCCTTTGTAAGTTCCCCCACCTCAGTGAGACCCTCATCCAGAGCTGGAGCAAAGAGACACTATAAAAATACAGAAAGCTCTCACTTCCTTTCATGACTGATGATTTCTCATCTTCTCATGCATCTTAATACTGCACTTACACGTAATGCTGACTGAAGATCAAAAGAGCATGTAGACAGCATCCCTCCACCACCTCCCATCCCTCTCCACACATCTGTTCACATTGCATTTGAGGTCAGCTCAGTCAAAACTACCTCAGCTTTGTTAAATCTTTTGACAATACTGTAGCTTTTGGATGCTAGTGCAAACAAGCTGCCATCACATCCTCAGGATTAGGAAAGATTTTAAACTTCAGTCAACTTGGCCTTGTTTGTTTGCCTTAGCTGAGGAGTTGTCAAACTACACAATTTCCATAGCTGTCAAGGATGTTTTTGAACATGCAAATCTGCAGTACATTTTATCACAAACATTGCAAAAAGCTTTAAAACCGGGACATATGAAATATGTATACTTTCTTTTTGTTAAAAAAGCTGAAGTCTCTAGCTCAGCATATAGAACTTCACCCTGTACATCAGCGTAGAGCTGTCTCATTGAGTTTGTAGCCAGATGGAAACAATAGAGCATCAATGGCATTGTCATCTCCTTCAATTTGTCTTGTCTGAGCCTTTTGTTATACGCAGGCATGAAGGATGTTACTGTGATTCAGTTTTCATTCTGCTTGGAAGCCTTGAGATATTCTGAGGAGGTGACCTAATACCACACATCAGGCTTCACTGACCCTATCAAGCAGGTACTCAGAAGAGATTGGTGAACACAGAAGCAGATTGTCCAAAGTGCTGAGAGGATGAAGAGCAGTTTTGAGTACATTTATCAGTTCTCAGGTATTCACTGCCACACTGTCAACTCGAATCAATAAAACATCACAGAAACATAAAATCCTACAATGGATTAGGTTGGAAGAGACTTCAGAGGTCATCTAGTTCCAACCTCCCTGACATGGGCAGGGACACCTCTCACCAGATCAGGTTGACCAAAGCCCCATCCAACCTGGTCTTCAACACTTATAGGGATGGAGCAGCCATGGGAAACCTGTTCCAGTGCCTCAGCACCCTCACAGGGAGGAGTTTCTGCTTCAGATGTCATCTCAATCTCCCCTCTTTCAGCTTGAACCCATCACCTTTTTCCTAGCATTAGAATCCTTCATTAAAAGTCCCTTTCTGGCTTTCCTGTAACTCAGGTACTGGAATGCTACTGTAAGGTCACATCAGTCATCATCTGACTATGAGTTCTGCAGCATGTTAAAAGAAGGTGAAAGCTGTCACTGCTACCATATAATGAATTATAATCCTTTGGTTACAATAATTACTATTCATTTGCAACCATTGTTACCACAATTTAAAATACGTTACATTGTCCAAACAAGCACATTTAATGCTGATGAACTTAATATAAAATTTCTTCTGTTGTCTCTTATCCCAAGTACCAAGTGACAGGATGAGAAGAAATGGGCTTGAGCTGTGCCAGGGAAGATTTGCACTGGGTATTAGGAAAATCTTTTTTACTGACACAATGGTCAGGGGTTGGAACAGGCTGTCCAGGGAGTAGTGGAGTCGCCATCCCTGGAGAGGTCAAAAACCATAGTTGTGGGCCTAGGGAACAGGGTTTAGTGGGCAGGGAGGGGTGGCTGGACTTTTGGACTTGATGATCATAGAATCGTTAGGGATTGGAAGGGACCTCAAAAGATTATCTAGTCCAATCCCTCTGACATAGCAGGATCACCTAGATCCAGTCACACAGGAACATATCTAGGGGAGTTCTAAACATCTCTAGAGAAGGAGACTCCACAACCCCCCTGGGCAGCCTGTTCCAATGCTCTATTACCCTCACTGTGAATAATTTCCTTCTGATATTTATATGGAACCTCCTATGTTCCAGCTTTCACCCATCGCACCTTGTCCTATCACCAGATGACACTGAGAAGAGCCTGGGTCCATCTTGGAGCTCTCTTCCAACCTTGATAATTCCATGGTTCTATGTAGCGTGTGTGTGTGTCCACAGTAAAGTTCTGGGGCTTTGTAAATAAAAATGTAACAACATGCAAACTTCAAACCCCTTATATTTAATTTAGGCTCATAGTCATCTTCTTTGGTTCCTTTCCAAGATGCTCTGCTCTCCTTCCTCTTCATAGGCATGTGACTATTGACACACAGGAGCAGTCGTGGTGGTGATGCATGAGCTTGGAGATCTGCTGCTGAACTCCTTATTCTTCCACCAGTGTCTAAGACCACAGTAAACTGGGTCTTGCACACATATGACATAATTTTCTGCTTTCCACGAGAAAAAGTTGCTTTTTGAATTTTACCTTTTTTGGAAGTTTTCATCTTGGTGCAATTAGAGATTTCATGTTAAATGGGCAAACTCAGCTACAGCAGCAAGGGAATATTTGAAATGCTAATGAAAGACCCAGACAAAACAGACTGAAGGATCTGTTTGAGAAACTGCAGAATCAACCAAGATGCAGAGGAGAGAGACCGTGAAGAGAGTACAGCATCTCTCTGTGTTGTGGCAAGAATTTTGCCTTTATCAGGCCGAAATATTGGAAAGCATTCCCTGCTGTTGAGCCTTTGTTCTAGGTGCACTTCCAACCATTTCTTTCAAATAGGTCAGACTCCTGCCTTCTACCTGCAGGACCCCAATACAGAATATCACGTTTCCTCACTTTCCACATGGAATAACCATACAGGAGCAAAACAGACAAGATTTCACATTATATTTGGCAGTTAGTCTAATGATTCATTGCCAATGTACATTTCTTCTGGAAGCACATTGCTGATAGTGTATATATGGAGTGTTAAAACCTTTATATTCCAGTACATTATAGGACTAAGCTGAACACAGATATTTCCAGTGCAGAAATACAGTTGTAGAGAAATATGGGTGCTTCAAATACTGCCCTTTCACTTTTTTCTTAAGGACAAGAGTCTTC
This sequence comes from Rhinopomastus cyanomelas, assembly GCA_013400115.1. Taxonomy (NCBI): domain Eukaryota; kingdom Metazoa; phylum Chordata; class Aves; order Bucerotiformes; family Rhinopomastidae; genus Rhinopomastus; species Rhinopomastus cyanomelas. The sequence goes on from VXBP01010343.1 coordinate 16,151, forward strand.
TGTGCTCCTGCAGACATCTTGAAGGGGCTGTTGAGACATACTATTCTGCACATTTAATAGTGTGTAGGACTCTGAAGAGACAAAATTGTATGATACCTTAGGCAATTATTAACGAGGATTATAGGGAAAAAGAAGGCTGTAATGTAGAGCATAAGCAGTGTGACATAAGCAGAATATTTAATATGTAGGACAGCAGAACAAACACCACACTGGCTACTGTAACAGACGCCTTTGCTTTTTATGCAGTTCAGATGCATTTATCTGAGCCGGTGAAGTTCAAATTCATTAATGAAGCTGTTATTGATTTGTGAAACATGGCTTAAGAACTCAGCAAACACTGAACAATCTGTGAGGAGCCTTTAAATACTGAACGTATGTAACTAGACATCTCAATTTAACAACTAGCCATACATTAAACAGCATTAATAGCTAGGCACTTAATGGATCAATTCCCACTGTTTGTGTAATGTGGAAATAAAAAAGGCTTATTAAATGACAAGCTTTCCCTGGTTTGTGCTAATTAATTATACACTGCATCTGACTGCTAATTTAGTGGAAAAATGCAGCCCAAATCTATGGTTTCTGCTTGAACTTTGCTTCACCACCACCTATTTCAGCACAGAGCGCAGCTGCGACCTGCCTGTGAACGACGACAGTATTAAATTAGAGCACAAGGCCATCAATTTAATAAGTACTGTAGCAGGTAATTTGAATAAGGACAGTATTATTATTCTACCAGTGCACAACTAAAAGCAGCTGACCTTTCAGACCAGAGAAGATCCTTGAACACATCTAGCTGAATTGGAGACCACAGTAATAATCTGGCCATGTTAAGAGTGCCAAGAGAGACTTTTACAGCTCTACACCCATTACTATACATCAGCTACTCCACAGTATATGAGAACACTACTTTATGTACAGAAAAACAAGGTTATAAATAGAACAAAGGCAATGTGAAAGATATATCTGCGCTGGCACATTTGAAAATTCTCCTTATTACCTTGATTTATGGTATAAAGAATGAAAAATTAATCAATGCACATAAAAAACCACCGTGAGCAACCCCCCCATAACAACTCAGTGACTTTTCAGCACGGATTTAGTACCAAGAAGAACACGAGTATGTGTTTGTGTGGTTATAGAAAAGCATATGAAATTATTTAGCTAGACACCTCNTACAGCATATTAAATACATATACTATAGATATGCATATATCAATATTTTTAAACATTAGAATAATTTACAGGATAAAAATATACAAATATAAATATTTAAAATATTAATATATTGAATATATAGTGAATATTAGTATATATTGAGTATATATTAAACATCCACAGTATTAATTCCCTATCAACACACTATTGGTGTAGATGTAGCCTTATTAGAAATTTCTCTAAATTCAGGAAAGTCACTTTACAAGGAATAAGGGTTCTTCTTCCAAAAATTAATAACTGATGAAAGAAAAATCATCATCACACTTGTACGACTTAAGGGCTGAACACATACATGGACAAACGGAACAATGATTTTCTGTTTTGTTCCTTTTCTGGGGGATTTAGGGATTTAAAGAGGAAGCTGAAAGGAGACCTCATCACTGTTTACAACTACATGAAAGGACATTGTGGAGAGGTTGGTGCTGGTCTCTTCTCACGAGCGATTACTGATAGAACAAGAAGGAGTGGGTTCAACTTACAACAGGGTAGGTTTAGACTTGATATTAGGAAAGATATAAGAAGGTGGTCAGTCACAGATATGGGCTTCCCAGGGAGGTGGTTGAGTCAGTATGCTTGGATGTTTTTAAAAATTGTTTGGATGAGGTGTTGAGGGATCTGGTTTAGAGGTGAACTTGTAAGCTAAGGTAAAAGGTTGGACTTGATGATCCCAGGGGTCTTTTCCAACCAGAGTGATTCTGTGATTCTGTGATTTGGGGGTTTTGATTACTGGATAATAGGAAGATCTTTTAATGAATAGTAATTCCAGTCCTCAGTGATGGATGTCTTCTATCAGATTTTTTTCAAATAGGAGTAAGAGTTTTCCATATAACCCTTTCCCTTGTTCATCACATTTTTGCATGTGGACAAACAATTCAATCATAGAATCATAGCTTAATTCAGATTGGAAAAGACCCCTGAGATCGTCCAACTATGAACTCTCAAAACAAAACAGTGTAAAAGTACGGTGCCTGACCCAAAATGCTCCAAAGGGTAGGATGCATAGTAAAAACCTGATGGAGTGCACCGCCTTTTCCATCCTTCCTAAAGGGTATAGTTCAGGTCCTCAGGCTGTACCATACATACCTCTTATTTCAGAAGAGGTCGTGCATGGATGCGGCACCAGCGACCCCATGAAAAACTGTTTATTGGTGCATTACTGAAATATTTAGCAGTACCTGATGTCTCTCAAACCAGCCAGCCATTTGTTTCTTATGTTCCAAGTCTTTTTCACATCATTTTGCTTGTTCTTCAGATAGCATTGTTTGAAAACCTGTGGCGCTTGCGATACAACTTGGTTGTATGAAGACATGATTTGGTAAAAGGCTGTGAAATAAGGTTATTTTATGGTTTTTTTGGCAGTTTTTGGTGTTTCCTGGAGTGTTGCTTGCAAATATTAAACACAGCCAGAGCTTTTAAACCTCTTGCCACAGCAAACAGATCTAGGTCGATTTTGGATGTCTCCCTTTCATCCTCATGAGTTGGAGTTAATGAGACTCATCCAGTCTGGTTACCAGTAAGATCTAGTGGAACATCCACATATATTTATGCAGGATCTTTGGAAAATTACATAGTTTGTCATCTTCTCAAAAATCAGGTTTGGAAATTCCAAAGTGGTTGATTTTTAATTCTTTTTTTTTCTTTAAACTGGAAAATTGGTCAAATTTGGGGAGACTTTGATACTTTGATATTATGGCAATATTGGACACATTTTTTCATGTCCATAGCCAGGCATACGTCATTCTGACAGACAATTTACAAAATGGGTATTGTTCAGTTAAAATATGCATAAAGCATTGTGGGCCATATAAAATATTTATGGTTCAGATGAAAATGGCAGGTAGAGGACCCCTCTGGGGCAGAAAGGGTCTATTCTGGAAGGAAGACAAAAGAAAAGCAACATGGAGGATAAAAGAGCTGATATGGAAATAGGGAAGATAAAGCCACATGTGGAGGTGACTCTCTGCCTACAAAATATTGTGATCCCCTATTGTGGATTCACAAAGTCCCGTAGTGTTCACGGCATGAAAATGTTGGTATTCCGTGCATATTCCAGATTAAAACCAACAATGTTGTCCCAGATTACAAGTTCAACAAAGTATGAAGGTAAGTTCTCTGAAAATAAAACAACAAAAAGGGAAGTTCAAATATATAATGTAAAAAATAATGATAATGAAGTGTGAATTACAGAACACCAGGGATTGGAAGGGACCTCAANTGAATGAGGCAGCCTGGGTTCCTTTAGCTTGGACAAACGGAGACTGAGGAGTGACCCCATTAGTGTTGACAAATATGTGAAAGGTGGGTGTCAGGAGGATGGAACCAGGTTCTGTTCAGTGTCATCTCATGGTAGGACAAGGGGCAATGNGAAGGAGACTACACAACCTCCCTGGGCAGCCTGTTCCAGTGCTCTGTCACCTTCACTGTGAAGAAGCTCCTTCTCCCTCAGCATCTCAACATAACGGAGGTGTTCTACTTCTTTGTTGCTCTGCGCTGGACTGTCTCCAGCAGCTCCGTGTCCTTCTTTAACCGAGGAGCCCAGAATGGGACACAGCACTCCAGATGTGGTCTCACCAGGGCAGAATAGAGGGGGACCTATCTTGATCTACTAACCACCTCCCTTCTGATCCACTCCTGAATGAGGCAGCCTGGGTTCCTTTAGCTTGGACAAACGGAGACTGAGGAGTGACCCCATTAGTGTTGACAAATATGTGAAAGGTGGGTGTCAGGAGGATGGAACCAGGTTCTGTTCAGTGTCATCTCATGGTAGGACAAGGGGCAATGAGTGTGAGTTGGAACAAAGGAGGTTCCACATCAATCTGAGAAGAAACTTCTTCCCAGTGAGGGTGATGAAGCACTGGAAGCGGCTGCCCAGGGGTGTTGTGGAGTCTCCTTCTCTACAGACATTTAAAATCTGCTTGGATATGTTCCTGTGTGACTTGGTCTAGGTGATCTTGCTGTGTCAGTGGGGATTGGACTGGAGGATCTTTCAAGGTCCTTTCCAATAACTGTGAGTCTGTGATTACCAAGAGTCAGACAAAGAAAACTATGTAATTCTATTTTTATTTTTTCCCATCTCAAATTCTAGGCTAATTCATGCCTTTACCTAGTAACAGGCTAAATATACATTAATATATTCATATCCAACACATCTTTAATGAAAAGGGGCACAAAAATAAGTCTTTAAAAAATTAGAAGGAAAGGAGAAAGGTAATGAAGAACGAGATATGAAAAAGTATTTGGGGAAAGTGGATCCTTTTCTTCTCCACCTACTCCTGTCTCTACAGATCCTTTGCTTCTCCACCTATCCTGGTCCCTGCAGATCCTTTGCTTCACCATCTATTCTAGTCCCTGCAGATCCTGCAGTTGCCCAGCATCATCATGCAAGTTTCCTCCTTGTTTCCTGGACTAAATTAATGCTGGGAATTGAAATTCGTTAAGTACACTCACAACCCAGTGATTTTCTGCAAAATGTTAGAAGTTTTACAAACTCATTTAAAGTTTTCTTTAAATGGGAGAAATTTCTTTCCTGTTCAACACCTTCCTCTTCTTTTATTCCCCTGTCTTCTCTTTTTCCCCCATAGTTTTCAAAAAGGTATTGTTACATGTTTAAGCCACAGAGGACTTAAGTGCAATGTTGAACCATGTTACACAAAAGACACATGACAAGATATTTCCATTAAACTTACACTGCATGGAAATGGAGGGTAAACGGGACATGATTCATTCATGAATAGAGCCTTTAGACTGATTTGTGGCAGTAAGTACTCTGTCATAGGCTTTACTTATTGCTAAGAATTTCTGTATCAAATTACCTTTGCTGCAATTATTAAAATTCCTTCTCCACCTTACAAGTGAACTTGATTTCAAGTGCCAAGAATCTCCCCAGTGAGCTTTCCTCATCAAATATTTCATAACTAAAATGTTAAATACATCTGCTAAAAGAGGACAAGTAATAGTATAATCCATTTTATTTTAAAAAGCCATGCAATTTCAGAAAGTACTAACACTAATAATATAACCACCTAGTTTAAATGTGGTGCTGTATAATACCCTACCTGCCAGTCTGCTTATCTAGCATCCGCAGTAGCTGTACATACAGATCGCTCTGCTTAACACAAATTGCCTAACTTTAAAACCAAAAGCTTTTGAGATTGGTTTTAAAGCAGCCCAGTAGAAAAAAAAAGAAGATAATTATTGCAATAAATACCGATTTTCTTCAGGGCATCCGTGTCATATGAGAAAAAAATAATATTTTTTTTTTAAAAAAAAAAGTGTCTTAACTCTGCTTAATTAAGCAACTTGTGTTTTCAGTGCTGAAATGGGATAGAAGTAGCCTATGAATTTTTTAATTAACTAATTGTATTCTGGAATTCCTGACATGGGTCTGTTCTGGGAGGAGGAAGCAAAAGGATTGAATCCTGCTGCCTGTCTGGAGACATTTAAAACTGCCCTGGACACGTTGCTGTGTGACTTGATCCAGGTGATCCTGCTGTGGCAGGGGGACTGGACTGGATGATCCTCAAGGTCCCTTCCAATCCTTGATGTTCTGTGGTTTTGTGATGCATGATACAGTAGAAGTACAATGGTAAACCCATCTTTTTAGATAAATGAGTTATTTTTTCCACTGCTACAGATGCAGACCTCACAAAAAACCCCCAACCCAATGGCAACCAGATCCTTCTTCCCCCCTAGCAATACCCAGTTCAGAATTATTTTTAATGAATAGGTGATTTGCCTTAAGGGTAAAAAAATATTTAAGCTGGTACAGTGTGCTACTACCAGAATTTTTCAGCATGAAGCAAGCTTTGCATCTAGCCATGAGCATATCAGAAAGCAATTTCTGTGGCTATTTTTTGGGCTGGCTGGTTTGAAGTTTTAGGCTCTAGTAGGATGGAAAGTCCCTTCTTGTCAGAGCATTTCCACACAAATATGAGAAGGAACGTCTTCACAGTGAAGGTGACAGAGTACTGGGAGGGGCTGCCCAGGGAGCTTGTGGAGGCTCCTTCTCTGGAGACATTTAAAACCTGTCTGGACATACTCCTGATGACTAGATCTAGGTCATCCTGCTGTGGTGAGGGGATTGGACTAGATGATCTTTTCATCACCTTCCAATCCCTAATGTGCTGTGATTCTGTGACACTAAAGTGGGAGGCTGTGGCTGGAAAAAGTTCTTGCTGGTGTGAGGACTAGTCCTATGTGGAAACTTGTAGACTAGAAGCTTGAATGGCTCTGTGTTCAGCAGAAAGCCAATACGCAGTATGGAACTTTGATTTAGGATGTTACTATCTACTTGATCATGGTAGTATGATCTATTTGCTTTAGTTTCTGCATTTAAATAGCAACAGAATCCCAGTCTATTTACTTTGAATTGTCCCTTCAAACAGTCAGTGGTGTCTCTTTTCCATTTCTGGGCCAAGATAGTTTAATGAGGTCTTTATATTCATTATGTGATGAAATTAATCTTCTCTGAATTCAATTTTGGTAGTCCCAATCCTACTCACACCTTGATAAGAGCTCTGTTAGTCTTTAATGACCTTTTCTGTTCCTCCTTATTCCTCTTCACACAATAAATATCTTGAATGCCATGAGTGACACAATCCCTTTTGTCCTATAATTTCTGTGACTCAGACCAAGCTAATTCTCATAAACATCCTTAATCACTGGCTCTATGCTACTACTTCTTGGGAAAGCCCTCTCTGAAAGTACTGGAAATCATTAAATGGGATGTTTAAAACTATTATTTTAAACAGAAGATGTGTCAAATGGGATAAAATTATATTCTACGAAATCCTGAATAAACTCACATCTTGAATATGATTTCCATTCTAATCACTTCAACTCAGAACAAGTTGTAGAGTAACATGAGTTCATGGCAAAGGAATGATCCAAAGAAGGGACAGTCTTTCTCTGAGGAAAAGCTTTTGTAGTTCAGCAACATACTCGAGGAAAATTACCTAAACATAACAAGGAGTGGGATCATACCAGTAAAGATCTGCACAGTCATTAAATGTACAGCATGATATTTAGACAATAATTAGTAGCGAGAACTAGTAGGCAATCAGACAGGTAGATTGAGCAGAAACAAAAGGTACAAAACACATCACTCAAATAAACAGGTGAGATTTTTGTCTCAAGATATTGTCAAGTACAAACAGGTTTTAAAAGGATGCAAGGAGTATAGGTCTAGGTGTAGTCTACATCCTTCTGGATGTCCACTTTTCAGAGGAATGTTAATATGGTCAAAGAGACCTCCTAATCTTTCTGTCAACTCAAGTTTCCCATCATTGACCATCTGAATAATCATAATTTTCTTAAAAAACCAAAACGACAGATTTTCATGCTTTTTTTTTTTTTGGTTCCATTGCACAGTCTGAACTTGTGGAATTGTTCTTTTTTGCAAATATCTGAAGGTCATAAATGTAATTTAGTCCTCATTCTTAGCCTCATTACTAATTAATGAGGGCCTCTCTTATGGGACACCGGCCAAGAGAGTTGGGGCTGCCTAGCCTAATGAGGAGAAGGCTCCAGAAGTACCTTATAGGAATCTGTTCTAGTTAGAGATGTCTCTGCTTGTTGTAGGGGGGTTAGACTAGATGACTTTTGGAGGTCCCTTCCAGCCAATATATTCTGTGATTCTATGAATTAAACAAACAAAACCAACCATGACATAAGAACAACAAGATACAACCATTATAACTCCTTTAGTTCACATGTTCAGGTTTATCAGTCTCTTCTTCAGGACCCTGGAAATTGCACCAATCCTGTTGTTCATCCAAATAATTAATTTCTGTATGATCCTCTTCCTGAGGCTTCAGTTCTATCCTTTAGCTAAATGTGCTGACTCTTCCTGCATAAGGAAAAAATGTCCAATATAATTCTTATCTATTCATTCTCCTAGCTAAAGCAACTTTCATCCTGATTACTGAGACATCATCTTCCTTGACCCTGATAAATAAAACCTTGCCCTCCTCATATCCTTCATAATGCTTCTGGAAAGATACAATTTATTGCTTTTCATGTGTGATCTTTGTCTGTTTGTAATACAAAAAACTACACTATGTTATTACTAATAAAAGTAACAATAATATCATGGCAAGCATAAGAATAATGTTTAAAAGTAATTGCACATTACACACTAACACATTCAGATCTCAAAGAGAGATCTGTTGTCCTTTCAGATTTATCAAGGCTGACCCCAAAAATTACTTGATTAACTTCTCTGTATTTACAGTGGTTCTCACAAGAGGAAGAATCTTTTAATCTTGACTGGCAAAAAGACCCTAAAAATGTGGGAAAAAAATGCTTAGAGATTGTCACACACAGAGTCATACAGAACATTCGGGATTGAAAGGGACCTCAAAATATCATCCAGTCCAATCCCCCTGTCACAGCAGGATCACCTAGATCAAGTCACACAGGAACACATCCAGGCATCCACACCCAGAGAAGAAGACTCCACAGTCTCCCTGGGCAATCCTTTCCGGTGCTCTGTTATCCTCACCGGGAAGAAGTTTCTTCTGATATTTGTGTGGAACCTCCTCTGTTCCAACACTCTATTGCCCCTTGTCCTATCACTGAATGACACTGAAAAAAGCCTGGCTCCATCCTCCTGACACCCACTGTGGTGGGTTCAGGACCACAATTCAATATCAAAGAAAGGAAAGCAAAGCAGTGAGGTCTCAATGGCATCTTGGATAAAATTTACCAGACAATCGATGGCTTAGGGAAACTTCAGAAAGGTTTATTAACACTAACTATAAACAGAAAAGGTTATGCAAGTCGGTGCATACAAACTGTGTCATTAATGCCCTCACAGAACCTGAGAAAATAGAATGGTAAACCACTCCAGTTTGGGCCTTGGATCTTCTTCTAATTTAGAGACCTGGGAAGGAAAGCATGTCAGTCCGGGATGGCCTGAGTTTCTCAGTGCCCACAATCTGCATCCCTCGGTGCAGCAGACATGCATTTCAGCGTGGCTTCTCCAGCTCAATGCATAGGGATGGCCTGACTGATCAGCGCCCACACCTGCATCCCTCTATGCAGCTGCATGCGTTTTCAAAA
>VXBP01010343.1:34994-46270 GCA_013400115.1 Rhinopomastus cyanomelas
ACAATATATTAACTAAGTACTAAAATACATTTAAAATTAGTAAAGTACATAGTAGATTCAATAACTTTTTCTAATTGTGTTCTAAAGTATGCAGCTCACACACACTTTTATGTGATTTTATTTACAGTTTACTCAGTTTTGGATGTGTTTGTTTACATCACTTCTAGAGAAAGATTAATTACTGCTCAGGGTAATCAGAAATAATATCCTTATTGTTATCTTGCAGTCAAAATTAATTTAGGNTACACCAGTCTCATCAAAAGGAAAATGTTACTTGCACACACTTAGCACAGTGTTTTGTTCCAAGTCCCAGATATTTTGGGTGGGGTTCTGGTTTTTTTGAGCAAACTTGCAATATTAGGAAATTTTCTCCGAGGCATAGACGAAAAACTGCATTGGTGTAAACACTTGCTGTGGGAATTTCAGGCTGGGAGAGCTGGGGCTGTTTGGTCTGGAGGAGAGAAGGCTGAGAGGGGTTGTTATTAATATCTATAAATATCTGAGGAGTGGGTCTAAAGAGGAAGGAGTCAGTCTCTTTTCTGTAGTGTCCAGCCATAGGACAAGGAATCACAGAACTGCAGACTCACAGAGCATTAGGGATTGGAATTGACCTTGAAAGATCATCCAGTCCAATCCCCCCACCACAGCAGGATCACCTAGATCCAGTCACACAGGAATATATCCAGGGAGATTTATAAACTAAAACATAGGAAGTTCCACCTGAACATGAGAAACGTCTTCTCAGTGAGTGTGACAGAGCACTGGAAGGGTCTATCCAGGAGTCTCCTGCTCTGGAGATGTTTAAAACCCACCTGCACATATTCCTATGTTATGTGCCCTAGGAGATACTGGTCTGGCAGGGGGGTTGGATTAGACAACCCCTAGAGGTTCCTTCCAATCCGTAACATTCTATATTTCTCTGAATTGCAATTATTTTATATATTTCTCAGATATATGTCTCTCAGATCAAGTGAGAAGTGCAGAGCCACTTCAAATTATTCCTGTCTGTTTCTGCCCAGAAAAGGAATAGAAAGGTTATGAGTCTTGGATCCTCTAAACTTTCATTCCATTTCTTCTTTTGGGAGCAAAAGTGTGTTTTCCCTACTTGGCTTCTGAATCACAGGACTTCTTTTGTTGGAAAAGACCTTTAAGATCATCTAGTCCAAACCTTGATGACCCAGCACTGCTAGATCATCCCTAAAAAATCATCCCTAAACCATGTCCTCTGAATAAGACAAATGAAAATCTATTGGAGAACCTTAAACCAGGACAAAAGTGTATAATGCACTAAAATAAATCCTAGTTCTAAATCAATTAAATTGTAAATTAATTACATAAATTCTTCGTGACATAGATATTTTATAGAGATTCTGGGCCTGCAGACTAAATACTCCCTAAACATTAATAATATTAATCATATACATATATTATTAATAATATATATTAACAATATATTAACTAAGTACTAAAATACATTTAAAATTAGTAAAGTACATAGTAGATTCAATAACTTTTTCTAATTGTGTTCTAAAGTATGCAGCTCACACACACTTTTATGTGATTTTATTTACAGTTTACTCAGTTTTGGATGTGTTTGTTTACATCACTTCTAGAGAAAGATTAATTACTGCTCAGGGTAATCAGAAATAATATCCTTATTGTTATCTTGCAGTCAAAATTAATTTAGGAGGGTAAGAAGAGTCAAATACATATACTGGCTTGGAATCAAATGCATTACTTATTAATCAAAAAATGAAAAAAATAGGAGATAAATTCTAATACGATGTCATCAGGATCAGCCGGCCTCCTTCACAATCTAGCCGGTCCAAAGAAACCCTATAAACACCATCATTCACATTACAAATTTTAAAAGTCATTTTTATTGACTGAAAAATTAGTATAGTCACATATTTATTATGTATATATATATATAATGATAGGGACTGTATTTCAAAACCAGTTCACTTGTTTCTGCATTAATTTTAAAAAAGAATCAGGATGTTTTTGTGCAGAAATTAGTCTTGCACATAAGTAATCAGATGATAAGCTAGTCCTATGCCTGTTGGCATTCATTGATTTGAATACATGCATTTAGTTATTGGGTGCCTATAAATGTTCATGATCTACCACTTCAGTGATACTGAGCAGCAGCACTATTAACTCCCTGTAAGCAGCGATGAGAACAGTCACGGCTTTGCCCTGTTGTTTCATAAATTATGTTCCTCTTCTAACACAAAGTTACTTTATTTCACAAATAATTAATAAAAACTTATTAAATAATTATATTCACCATTTTTATTTGAAATAGCTGCAAAAGTAGAGAAGCCAGAATTCACGATACTATCCAGACCATTAAGGTTTCTTTTCTAATGTTTCATAATCCCTTTATGAAATGTTTTCCTATGTCTTTATATCACCTTTTCTGAAAACACCAGCTCCAAATCTTTCCAGAAAAGCTTCTGCACAGACTGACTTCTGCCCAAATCTACAGAAGTTGGAGATAATGTAAAGTAAATGGAACAATAAGCAATGGAGATAAAGCATTTGGTCATATTGGGAGACTGAGCTGATAAATAGACATTCATTACATTATGTTATCAATAAACATGCAGGCAGCTATTTTTGCAGGGCAATGCTAAGTAGATAAGCTTCAGAATTTTGACAAAAAAGGGAAAAAAGATTAATTTTGAAAAACCAGTCTTCTCCTTCAACAAACAAGAAAAACCAGAAAATTTTTGTGTTGACACACATATTAACAATCAAAATCTAACTATGAATGTGACATTAATCTCGCAGAAAATGGTGGCACATTACCCAGAGCACTTTGAAACTGCTAGCTTATGTCTACCTGAGGAAGTGAATTTCTCCAGAGGAGTAAGTTTTCAGCAGGTAGGCAGATACTCTAGGTTGAACAAATAAGTGTTGCGACACCAACTTGTGAAAATTGCTCTTAAAGTTGTCCAACACAAAAGATTTACTTCTGAGTCCTTACCAGGGTGGAGTATGCAGGGAGGATAATTCCCCTTCTGCAAGGTTGGCCAGGGAGGCTGTTGCTGCTCCATCCTTGGAAGTGGACTAGATGGTCTTTTGAGGTCTCTTCCAGTCCCTGATGTCCTGAAATTCTTGGACTCTGTGAAGTGTTCAAGCCCACGTTGGATGGGGCTGTGGGTAGCCTGGTCTGGTGAGAGGTGTTGCTGCCCATGGCAGTAGTTCGGAACTAGGTGATCTCCGAGGTCCCTTTCAGACTAAGCCATTCTATGATTAAAAGAGGAAGAAGCAGCCAGGAGAGCACTGCAGAGGTGAGGTCATGGATTGCACAGCTGCTCCAGATGTTGTGGCACGTCTGGAGGTCACAGAGGAGCAGACACAGGTCATTAGCAGACTGCTTTGCAAATACAGCTCCGCAGGCCATTTCAACCACCATTTCCCTTCTTACCTGTTTACTCATGTCTAGGCACAGGCCAAATATATCTTCTGAGTCATAAAGTGCACGTATTTTTAGGCACGTACCTTGGGGTGCAAAGGAGAGCCGAGGGAATAGCAATAACAGTAAAATCTGCAGCAACAAGTATGTGTTAGCCTGACATTAATGGGTACAGTATGGATTTTGTGTCATTTTGCCAGAATGGAGTACGAGTGTCAAGGCAAATTCAATTTGCCACAATACTCTTGCAAGAATATCTGCATAACAAAAAGGTCAAGTGGTCCAAAGGAACATCCTTTAACACACTAGAGCTGAATACCTCTGTGCGGTCCACCTAGGAAAACATGCTATTTCCTACCCAGCTTGTCCCTACAATAAACAAGATGGACCGTATTCTGCAGCTCTGATCTCTTCAGTTGCTCTCTCTCTTTCTCTTTTTTTTTTTTCTATTAGGAAATTAGAAAAGAAAATGGGTCTAGAAGAGATGATTTGTGACAGCCATGGCAGATTGTGCATGTGACAAGAATAAAAGAGCTTTTGATAATTTTATTCCAAGTGACATTTGATGGGATTTAGGGTTCTACACTAGTGCTCAGACACTTTTGAAATTTTTTCCCCATAAAAGGGAAAAAAAATGAATCCATTCATCAGATGAGAAAATTACAATCTTAGCTCCAAGCTGCAAGAGTCTTCTCTGAGAGGCCGTTTCAGGATGTAACGGTGGTTTATAACACAAGTGACACAGCAAAAAAAAGTCTAAAAGCCAAGGCACAACCCTCCCTACTTCTGCCAGTAGCTAAAGACTCTCCTCCAGACTGAGAGATGCTTGAAGACTTGACTTCTGATGGCTGATCGTCTCTCTGTCTATCCCACTGCATGTTGAGGGAGCATGGATCAGAATCATGCTGGCTATTCCTTAGAATTGAAGGTGGTGATACAAAAAGAAAGGCAGAAAGAAACAAAAAGAAGCCAAATGAGTATGAAAATGGCAGGAAAATAATCTTCTTACTATGGATCTTATTTTGTCTTGTGCTTTGCTCATTTTTGATATTGATAAATAAAATATTATAGGTACCAGTATAGGTTGGGGACTGATGTGTTGGAGAGAAGAGTAGCAGAAAGGGACATGGGGGTCCAGGTGTACAAGAAGACGACAATGAGCCAGCAATTGGCCCTTGTGGCCAAGGCCAATGGCATTCTGGGGTGAATTAGAAGGGTGATATTTAGCAGATCGAGAGATTCTCCTCCCCCTCTACTGTGCCCTGCTGAGACCACATCTGGAATTTTGTGTCCTGTTCTGGGCCTTTAAGTTCCAGAAGGACACAGAGCTGCTGGAGGGAGTAAAGCGCAGAGCCTTGAAGAGGATGAAGAGTGGAGCATCTCCTTTATGAGAAAAGGCTGAGGGAACTGGATATTTTTAGCTTGGAGAAAAGAAGACTGAGAGATTCATTAATGTTTATTAACATGTGAAGGGTGGGTGTCAGGAAGATGGAGCCAGGTTCTGCTCAGTGTAATCCAATGACAGGACAAGGGGCAATGGATGTGAGTTAGAACATAAGAGGTTCCACCTAAATATCAGAAGAAACTTTTTCCCAATGAGGGTGACAGAGCCTTGGAAGGGGCTGCCCAGGGACATTGCGGGGTCTTTTTCTCTGGAGAAGTTTAAAACCCACCTGGCCATGTTCCTGTGCTACTTGGTCTAGGTGATCCTGCTGTGTCAGGGGGATTGGACTGGATGATCTTTTGAGGTCCCTTCCAATCCCTCATGTTCTGTGATGCTGTGAAATAAATCACAACCTGCTCTGATCTTCCTTCCATTATATATATAAAAAAAATCAACTGTTTATTTCCTGCTTGTAACTTCCACCGCAGGATTGCTGTGGAGAAAAGTCAAGCAGCTCAACCACACATAGATAAGATGTGTAAACTGCAAAGAAATATCTACCATAAANCATTAATGTTTATTAACATGTGAAGGGTGGGTGTCAGGAAGATGGAGCCAGGTTCTGCTCAGTGTAATCCAATGACAGGACAAGGGGCAATGGATGTGAGTTAGAACATAAGAGGTTCCACCTAAATATCAGAAGAAACTTTTTCCCAATGAGGGTGACAGAGCCTTGGAAGGGGCTGCCCAGGGACATTGCGGGGTCTTTTTCTCTGGAGAAGTTTAAAACCCACCTGGCCATGTTCCTGTGCTACTTGGTCTAGGTGATCCTGCTGTGTCAGGGGGATTGGACTGGATGATCTTTTGAGGTCCCTTCCAATCCCTCATGTTCTGTGATGCTGTGAAATAAATCACAACCTGCTCTGATCTTCCTTCCATTATATATATAAAAAAAATCAACTGTTTATTTCCTGCTTGTAACTTCCACCGCAGGATTGCTGTGGAGAAAAGTCAAGCAGCTCAACCACACATAGATAAGATGTGTAAACTGCAAAGAAATATCTACCATAAAAATCTTAATATCCTCAGGTCTCTCTGGGCCTGTTTTTTTGTTGCTCCCTGCCTTATGGAGGCACTTATGCAAGTACAGAGTAAGTGTAAGGTTAGAGCAAAGACAAATTAAGTCTCTTTAACTACAGAGGAAAGTCTGTGCAGGTGGAAGATTGGTTGATATTTTCCAACTAAGAGATTTCACACAGTTCCCATTGAAATTAATTAGAAGCAAGCAGATTATTCTCTCAACTTGCCTTAAGAAGCCTCCAGCACAGAGCATAAATGAGAAAAGGAATGGGAGGAAGGGAAAGAATTGAAAGCCCCATAAACCTTTTAAACAAAAATAGTCTAAGCAGAACATGTGCTTCAGTTGTAACAGCCAAAAGATTTGGGTGCTTTGTGTAACATAATTCATACCAATGCACAAAGCTTATTAAGAGTACTCAAGCCTCTTGGGTTACTTTATGAGTATGAATTGCTTCACAAACCTATTCTTTAGAGTATGGACGTGTGCAGGCACACAGAAAAAGAACCAACAAAGAGAAAAAAAAATATCAGGGGAAACAACCCCTCAACCTGTGTGTGTAAATTTAAGGCTGTAATCTCCCTTAAGTTTTGTCTCAGAAGCTGGAATAAAAGCCAAATATTAAATATCAGCTTCACAAGTTAACTACAGAGGTACAATGGCACTGCTCATGCCTTAAAATGCTTATTTTTCCTTGGAAAATTAAGTACCAGTCCATGTTGAATGTACTTGCAGTGGAAAGCTAAAAAGAACAAATGCCCAACTATTTACCCATCTATTTGTCCAGACAAAAGTATTCCAGTTGCATTTAGAGACACTTGAATATCTTTGTACTTAATAAATTATCAATCAAAGCATATGAAATAATGCCCCCTTGTAGACTGAGGAATCTGGGGTTATTCACACTAGAGGAGAGACCCTTTCCACAGGGGGCCTTATAGCTGCCTTCCAATGCCTGAAAGGAACTGCTGGGAAGGATGGAACAGGAGAAGGGATGTGATGTTGCCCCTGTACTCATGAGACTGCACCTTGAATACTGGGTCCAGTTTTGGGCACCACAGGATCAGAAGGACATTGAAGGGCAAGAGAAAGGCAACGAGGCTGGGGAGTGGTGCTGTGGAGAGCAGCTGAGGGAATTGGGGTTATTTAGTCTTGAGAAGAGGAGGGTGAGAGGAGAACTTCTTGTTCTCTATAACTACCTCAGAGGAGGTTGCAGTGAGGCTGCCCCCTCCATTAAAGTCTTCAAGGCCAAGTTGCATGAGGCCTTGAGCAACAAAATCTGGTCGAGAGGTGTCACTGTCCATGGGGTAGTAGTAGATTAACTCTGAGGTCCCTTCCAGCTTGAGCCAGTCTGTAATTCTGTGGTGAGAATCAACACTAACTGTTGACTAAAACAGCAATAATTGTTCCTCAGACAAGTCTCACTGACACTGAACTGATGATCTCTGCGAGCTTCACCTGAGAAATGGCTTTTCATTGGAGGTTAGGACCCCTTCATGACTGTCACCAAGTTTTATTCAGTGAAATGCGGTCATGGACATTGCACACATTTACACTGTTAATTTGAAACCTCACTCACATTTAGGTTCTGAGACTTTCATTAACCACAGTTGTTGTAGTTTGAAAATTGCTAGCGTTTTCAAATGTACAGCAGTTCTGCTTTCATGAAGAAGAAAAGAAAAAGGAGTTGTTTTGTTTTGGAGGACCCCTCCCCCACAGGGGACTTGCCCTGGGGGAAGGTGTCACTGGTCCTGGACCTGCTCCAGATGTCCGTGTTGGGTTAGCCTATGAAAAAGCAGAGCGGGCGGTTTGCTTTTAGAAAGTCAGGAAGTGAAGAAGGAAAAAGAAGAAGCAGGAAGCATGTAGCCCGCTTGTGTGTCCTGCAGGCTCTCTTGGGCTGCGGCTTCTCAGCCAAGTGCCCCCGGCTCCCCCTGCCCCGTCCGTTCTCGGGACAGTGGCGGGGAGGGGGAAGGGCACGGGATACGGCTCAGCCACGGCTTTTCAGCGATGCTGCCGCTACTACGGGAAAAGCAGATGCCCTGTGTTCGCGTAGCCCCATGCTCCCGGCTGGACCGCCAGCTGTGACTCGCCTCGGCCTCCAGTAGTGCCAATGTGCCGCGGTTTGGAGACGCACCTGTAAGCTCTCCCCGCCCCAGCGCTAGCTGCATAGTTTGCCGCAGGTTCTCCAGTGGCGCTGCTGTTCAGGAATGGAGGACGCTCTGGTTTGCACCGCTCCCCGTCCAGTAATGGGCAGCCTTCGCGTTTGCCGCGGTTTCTCAGNCTTAAATCTTGGATTGGGAGGACAGAGACGGGAGTTTTGTTGTTGAAATGCATGCTGCCCGCATTGGGGTGCAATTGGGGCATTAAGGGAGAGGGTGGTGGCACTTGTCTCTGGTTTGCATGCTTTTATTGTTGCCCAGATCTCTGAGGTTGGAAGGACAGAATTTGGAGTTTTGTTGTTGGAATGCATTCCGCCCGCTCCGGGGTGCGATTGGGGCGTTAAGGGAGAGGGTGGTGGCACTTGTCTCCAGTTTGCATGCTTTTGTTGTTGTCCAAATCTCTGCCGTGACCCAAGGCCCAAACAATAGTGACTTCCCATGGTATTTTCCTCAGATAGTGTAATGGCATGTGTGATGCAGTTTCTAGGTTGAGTGCACCAACTTGATGGTTTTTATTTGTTTTATTTTCCTGCTTTGTTTTTTTTTCTCTTTGTCTGTATACAGCTATTAGGTTAATAAACTTTTATCCAGTATCCTAAGCCATTCATTGTCTGGCAAATTTGTCCGAGATATCATCGAGACCTTACTTGCTAAAACTGGTGGAGAAACCCCAACCCGCTACAACAGTTTACTCTGAAATACATAATTCTGTATGGTCCATCAGAAGTGGATTAAACTTCCATTTCAGTTTTGTGGAAGAAAAAGGGTAATAGTTTGGGTGTATTTTTTACTAAATATGTCTTTTCCAACCAGCTGTTTAGTAAATGAAAATTTAAGTCTTTAAAATTAGTAGATGTTCCTAAATTAGACAGCAGAACCTTATCAATCAATAGAGAGTACATGAAAAACTAGAATTGTTATGAAGAAATCATGTAAGAGAGTATTTATTTAAGATAGTATAATGTAATTAAATTCTTTTCCATGAGTTAAATACTGGCTTTTCCAAAATCATGGATGGTGGCTTCAAATTTCCTTCCTTCTCTATTCCCTCTCTTCCTATCTGTGTTGTTGACAGTGTTTCCTGAAATGCAGTGCTCAAAAAATATATGTGGATGTTCTGTTTTTGTTTCATATCAGGAATAGCATGGTCAGCAGGACAAGGGAAGTTATAATGCCCTTGTACTTAGCCCTTGTGTGGTCTCACCTTGAGCACTGTGTTCAGTTCTGGGTCCCTCATTACAGCAAAGACACTGAGATGCTGGACATGTCCAGAGGAGAGCTACCAAGCTTGTGAGGGATTTAGAGAATCAGTTGTTTGATGAGAGACTGAATGAGCTGGGCAGGTGTAGTTCAGGGAAGAGGAGGCTGAGGTGGGATCTCATGCCCTCTAAAACTATCTGAAATAGGCTGAAGGGAGAGGGGTGTCATCCTCTTCTCCTCAGTGACTAATGACAATACCAGGAGAAATGGTCAGTAGTTGAGGCAGGAGAGGTTTGCACTGGATCTTAGGAAGAAATTCTTCACAGGAAGAGTGATGAGGCAGTGGAATGGCCTTCTGGGGGAGGTGGTTGAGTCATCATGCCTGGAGGTGTTTAAGAAATGTGTAGCCATGGTGCTTCACACCCTGCTCTAGGGGTAGGCATGGAGTGGGTTAGTTTGTGTTTGTCAATCAATCAAATGTTTAGGTATCAGGCGTTTAGGTTGTTGTGAGTATAGTTGGACTCGGTGATCTAGGAGGTCCTTTACAACAATGATTATTCTGTGATTCTGAGATTCTGTGTTGGTGTGTTTTGCTTTCACTGCTAGAAGCAGGAGAAGCCACTTCAAAGCAATCTTCAGAACCATGACACTACCCTGCCTAGATTTAGTTAAGAGTCCATGCAATAGTTTTTATTCACTTTTCATCTCTTGTTGAAAAATTGCATCTATAGGATTATGACAACAACACTGGAGGTGACCACCTATCCAGAAGATGCACAAATTTACTTTGAGGAGCCAGTTATTCACTCTGCAACTTTGAGTTTCTACAAAGCAAATACACAGTGGTTCAACCCACCTCTTCCTCCAGGCTTTAACTTAATAAAAAGCTCCTTCCCACCATGAATTCATGAGTTCACACTTACAAGCTTATCTTCATGTCTATCTTTTGTGCAGCACTATAGCTGATTATGCTAATGAATTCCAGAATCATTTAGAAGAAAATGTAGTGGAAATATATAAGGACAAGGAGGTGGTTTCCTCTGATTTGTTGTCCCTGTGCTCATGGTAACAGCTTTTCACAGAAATACAGAATTACGGAATATTAGAGACTGGAAGGTGATCTACAGATCATCTAGTCCAGTCCCCCAACCAAAGCAGGATCACTTAGATCAAGTCACACAGGAACATATGGAGGTGGGTTTTAAAAATCTCCAGAGAAGGAGACTCCACAACCTCCCTGGGCAGTCCCTTCCATCACTCTCACTGGGAAGAAATTCCTTCTCATACTGATGTGGAACCTCCGACATTCCACTTCACACCCATTGCCTGTCCTATCATTAGATGCCACTGAGAAGAGCCTGGCTCCATTCCTCCTGATAACTGCCTTTTCCATATTTATCAGCATTAATAAAGTCACCTCTCAGTCTCTTTTTTTCCCAGCTAAACATCTGAAAAGTGATTTCCTCTTTGTGGCATTATAGTGTCTTTTTTCTAAAAGCAGAGTTGTTGATTGTGTTTTGTATTGTGACAAAAAAATCCACCCAACAGTTAAGGTCTACCTACTACGAAAAGATTTCTGAAACGTCTACAAACAATGACAATTGTTACAAGACAGACAGCTTTAAAGGTAAAGAAAGCAGACCTGAATAGATGAGATTTTACAACCAGTTCAAAATTAGGAGCAAAATACGCAAAATATTACATTATTCATTACTGTTTCGGAAGTCTCTTTAAAAAAAAGAAAAACTGGCAGAAATCTGTATGTGTTTTACAGTGTGTTTATTTATATGTGTTGCAGTTTGAGAACTGCTAGAACCTATAGAAGTGCTTTCATGAGGAAGAAAAGTTGTGTTGTTCTGGGGGACCTGTCCCTGGTTGCACAGGTCACAGGACCCTTTCCCAGAAGCGTCTGTCCTGTGACCTGCTCCTGAAAGGCGGGATAGGGGGAGCTTATAAAACCGGGGCAGGGTCTTTGTTTCGTCCCCTTTTTCGCGGGCTTTGACCCTGAAGGGAGGGCCCCCCCACCGCCCC
>VXBP01010343.1:46532-59141 GCA_013400115.1 Rhinopomastus cyanomelas
GCGTTGAGCTGGAGAAGCCACGCTGAAATGCATGTCTGCTGCACCGAAGGATGCAAGTGTGGGCGCTGAGAAACTCAGGCCATCCCAGACTGACATGCTTTCCTTCCCAGGTCTCTAAATTAGAAGAAGATCCAAGGCCCAAACTGGAGTGGTTTACCATTCTATTTTCTCAGGTTCTGTGAGGGCATTAATGACACAGTTTGTATGCACCGACTTGCATAACCTTTTCTGTGTATAGTTACTGTTAATAAACCTCTCTGGAGTTTCCCTAAGCCATCAGTTGTCTGAATTTTATCCGAGATGCCAATGAGACCTCACTGCTTTGCTTTCCTTTCTTTGATATTGAATTGTGGTCCTGAACCCACCACAAAAATTGGTGCCGAAACCCGGGAGCAAAGCACTTTGAGTTTCAACCCGCTACAACATGCTGTGCTAAGCACATTAAAAAAAAAAAAATGCAAAATGCTAACCCTGCCAGGAAGACTTTATCATCTAATTTTATATGTTGCACAAATCTAAACAACAAGAAGAAAAGACCTTACAACAGTAAACTTAGACAATTTATTGGAATTTTTCAGGTTTCCTCAACTACATGTTGTTTGATTTTATTGCCCAAATCCTCTTCACATTTCCTATTTTATACTATTGTGGGCTGAGGAAACATTTGGCTGATAGCACCTGGATTGGAAGGTGCATTTCTAAAGAAATGAGGAGAACTGAGATTTTGGCTTACAGAACTACAGAATCATTCAAATTGGAGAAGTCCCCCAGGATCATTGAGTCCAATCATCAACCCTACTGTACAAGTTCATCCTTAAATCAGATCCCCCAACACTAGATCTAAAAATCTTTTAAACTCATATGGAGATCACAGAATCATTCAAGTTGGAAAAGACTCTTGGGATCTTCTAGTCCAAACATCAACCCTACTTTACAAGTTCACTCCTAAGCCAGATCCCCCAATACTACAACCAAATGACTTTTAAACTTATCTAGGGGTGAGGACTCAACCACCACCCTGGGCAGCCCATTCCAACCCATTACCAGACCTAGCAAATATACTCCAAAGAAACATTAAAGAACCTAAAGAAGACTGATGAAAACTAAAGGAACCTAGAAATCAAGCATAAACAATAAGACATGATAGGCAGGTGCAAACACAACTGTGCAGTGACTTCAAAAAAATTACAGTGCAAAGCCAGAAAAACAACTGTAAGATGGCATGATATGGGGAGGTCAGTGAAAGGATAGACTTTTGATGAAGTGGAAGAAAACAGCATTGACAACAGACATGAGGGAGATGGAGTAGCGTGTGGAGAAAGTGACTGAACCCAAATAACGATTTGATCATAATTTAGAAATGGACTCACCAAGGAAAAATAAGAAAAAATATCGACTCCGCCAAGGCTGCAAAAACAGCCATAGAAGATTGTCATTGATTCTGTCTGCAGGAATGAAAAGTCCTTGGGAACATCTATGCAGACAATCTGTTTTAACACACTAAATTTGATCTTGACCATCTTTGTGAAGTAAAGGATAGGAGAGAACCAGATGAAAACCACTGGGCAGAGGGGAACAAGTCTGAAGAACAGAAGCAGTTTTATAGCCACATCCAGAAAATCTGGAGTCATCCTAAAGAGTTTCAGAAATGGATAGCTGTTACACAGAGACCCTCCTGGAATGCTCATGCATCCTGAATATGCTGCTCCAGTTTCCACACTTAGTAAGGTTGGTTTGCAAACTTTATGACCTTGTTTAAGTACATTTTTTCTTAAAACAGAAGTTGAGATGCTTTCTTCAAGTAAGTTTAGCAGAAAAGGTTCATATTGTTTCTTGGCTCAGAAGAATGCGGAGCTATAAATTATTTGCAATTCTTAGTCTTACTCTTAACTCTGAGCAACACACAACAACCCTTTGCCTCTGATACTCTGTTGTTAGAAATGGAAACTTCATGCTCTTCTCAGAGTGCTGGAGAAATTATAACCAATCAATTGTCAAATATCTTGAAGTGCTGGCACTGATATTGATTCAAAAGTGCTTAATTGTGGTACAAGTATAACCTGTTTCTTGGTGTCATAAAGGTAAGGGCAGTGTGATTCAGCTCAGAGAGGAAACAGAGATATACTGGTGGCTCTACAGGAGTGCTGGTTTCAGTTCTTGACTCCAAAGGACAAGAGAGACATGAACAGACTGGAAAAATAGCTGGTAAAGAACAGGAGTGTCTCTCCTGTGAGGAGATGATGAGAGAGCTGTGACTGTTCAAAACTTTCAGAGGGATGTGTAGAAATACCTCAAGGTGGGCAATAAAAAGAAAGTGGCAAATTCTGTGTAGTGGACTGGAGATGATGGGTACTCAGAGAAACACGGGACACTCTGAGCATCAAGAACTTCCTCACAGTGAGGGTGGCTGGATAGTGGCACAGGTTACCCAGAGATTCTGTTGGGCCTCCATCTTTGGAGGTAATCACAGAATCACAGAATCATTAGGGATTGGAAGGGACCTCGAAAGATCATCTAGTCCAATCCCCCTGTGACAGCAGGATCACCTAGACCAAGTCACACAGGAACACATCCAGGTGGATCTTGCACATCTCCAGTGAAGAAGACTCCACAGCCTTCCTGTGCAGCCTGTTCCAGTGCTTCTTCACCCTCACTGTGAAGACATTTCTTCTGATATTCATGTGGAACCTTCTATGTTCCAGCTTACAAACATTGCCCCTCATCCCATCTCTAGAAGACATTGAGAAGAGCCTGGGTCCATCCTTTTGACACCCACCCTTCAAATATTTATAGACATTAATGAGGTTACCCCTCAGTCTCCTCTTCTCCAAGCTCAAGAGACCCAGCTCCCTCAGCCTCTCCTCTTAACGAACGTGCTTCTCTTCCTTCTTCATCCTTGCTGCTCCACGCTGGACTCCTTCCATCAGCTCCTCATCCCTCATGAACTGAGAGGCCCAGAACTGAACACAATACTCCAGACGTGGTGTCACCAGGGCGGAGTAGAGGGGGAGAAGAACCTCTCTCAATCTGCTAACCAACCCCCTTCTGATCCACCCCAGACTGCCGTTGGTCCTCTTGGCCACAAGAGCACATTGATGACTCAGGGTCATCCTGCTGTCCACCAGGACCCCTAGGCCCCTTTCTTTTACACTACTCTCCAACAGGTCAGTCCCCAGCCTATAGTGGTCCCTGGGGTTGTTCTTGCCCAGATGCAAGACTCTACACTTACCCTTTTTATGCTTCATTCAATTTCTCTCCGCCCAGCATTCCAGCCTCTCCAGGTCTTGCTATTCACAAGACTCCCTACATTTCTGTTGGTACTTCCTTTCCTCTTTTAAATGTACTTCGTTTTGAATAAAATTACAATTTATTAACATTTTCAAACTTGTTTATATTCCCTTCCTATGTTGGTGAGAGGGGAATCTAACAATCTGTTCTGGAGGGTTCCGCCTTTAACCCTTAAACCAGTACAAAAGGATTTCAATTAAAAGAAACACACAGGAGGCATAAGGTTTAGCAGCCAGACTAGCAAGTGGTCTCATACAGTTAAAATTAGTAGGATACCAAATGAAGTGGAAAATGACTGTGGCTAAGTGATATTACTGCTCATAGCAAACAGGTTTTTAAATTAATAAACATGAATATATTACTCCACTGTTCTTTATGCAATAATGAGTGATGTTGATGTTGCATGTGCATCAAGTATCAGACAGAACAATTCACTGGAAGGGGCTGTCCAGGGAGGTTGTGGAGTCTCCTTGTCTGGAGATGCGTAAAACCCGCCTGGACACATTCCTATGTGACTTGATGTAGGTGATCCTGCTGTGTCAGGGAGATCGGACTAGATGTTCTTTTGAGGTCTAACGTTCTGCCACTCTGTGATGTCTCAACTGCAGAGGAACGTGCAGAAGTCTGGGAGAAGACCTCCACCAAAGAAGACACCTAATGTGAAATCACCCCAATGATCTCACAGAAACTCTTTATTCTAAAGCACATTGTGAAATCCTGAGTTACAGAAAGGAAAGTGGATCAAAGAGCAGATACATAAAAGATCTTATTCTTCCTAATCTCTGTGTCTCAGAGGGAGAGAGACAGAGATACTTTCTGACTCTGAGAGACATGCTTCCCAGTGTTTCCAGTACAGAAGAGGGCAAATCTCATCCACCCACTGCCATCTCAGAGTGATAAGACAACTGCTCAAAGTGCCACACATCAACAGCCCCAAGAAGAAACAAAAATGCCATTTGCTTTCAAGGTGTAGAGAAAAAACTCCAGTACCACCTAACAAGCAAAATCTTAGTTTTCCTTATCTGCTGCTGCACTTTGGCTCAAATCACAGAATCACAGAATTTTAGGGATTGGAAAGGATTTTGAAAGATCATGCAGTCCAATCCCCCTGCCACAGCAGGATCGCCTAGATCCAGTCACACAGGAACATGGCCACGTGGGTTTTTAACATCTCCAGAGAAGGAGACTCTACAATACTCCTGGGCAGCCCATTCCAGTGCTCTGTCACACTCACTGGGAAGAAGTTTCTTCTCACCTTGAAGTGGAATGTCCTTTGTTCCAGCTCACACCCAATGCCCCTTGTTCTATCATTAAATGACACTGAGCAGAGCCTGGCTCCATCCTCCTGACACCCACCCATCACATGTTTGTAAACACTCACCCCTCAGTCACCCATCAGGCTCATTCTGTCCAAACTCAAAAGACTCAGTTCCCTCAGCCTTTCCTCATAAGGGAGATGTCCCACTCCCTCCATCATCTCTGTCTTTCTGCACTGGAG
Organism: Rhinopomastus cyanomelas; assembly: GCA_013400115.1. Taxonomy (NCBI): domain Eukaryota; kingdom Metazoa; phylum Chordata; class Aves; order Bucerotiformes; family Rhinopomastidae; genus Rhinopomastus; species Rhinopomastus cyanomelas. The sequence goes on from VXBP01010343.1 coordinate 51,319, forward strand.
TCTCTTCAGCAGCTGTGTGTCTTTCTTGAACTGAGGGGCCTAGAATTGGACAAAATACTCCAGATGTGGTCTCACCAGGGCAGAGTAGAGGGGGTGGAGAACCTCTGTCGATCTGCTAACTACCCCGTTCTGATCCAAGGAGACAGAAGCTCACTGCGCTTGAGTAGACATTAGTACAATAGTAGTCTCCAAAAACACAGCTGGCTCACACTTTTGAGTTTTGACCTTGTTCATGTACTTTAAATCCTTTCCACAACTTAAATTTAAAAGAAAAAAACCTAAAAAATTATTACATAAAATAGCATGTGAGGACACATTAGTTTTTATTCAGTCTAAAACAGGCCAATCTAACAACCAAGGTCACCAGTCTTGAGCTTCTACATGACATGTGGTATAACTAAATATATGTACATATTTGCATCAATTTTTGTCACAAGCCAATTGAATTTGCAAATCATTTCCATCTGCATACTTACATAATTTGACAACTTTGCCCATCCTCGACTTAACTTATTTTTAACTTTCTGCAGCGACTTAGAAACGGTTAGTAATTATTACTCAAACTACCTCAGTTTGTAGTGGCCACTACGATGTGAGTTTGCAGCTGGGACTGGGTGAGCACTGGAGATTCCCCACTCTGAGTGGTTTTGTCCCAAAAAAGAAAGAGCTTAAGCAGCAATGAAGCAACAGGACTGAGCAAAGTCTTGCCTAATGTCATTCCTCAGATGCTTGTCCTTTCTGCTAGGCTCATGATGCCTCTCAAGCATCAAATGTTTTTCCCTTTTAACTTTCACATTAAACTTTCCTCAGTTCATTTTGTGCGATTTCTTCCTAACTTTTCAAAATACCATTTGACAAATTTTGAAGATCCAAACGTATTTCTTTTTTCCCACAGACACGTTTGTTAAATTAATTTCTAATTCAAAATGTCATGCTTTTGCACTTCATGCATTCAAAATGTCATATACAAGTGCCATGGCAGCAGACTATGGAAATCTTGGCTTGTGGAGGGAAGACGGGAAGGAATACAGTAACAGATGCTCACACATATTTATAGACTATTGTACATAAAGACAGACACACAGCAGGTAAGGCTAGGACAGAAAGGGATGCAGTTATTCTCTGGAGCCCAAATGTGCTCATTTAAAAACACAGTCCTGGTTAGATCATGACTTTAAGCTCAGTTGCCAGCACGGATGGAATTTTCCCATTGGACAATTGGTGTCTCCACAAGTTCCTAATAGCATATTCTCCATGTAGCTGTACGGTCCAAGGCAGACATAAAGATGATGTAAGTCCCCAGTGCTTGGGAATCCTAGCAGGGTCAATATTCTCATCTTTCATTCCATGCTTCTCCACACCTCTCAAAGCTAAACCTCTCAATAACTAGAGGAGTGGCCTTGGGTGTTGCTGGCAGGCAGCAAATGCAGAAAGGCAACCCTAGGACTGATCTTCACTCTGCCATCTGAAGATGTTTCACAGAATCATTAGGGCTTGGAAGGGACCTCAAAAGATCATCCAGTCCAATCCCTCTGCTGTAGCAGGATCCCCTAGGTCCAGTCACACAGGAACATGGCCAGGAGGGTTTTAAATATCTCCACAGAAGACTCTACAACCTCCCTCAGCAACCTTCCAGGGCTCTGTCACCCTTACTGGGAAGAATTTCCTTCTCATACTGATGTGGAACCTCCTCTGTTCCAGCTCACACCCATTGCTCCTTGTCCTATCATTAGATGCCCCTGAGGAGAGCCTGGCTCCATCCCCTTTGACACCTACCTTTCACATATTTGTCAACATTAATGGAGTCACTCCACTCTCTCCTTTTCTCTAAGCTAGAGACCCAGCTCCCTCAGCCTTTCCTCCGTCACCAGTTCCTCCAGGTGTGCTTTTAGAGAGTTCAAAGAGTGTTTAAATACTTCCTTAAAAGCTGCTTTTTCTTACAAACAGACACAGATATCAGTGCAAAACCACATCAAGTTTCCATCCAAGAGATAATGTTTAATTTTAAATGGTGTATTCAAAGAAGTAGAAAGCCATTGTCTAAGTGCTTTCAATAACCATCATTAGGACATATATCTGTAAGTATCCTCAGTTTGAAAAGGGAAGCAAAAAAGTGTTTGCAACTGAGAATTTCCAAATAATAATTCTGGAGTCCAAAATACTCATAAAGGTACTGTTAGATGTAGTGTTGGGTGATGTGTTTTAGGGGTGAATATGTAGAGTGAGGTTGATGGTTGGACTCAAGGAACCCAAGGGTCTTTTCCAACCTGAATGATTCTGTGACTCTCTGTTTGAATTTCATAAACTGGCACGAGGCTGTTATAAATTTTCCTGTTCATATTATTATTGTTATTTGTTAAACAGCAACAAGTAAGTCAACAATACAGAAAAGAAGGTGGCTTTTCAGTCAGTTTCATCTCAGCCTGGATCAATAAAACAGGATTTAGCACCCTTCCCCTTAAATGCAACTTCGTGGTGGCAAAGAGCAATAATGCACACAGACAAAAAGTGACAACTTTCCTCACTTTGAGGCACTGCAAAACTGTGTTTCACAAGATGCAGAAAGATGAGAGAAAAGGTCATTTTTTTGCTGCCCTTTTCCTTTTCCTTCTTCTTTTGTTTTTTTTACTGCTAGTCCAGAAATTCATCTCCAAAGCAAGAGAAGCTCACAAAAGAAAAAGAGGTCACACACAAGAAAGAGGTAAAGGAAAACATCCTCCTTTTACATGCTGGTCCAAATATTTTTGCTGTATTACAGCTGAGGTGCTAGAAAACAAAGTATTGATGCTGAAGCACTTGGTACTAAGGGTGTAGCAGCTTCTGATAAACAACAGGGCCATAACAGCTGCTTATGATAACTCACGGCATAGCTGATGAGTTTCACAGAATCACAGAATATTAGGGATTGGAAGGGACCTCAAAAGATCATCCAGTCCAATCCCCCTGCCAGAGCAGGATCCCTTAAATCCAGTCATGCAGAAACCAGGCAGGTTTTAAATGTCTTCAGAGAAGGCTCCACCATCCAATTTTACCCAACAGCAATAGCAAGGATAAAGATCATGTCACATTGATCACATTTCTTCCCAAAGTCTTCAAGGTGAGTGTCTAGTGCCATACAAAAAAAATTAAAATCATCATTAAAATCCAAAATTTCTGTAAGGTCACAAACCAATACTGGGCTGTGGTGGGGACATTAAAATAAACCAGCAGGACTTGCCTGGGACTTTTCTGGAGGACCTTTTCTGGATCTCATGTTCTTCCTTCTGTCAGTGGGGTGTCAGGTCTTGGCTCTACAATTAAAAAAAGTATCAGTCTAAATTAAAACCAACTGAAGCTTCAAAAGTAATTTCTAAAAAAAAGAACAAAAGGCTGTTTTAGTCCATCTGTTTTTAGGATGGCATACAATCTATACATAAACACATATACCTACATACATAGAACCAGTTTGCTTGGAAAAGACCCTTGAGATGATCAAGGCACCTCCTCTACCAAGATCACCACTAACCCAGAACTTTAAGCACCACATCTAAACACCTCTAGGGATGGTGATTCAATCTCCTCCCTGGGCAGCCTGTTCCAAGGCCAGAAGATCCTTTCCAGGAAGAAGCTTTTCCTAATGTCCAACCTAATCCCCTCTGGTGCAACTGGGACATTCTCATTCTATCACTGGGAGAAGAAGCTAGCATCTACGTCTTTATAGTGTCCCTTCAGGTAGTTGTAGAGGGCAATAAGGACTCCCCTCAGTCTCCTCTTCCTCAGACTAAACAGCTCTGGTTCCCTCAGCTGCCCCTCACCTGTCTTGTTGTCTAGGCCTTTCACCAGATTCATTACTCTTCTCTGCATCCACTCCACCATCTCAATGTCCTTCTTGACCTGAGGTGCCTCAAACAGAACCCAGTACTTGAGATATGGCCTCAACAGTGTCTAGCACATGCACACACACCCCTACACACACGCTCAGACATACATATGCATAGCTCACTATCCAATAGTAAGTGAAGAATAAGCTAAAAATCAAGAGGAATGACTAGACATCTTCAAGCATCGAAGCTTTGAGGCTGAAGAACCTCTGCGACACAAATTCATATTCTAGATACACTATCGGGAGGCCTCACACAGGACTTTCTTCAGCTTGCTTTTTCACAAATGGTTAGGATACTATTTCTCCAAGTCTTGGCCTGGGTTGACATATTCTGGAATTGACTAGTGAGTAGAGATTCCAAGTGTGAGTATGTAAGATGCCAACTAAAGTACAGCGTCCAAGTCACCATCTCCATAATGGAAATAGAACCCAATAGAACCCAAACATGGAGGTCATGTTTGGAGTTTGAATGTGGCCCAATCACTAGCTCAAAATCACTGAGGATTTTGTGAGATACAGTCTGCTTTTACTATCAGATATGTTCCTGTTTACTTAAATTCCTTCAGGAGTCTCCAAGTGTTCCAACATAAATAAATGTCAATATCTGGGAAGAAAAATAGAGGATGAAAGAATGATCTCCTGTCTTTTCATGCCAAACACTACAAGAGCAAAAGGTACAGGAATAAACGATCAGGAAAGAACGAGGAAGGGGAGCAAATACATAAATGAAAAACACAAAGCAGACCTTCGCGGTGAGATGTTTCTGAAGTTTACAGCAAAATCTGCTCCTCGTGGTTTACCGAACTCTGATCATTTTTCTTGAAGGATTAGTAGCAATTATCATCAGGGTTCAAGCATTTAACTGTGACTGCTGCAATAAATCTTATTAAAATAACTGAAACATACTTTTTTTGCATGTGGCAACCTGTCTCTGAATCACAACCATCTGTACATAGTTATTGCCTGGTGCACACAGATGGCAGCGAAACAACTATAAAGCTATACCATTCTTTAATCATAACTTCTAACACAACTAAACAAAGTGAAATTTGAGTCAGACCATTAGCATTTGAAAGACTATATGATAACTGTAATTAACAAATACGCTTCAGAAACCCAGCTACAAAACGTTTTATTGGTTTCTGATTGAAAAAATAATGACAACATTTGCACTGGGCAACAGCTTATTTTAATCTTTGACAGCTCATTTAGAGAAATCGTATGTTAACAATAGAATTGCAGCCTTAAAGTTTTTATACCGCACGGCTCCTTTACAGATTTAAAATGACAGTGAAAGGTGGTAGAATAATTTATTCCTTCTTGCTTAAGGCACAGAATCATGAATGCTTCAGGTCAGTAACTGCAGGGCTGCACTAAACCCCTGTCACTCCAAATCAGTTACAAAGTGAGCATCTGTACTCTCTGCTCAGCCTTCGAGCAAGAAGGGGAAAAAAAGAAAAAGAATCCACATTACTTACAAAATCTGGGCCTCTGAACATGAACAGCTCTAAATGAAGCCAACAGGCAGCTTCCTGAATATCTTTCTTCTGCATAATACTAGATATTGACCTGCTAGATCCAGCACCATCTTATTAGACATAAGGCACCAGAATATTTCTTTGTCAGATGCCTGATCTTGTGCTGTAGTTTCGGGTTGGAGACAAACTGAGAATTTATATTAATGGCTGTCAACTAGTCTTCAAGGTCTTAAAAGTGCACTCTCTGGGCAGGTTTCGAGACCCCTAAGACTTCCACCAAAATAAGCTTTCCCAGTGAGACATATTAGTATTTCCACCTCTGCCTCAGCTAATAAAGGTTCACTTTGTAAAGTACCATCTATCCTTCATCTCCTGTTTGCTTCCACAGAAGCCATGAACACAAAACATCTTCAGAGTTTATCACCTCATTTCACCTGAAGCAACGAGAAGGGGAACCACAAACAACCTCACAGTCATGGCTTTAATATCTACCACTTATCCTCCGACCTGCATTAAATAATAACCTGGATGCTTTTAGCTCATTACAAAAGCCAAGGCAAAGGCACAGCTGTTTCTGTCTGGAACCAGCCAGGAGCTTAGGGATGTGGTCGGCTGCGTGATTCATTTGAGGAGAAGTAGCTTGTGAAGCTGTAGTGGCTTCCTTCAAACCTTCCAAACCCATTAGTGCTTCAGAAAGCCTTTTACAGCATCCTTTTGTTGGCTCGGTATTTGTGAGGATAGTTCTCAGGGAAAGCAAAAAGGAACTGAGGAAGGCAGCAGGTCCCCAGATTCAGGCTGCTTGTACTATGTTGTGAGACTGTCAAAGCACCAGATGAAAATGAACAAATTTAGATTTAAAGCACTTGAATAGGCTGTCTTGGTATTTAAATGGATGCTTTGGTCTTTTAAAGTATAGATGAGCTAGAGAAACATTTCACAGAATACACAAAAGAAGATTCACTATCAGATTATTCACCGAGACATTGAGAATGTTTGTCTTTTACGAGCCCCTTGCTCTTGTGCAGCATCAGCCAGGCACATGTTTATCTCAGTCCTTTTTCAGCTCCAAGTACAAATAATAGGAGACAGATGCAGTGGATGTATATGTATCTCGTGAAACATAATAGCAATTCCCTGATGGGCTCAGGGTAAGCAATTGCCCTACCTGGGGCATATTTGAACTGTTTGAGATTCTCCGCTGCCAGCTACACAGCTTGCTACCTGTCAGGAACTGGAATTGGCAGAAAACAGCTGGTAGAAATCAATAGATGTGCCAGTTCTGGTTCATCCAGCAGAGATGCTGTGGAACAGTGCCGGCTCTGATAGGAATTAGGCAGCATGAACAAGTTTTACTTGCACATAGCTTCAGTGACTTCTCGGCCAGGGAATACTAAGATTCAAATGATATTAAGTGATTATTACATTTTTAAAACCTGACATTCACATAACAAGTAACACCAGAAATTGGTTGTAAACAAGAGAAAAAAGTCAGTTGCTCAATAAGATGAAGCACAAATCCCCTTCTGGATCTGCAACAAGAAAGGTCAGCAGTGTTGTTGGAGATGTCAGTCCTGAGAATATGAAAGAAGGGCTCTGGGAATCATAGAATCATAGAATCATTACGGATTGGAAGGGACCTGGAAAGATCATCTAGTCCAATCCGCCTGCAACAGCAGGATCACCTAAACCAAGTCACGCAGGAACCCGTCCAGTCGGGTCTTGAACATCTCCAGAGAAGGAGACTCCACAACCCCCCTGGGCAGCCTGTTCCGGTGCTCCGTCACCCTCACCGTAAAGAAGTTCCTTCTCAGGTTGATGTGGAACCTCCTATGTTCCAGCTTACAACCATTGCCCCTTGTCCTATCACTACATGACACCGAGAAAAGCCCATGTGGGTCTTTAAGGATGGCAGCTTTCAAGTGTGAGAATAGTCTAAACCAATACTGAAAATAAAAGACCATCCTGCACTTGTGGGTAGATCATAGAAGAGTCCTAGAGCAAAAGTCCAGCATCAAGAAGGATGAAGTGGGGACAGGTTATCAAGAATAAATCTGGGAACATAACTGGGGCACCGTATTCAGATGTTGCTGGGAAAACCCCAGACTTCCTGGAGACTGGTGAGAAGTGTCAAAGACAAGAGGAGCTCTGCATCACTTCAGCACTTTTATCAATGGCCTGGAGGAAACAGTGGATGACATCTCTTTCAGGGCTGCAGGTGACACCAATTTAGTGAGTAGAGAGCCTGTGGGTTCAGATTACAGAGTTAGCTAACAAGACTGACATTGTGCTTGGAGTGTGTTACAGACCACCCAATCAGGATGATGGGGTTGATCAAATATTCTACAAACAACTGGAGGATATCTCACGATCGCCTGCCCAAATTCTCTTAGGCGACTTCAATCTCCCAGATATTTGCTGGGAATTTAACACAGCAGTGAAGAGGCAGTCTAGACGGTTTGTAAAGTGTACTGAGGACTGTTTCT